>JARGCV010000079.1:472500-1072500 GCA_034064705.1 Bothrops alternatus | reverse complement strand
ATTGTGAAGCTATTCCTACTTTTAGTATATAAAGGGCATCATCTACACCAGTGGTCCCAATCTTTCCAGCTTCATGGACCAACAGTGGTAATGGTGGTGGCAGTGGAGAGTAGAGGGTATGGTTTCATATGGGTGCCCACTGCTTGTGCAACTGGAGCTTCGTGCTATTGTACTCTCACCCACTGTTTGCGCAGACCTGTTCCCAAAGGACCACAGCCCAGCACTGAGCCACAGACTGGGGTTGGGGACCCCTGATCTACATTTTAAACTGTAAGCTATTTCTTTGACTGAAGAAAGGCTAGTAAGAAAGAAATACTGTAGTTCAGTATACTCTTAATAATTGGCAACAGTGTCACTGTTCAACGTGCAATGTTTTACTACCAGGAGACACATCCAAAGCATTCTTACAATTACAAACATATGAACTGGCAAAAGTAAGTCACTTACTAAATGCTACTTTTACTGAGATTTTTTTTCCTAGTTTGCTCTTTAGCTTTCCATACAGCTTCCTTTTTAAAACCTTCTATTTCAGTTATGCAAAAGATAGACATTGTCTTCTTTCTAATTATATAGTTAATGATCATGTAATCCCAAAACTATTAGTTAATCAAGAGATTTCATTTCAAATGACTTATTCAATTGGACTTCTTTGAAGTTCAACTGTGTATGAATTTTTAGTTATAGATAATTAAACAGAGATACAATAATCATTTGGAATAATAAAAGGTCTACGCTGGCTTTCATCCTCTTTCTACCATCATTTTGAGATAATGTACCAATAGCATCCACTGCGTATCTGTGGTCAAAAGAGGGGCTTACGCTACAATACTCTGTTCATCATTTCAATCCACTCTGAATGCTGCTGAAAAGTGAATATTTCCTCCACTCTGAAAGTGAATTAATATTTCTGAACAGATTTTAGGTTGTCATTTAGATTTTCTCAAAAGTCTATGTTATTTAATATGAGCTAATATATATTTAATCACATATGTACTTGCTGCAGTCTTTTGATGAATGGATGTACAATATGGATGTACATGTTTCTAAGGATCTCTATTATGAGATTGATAAAAATTAAGAATTTTTTTTAAAAAAAGAAAGAACAAGAGTTATTAAGGCGAACAAAAAAGTATTCTATTCTGGAGATTAAAACTAGATTCTAATCTTCCATAATTGATAATTACAAATTGGGTCTATTATTATATATTGTCTCCTTTATTGATATATGAAGCCTTGCTATTTTTTCAATATGTTTCCAGTATCTCCCAATAAAATGAGATTTCATAATACACAGTATTGGGTGAGGGGGGAATATTGATTTATGCAAATCATCAAATGAGAATTGATGGATAGTATCAGTTCATTCATTAAAGCTGTTGACCTGAGTCTCTTTTGGCAAATTGCCCTGTTTAACTCCCACTGGAGTTTATGTCTGCTTTCAATTCAAGGGCAAAAAGATACCTCGCTGCACACAGGTGCACAAACCTGCCTTCAGCTTCTTAAACCAAATGAGTCGTCTTCCAGGATGTGTAGCAATTGTTAATCCCAGAATATATTGGAGCAGCTTTATGGACACATAGATTGCTAAGCAATACTTATGTTTAATGATCTTCCTTCAATTAATTTCTTAAAACACCTCTTGATTGTCCCATTCCCATTTTTAATGCAATCACTTTAGATGTCTCCTATTTTTCTTGGAATAGTTATTGTATCTTCAATGGTTCCTCCTTGATATTTTGTATGGATTCTTTTCTCTGTTGATATATATTTTAGTTCTAGAATACAGTTCAGCATTTTTTTCTGAGCTTACTAAATTCAACTTTCTTGAAACTCAAGCATGTATTTCCAGATCTTTTTTTTAAAAAAAACAATACAATCTAGCTCAATGTCAAAGCTAGATGCCTTTTTTTGTCCTGCCGAAGAAATTTCCAGATATTTATAACTTAAATAACAAAGTTATTGATAGTATTATTTATTTTACCTGCATGTTGATCTTCAATGCAGGTTTGCAGATATGTCAATACAATTAGACCTGCTACTCCAAACACCAGTACAGATACATAGGTTAGTTTCAGATTCATGGCCCTACTTTTTCAGCAACTTCAGAATAGGGCATAGCTCACTTTTCAGAGATACTGCACATTTTTTTCTTCCTCTTGTTTTCCTAGAAAAATATGACCTGGAAAGATACAATAAAACAGTTGATTTTCTATTATTTTCCATTTCTCTTATAACTTTTATGCTCAGATAATTATATTTTAATCATTTTCTGTAATCAACATTAGAATTTAAAACACCTTTATGATACCTGTCTTAAGATTTACAAAGTAGGCAGCTTTTCTCATATTCCTAGCAGTGTTAGGAAGCTAGACTTAAGGAACTTAAGGTCAAAAGAAATTGAATCAAAACCCTCTGTATACTAATGAGTGATTGCTTAGATTTATGAACCACAGAAGTATATTAATCTACAATGGTCCAACAGTTTCTATTGCTTGCTCATGTATGTTTGGATGACATACAAAATAAAGGTAGATTTTTTTAAAAAAATATGAATTATTTATCATTTTTAATGTACCAAATAATAGCTTTGCATCCAACAACTTGCCATTTTTTATAAATACATATTTCAAAGGAGAGGAAATCTGTTCCAGTTCAATCATGTTTAATTAGTAATACCACAGATGTGTTATTTTCATATACTTCCAATACCAAGATACAGCCTGCAGGTAAGATAAAATGTTCACTAACCTGACATACAGCTATCATTTGAATCAGCAGGAAAATTATTCAGAAGAGCATAAATATAATGGAAAAATGAGCAAAAAGCTTTAATCAAAACTCTTTCATAAGTCAATAATTATTCAACTCTTTAGTTCTTTTTTCCCCAAAACTAAATTCTTATGGAAAAGTGAGTTCTTTCTAACATTTTCTCTGCTTTTCTTTTTGTCTGTAAAACACTAGTAGGAAACTCATCTAAATGAGGGCTTACACTGAGGCTAGTAGCCTCAGTCAGTGGTCTATTCCTTGTTCAAGCTTTTCTCCCAGAAACGTCTCTTATTTCCTTTATTTTTTGTAGCAAAACACAACTTCGGACACAGGCAGAGTCCACTTCTTGGGATCCAACATGAGCACTGGCATCCATGTTTACTCACAGCACAACAAGAGCACTCACAGCTGAATAGCACTCTATGGCTATTTCCATCTACATTATCCTCATCAAAAGATAGTTACTGGAAAGATCTGAAGCTGGTTAGCCATTCAGCACTCATATATCAAGTAAATAAATCATTTTATATTTTGTACAAATACAAGCAAAATTGAAACACCTAATACACCACAACGACATGAACAAATCTGGTCCAGGCGATAACTTGGAGACCCCAGCCTCTTATCCTGAAACCACTTGGACTCCTCTGCCAATTTCAGCAGTATTTTTTTTTATAAAACAAAATGCTATGTAAACAACAAACTAGGCATGTAAGGCTTATTTCACGTATTTTACATTTTATAAATCCAATCAAATTCAGATTCCTAATAATGAAAATTCCATATTCATCTGCTCTGGTTATGTTATGTTGTTTTCACATATACCACTTAGTTTAAAATAGTATCTTAAAAAACTCTTGTACCTGTTTTTCTGTCTGTGGTCTGTCTATCAGCCAAATTAAATAATCACTTTTCCCAAAGGCTCACTATTTAGTTTTCATGGTCTTATTAATGGACCTAATACAAATTATTCATTCTGAATTATACTTTTATATGCCAAAAGTAAATCTAAAAGCAACTCCTATAAAAAGCTATACAATGTACAGTATATATTAATCTATTTCAGCGGTTCTCAACCTGTGAGTCGCAACCCCATTTGGGGTCGAACAACCATTTCACGGGGGTCGCCAAACAACACAGTCCGCCATTTTTTCCCCTTTTCCTTAGCTGTGCTACTCCCTCTTATTCTATTGGCTTTTGAAAGCCAATAGAATAAACTCTCTTGAATAGAGTCTAATTCTATTGGCTTTCAAAAGCCAATAGGAGTTGTTCCAGGCTGTCTCTGCCCTGCTGAGCCCGCCAAAAATCCCATGGTGCTGCAAGTTGTCTGCAGTGAAGGCGAGCTATCTAGAAGTTTCCACCTCTCCCTGCTGAGCAACTACTAAAAATGTAAGTAAAAGAGGGCCAGGGGTGGGAGGTGGGAGGCTGGTGGGTGCAGGGGGGGGTTGCTGGCATGTGTGGGGCCTGGCGGGTGCCTTACCTCCCTTGGGCTGGGCCAGCTGGTGGCCCAGCCGGTGGTCGCCCTGCCTGCGCCGTCGCTGCCCCTTGCCAGCTACACCTCGGCCGGCGCAGGGGGCGGCACCATGCATGTGCGGTGCTCCCGGGCAGGGAAAATCCTCAACTTACAACCGGTTGGGGTCCTTGACTTATGACCGGTTGGGTAGTCCTCGACTTACGTACGGTTGGGTACTCCTCGACTTACGAACGATTGGGGGTCACGGCATTAAAATGGTTGAGAACCACTGATCTATTTGCCAATTTCACAGACACCAATTAAGGCAAACCTTCTTAACAGCCAGCTTCTTACCAGTGGGTTTAAGTAAAACATGCTCAAGCTGAAAGCTTTCTGAAGAATTACCTTACTTGCAACTCAAAGCATCAGAAGGAAATCATTAATTTTAATTTCTTTCTTCTGCCACTCAAACACAGTAGGGTGTTATAGCTGACAAAAGGCAGCGCAAAAATGGTCAGTAGGTTGCAAAAAAAAGTAAGACTACAATCTGCTTTCAAACCTAGCACATTATAATACAGTTGACTATACTACAGAGGCAATATTAAACTGCATAGTCCCTTCAGGAAGCAGAGTATAATAGTACCGGTAACATTATTTAAAGAACTTTCTGGTAGATTAAGACAAAAGTAACAAAAATATAAAAAAATACTTGAAAACAATCATTTCAAAAGTATTTTATATTTTACTTGACATCTTGATAGAGAAATCTCTATCCAGACAGGCCTATGAACAAGTTATAACAGGGGTATCAAACTGCTGGCCCACGGGCCGGATGCGTCATGCCAAAGCCGCACCTACCCCATTGCCGGCAATGGGAAAAAAAGTCACGCTATGTCGCAACACATCATGTGATGTTGCAAGTTTGACACCCCTGAATTATAAGATTATTTCTTGAGTATCATTTGGTTAGAGCTACATGAGACCAAAACAATCTACAAAAAGAACAGCTTTACATAATTTTACTTTTACACTTTATTAAGCAACGTTATTATCAAGCCTGCCAACTTAATAAAGTTTCCAGTTGTTCATTCACACCTTCCCAGCACCTTGAGATAATGCGGCTGAAATTTCACAATAATGAATTTTTTTTTCAGTTTTATTTTAAAATTAAGGATGGGAGTAGACCCTTCTGGTTATCAAACCAGTCTCATTCTCAGCATTAAAAATCTCAACTCCCAAACCTTTATCCAAAAGAGCCAGTTTGATCTAGTAGTTAAGACACCAAGCTAGAAAGCAGGAGACAGTGAATTCTAGTCCTGCCTTAGACATGAAAGCTGGCTGGGTGACTGGGCCAGTCACTCTCTCTCTCAGTGCAACCCACTTGACAGGGTTGTTTTTGTGGAAAAAATAGGATGTGGAAAGAATATTAGGTATGTTTGCCATCTTGACAAATTTATAAAAATAAAAGTAAGAAATAAATAAGGCCTCCCCCAAGGGCAGTTTAAGGTGTTTTGGGAAGTCTGAAAGGGTGGTGATCAGAAGGATTTGTCCCTTCTGAATCCAATTTTCACTATTAAATACTTTCTAAATATTAATTTTAAAAAGATAGAGAAAATTATATTCTGCATTTTTCAGTGGCATGACATTATTAGACAAATTCCTGAGGCCCTCCAGAAGCCAGATTAAAGAGTTTCAGCTGCTGACATTTTACTTGCCGCCTGCTTCTAATGTAAAGAATAAGTATTAAGGTGACCCCCCTTTAGGGGGGACAGTCCTCCTTTTGTAAATTCTGTCCTCTTTCGAAAAGTGTACTCCTACATGTCCTTCTTTTCGATATTTGAACACTAATCTGTAAATCTCCGTACTCGATCGATGCCGATCCGTTGCGTGTGATGTGGCGTATTTGTATTTGACATGACAAGGCTCAGTACAGTGTGGCAAGACGTGATTATGAGACGCATGCGCTCCGCACAGAATTGTTTTGAGAGTGCACCGCGCGCAAGTGGCTTTGTTTACTTCTTACCGAAACACGACACGGCAGACACGCATGCATTAGACTCACTTTTCTTTCTTCAATTTATTTGTGTCCCCCTTCTCATTGTAAAAAAGTTGGTCACCTTATAAGTATCATTTAAATAAAATAAAATAAATCAAATTAGAAATTGATCAATAAATTAAGCAGTAGTAAAAAATACAAGAAAAGACTACATGATAATTAAATGCTGCACATTAAATATATTAGACATAAAAAATGGCAGCTTATTTTGTACAGAAATTCCTCATGTTCCATTTTAAGGATCTTGTATGAAAAATTCTGTGACAATTACCTAAATATCTAAAGCGGTTGGTAAAGATGAACTTTATTTTCTCTTTCTAAAACAGTTTTTCCCAACTTCTAGTCCCAGGTATGTATAAAATTCATACCATCCTTAACCATAGTATTTAAAATGATGGACATTATCCTTGACATAAGAGGCCCTAAAGCTTAGAAATGCTAGGATGCTTGAGTAGATTTGTGAAGCTACAGCAACATCAGTGATGATCTTTGCCCTGACAATCTTTTGGATTTTGAAGGAAATTATTGTCAGCTAAATTTCACACTTTATTTTAATGGCTTGTGAACTTTAATTTGTATTTTCTTACATAATGGACAGGATCTAAAAGAGTATGCGGTTAGCCCTGAATAGCCCTTTGGACTTTTTTTAAAAGCAATTTTCTTGATTTTCTCCGTACTGCATGGCAAACTTCTTTGAAAATTAAGAAAGGTGTCACTAGAATATATTTCTACATCTTAGCCAATGTTTCACAAGATATAGAATATTGTTAAATGGTCCTCATGCAGAACAGCTTTCTCCACAAACTTCAATAATAAAAATAGTTGGGCAGAAATCAATAAAGCCTCCAAATGGTACATTTTTTAAAAAAAAAATCATGTTGAATTATAGTTAGCAACTTATGTATAGAAAATAAACCATCTGTTTTATGATTTGCTTTTTTATATGTAGGATTGTTTTTTGGCATTTCAAAGTAAGATTTTTATAAAACATGGTGATCATTTTACTACTTTATTAATTTTTCATTTTTAGAGCTAGTTTATGGCTTGTCCCTCTCTATTGCTTCGTTGCAACTTTGCTAATTTTTGGTGCTATTCTCCAGTTCTCTTGCAAAATGTGCCACCATAAGGACAATACAAAGAGTATCATTGTTCAGGACATGATACTCTTGACAGAACATTTGTTGGCAAAAGACAGTCAAGTCTTAAGCATTTTCAGATCAACAAGCAAAAGTGTTCGCTGAAGTAATTCAGATTTTACTACATATAGCTATTGTAAATTACTATGTCATTTTGACACAGTGATGAATTTAGGGCAATTTCCATTTTAAAAGTTTGTCAGTAATCCTAATTAAAATATGTGGTATTTGAAATTCTATTGTGTTAAGTTTTAATTAAAAGTTGTACACTTCAGGCTCAAACTACTTGCACATTAGATGCAGTTTTGCATCTGTTATTCTATATAAGATTTCAGCAAGTGTCATCTTGATTAATCTGAGCAGTTAACGCAATGATTTCTGATCTACACCCTGTGCTGATAAGCCTCATTAAATCCATGACTATGACACCAAGATAGATCATTGCCTTTTGTGTCAAACATAGCAGGGGTTGACTCTTCTATTAGAGCACTCTGTATGAATTCTTTTATGAATTCTTATGAATCCTGCTTAGGAATAGACTAAGTATATCACTTTCTGTGCCACAAATCTTCAAATGTCGCAACCAGCACAGTCAGCAAGGAAATTGATGGAGATAATGGAAGACTATGGTAGGTTGTCAGGCTTCAAAGTAAATATATCAAAAACAAAGGTGCTAGTCAAAAACCTAGACAACAAAGCAAAACGGAACCTGGAAAGAATAACGGGTTGTGAAATAGTCAAGAAAGTCAAATACTTAGGAGTGGAGATAGAATCAACAAATGCGAAATTATACAAGAATAACTACGAGGTCCTGTGGAATAAGATACAAACAGACCTGGAAAGGTGGAAATCACTACGTCTGTCCCTGCTGGGCAGGATAGCGGCAGTAAAGATGAACGTCTTACCCAGATTTTTATTTCTCTTTCAAATGCTACCCATACTCAAGAAGGATGCGGACTTAGACAACTGGCAGAAGGGCATCAACAGATTTATTTGGGACGGCAAGAGACCGAGGGTGAAACTAAAAATCATCCAAGACGCAAGGGAGATAGGGGGACTCAAAATGCCTAATCTAAAGCTATACTACTATGCAGCGACGTTGGTGGCGGTGAGTGACTGGATCAACATGACAAATGATAGAATTCTGAATGTTGAGGGGCATGGTCTACTATTCGGCTGGCATGCATACTTAGTATACGACAAAAAGGCAGACAGGAACTTCAAGGAGAACCCACTACGAATCCCATTGTTATGGGTCTGGAAGAAATATAAGCATCTCCTACATGACAAGATTCCCATCTGGACGATCCCCGGACACGCAACAGGGGATATGAACACATCCCAAGGGCAAGAAGTGGTGCCCTACAGTGAACTTGTACTGGGAGAAGAAAATGGGTTCCTCTTGAAACCCCAAGCAACGCTAGCAAACAAAGGAATAGGAGGTACCTGGCTATCATATATACAACTGCAATCAAGGTGGCGTAAAGATAAGAAGAAGGGCTTCTCCCAGACCGACGAGAATCTAATTAAACAGATTAGAGAACAGGGGATCAGGCACATCAAACGAGTGTACAGCATTCTGATAGAAATGGACTCTGAAACCGAGCTAGTCAAGAACTGTATGATAAGGTGGGCACAAGACTTCGGACACTCTATCACCATGGACACGTGGGAGAAAATCTGGGTGAGGAATGTAGAATTCACGAAATCGCAACACTTAAGGGAAAACTTCTACAAGATGTTCTATAGATGGCACCTAGACCCAAAAAAAATATTACTCATCTACCCGGACTCCCAGCCCAAATGCTGGAGGTGTGGGGACGGGGAGGCTACTTACTTTCACATATGGTGGACATGCAGAAAAATCAAAGCATTCTGGAGGAAGATATGGTGGACACTCCAAACCATTTTTAAAAAGCGTATAGAATTTTTACCTCAGGTTTTTCTGCTAGGGATCACAAAGGATTTCGCTACCTCAGAGACAACCTTATTTCTGAACTTGATTACAGCAGCAAGATTGTTGGTGGGACAATACTGGAAGAATCCGGAAATACCGCCTATTGAAGAATGGACTGTGAAAGTAACAAATTTGGCGAAAATGGCGAAAATATCAGCATACTTGAAAAATCGCACCAATGGACAATTTTTGACGGACTGGAAACAGTGGACTATATCCAAGAGAGACACCAATCAAACAGAATGCGGCTGGCGTTTAGCTGAGGCTCGATGGGAGGAGGAAGGGTTAACAAATCAAATGTTTACAAAAACTAACACCCAATGTTGAATGTATACGTTCTATAACTAATGCCTCTTAACATATTCTTCTGACTAAGGTTTACTTTAATATTGTTAAAGTGGACTGAATCTCTATCTCAGGGTATGAAACTTCTACCTCAGGATCTTTGGTTAGGGACTATAAAAGATTGCGCTATTACTGAGACGAAGTTAATTCAGAAGTGTGAATGAACAATATGTGATAGACTAGATGTAGTAGATAAACCATATACAAGATTTACCTCGGGTTATTAAACTTTTATCTTAGGATTTTTGGTTAAGGATCATAAAAGATTGTACTAATACTGAGATGAATAATGTGTTATAGACTAGGAACCGTGGATAGGTTATAGAAAAGAGAAACACCAATCAAATAAATTGTAACAGGTGTATAGTTGAGGGTTGATGTGAGGAATGAAAAATGCTTACCAAACCAGCCATTTACAAAGATTAACACTTAGTGATGTATACCAGGTGCTATGAAGAATGGTACAAACTATGATTTCATGTTCAATGCTGTTTGTATGAATGTAGATAGACCATATACAAGAGCTGTATTTCCAGGTCTTATGAGGACAGTTTATTAATATGAGCCCAGAGTTAATGTTGATTGCTTTAATATTGGAAAAGCGTACTGAATTTCTACCTCAGGATACTGAATTTCTACCTCAGGACCTTTTGTTAGGGACCATAAAAGATTGCATTACCACTGAGACGAATGTACGAGTTGTATTGCAGGATATATGATGATTGCTTTTTAATATGAACTCATGTATAATGTTGATGGTTTTAATAAAATAATTTTTAACAAAAAAAAATCTTCAAATGTCTATTGTCTCCAGTTCAATCAGTCAGGGATTGACCCTATGTATGAATGCAAAGTAGACAGAGCTGGAATTTTCTAATTTTATTCTTTAGAGAATCATTAGGTTTTTATTATTTATTAAACTGTTTTAGGTATAAATTACAATTTCCATATGTTTTGTACTTCAAAAGGACAGAAAGTTGAAACTCAGCAGTATAGTTGGGGTGGTTCCTGAGGCTGAAGACATGGATTTTGTATGCTGCATGAAACCCTTCTATAGAAAACACTGATTTTTTTTCTGAATAAATGGATCAATAACCAATCACTTCATCTCAGGATAGTTTACCATTGACAAAATCCATTCAAAAATTCAGCATGCAAACACAGCCCTATATTTAAGGTATTATTATTTCTATTAAGCATATAAGCATTGAGCCCAAAATTTCTGTTACTAAGTGAGACAGTTAAGTGAGTTTTACTCCACTTTAAGACCTTTTTTTGCCACAGCTGTTCAGTGAATCACTGTAACTGTTAAATAAGTACCATGGTTATGTGAATCTAGCTTCCCCGTTGATTTTACTTCTCAAAAGGTTGCCAAAGGTAACATGATCCCGGGACACTGTAACCATGATAAATATGTTGCCAAGTTGCCAAGTGCCTGAATGTTGATCATGTGACCATAGAAATGCTGCCATTATTCACTTTTTTCAGTGCTGTTGTAACTTCAAACAGTCACTAAACAAACTGTCATAAGTTGAGAAGGTACCTGTATTAAGCATACACAAAATTAAGAACAGCTTGCCCAAAGCATGATAATCTTTAGAATTTGTTCTCCTTATTTTCCTACATCATCTCATTAGAGAAGACTGGCTATTTAGACAATATGTATCAGTTGAAGTATTCAATGCAGAAAGAAAGGCTTTCCATTAACACTTTAATATACAGAAGAAAAGTACTGTATTATTAACAATGTTAATATTGACATACTTTGATTTAGCCTATAACCTTTGGCACAATATAAAACCAATAGAGCAGTAGTACTAAGACAAAATCTAAAAGCCACCAGCTAAGAGAATAATTTTCATTTAATTGAGGCAATTATAGGCAAACTTACTTTAGCTAAAACAAATGGTTTTACAAAACATAGAAGGATCAATTTTATGCATACTTTTGCAAAAATACCTCATTTGTGATCAGTAGAGCTTACTTCTAAGCAATTATGCACATGATTGCAGTACAAAGATTAGGTATCACATGTTTCTTTTTATTCTGTGAAATGCATTGGCATGGTAGCAACAAAAGTGATCACTTTTGCATACCCTAAGAGGATAGCAAAAACCATGCTTTGAAGCAGAGAACTAAAATGAAATATTAAAAGCTTAACTATGGTCTTTTATTTATTTATTTTTAAATAGCTGTACTATTTTAATATTCAATCTATGTATGTTATTTTTAGCTTCCAAATTCCATATCTTACAATCAGAAGACTGAATGTAGGTCAATAATAATATAAGAATAGAAAAATTATATTTTGAAGCAGAATATTTAGTAAAGAGTCAGACAAGGGCCAATAACATAATATAGTGTAAATCTATGTCAATATAAGTTCCATAACAAATGAAATTTTAATTCTTGGATATAGATTAAGGCATCTTTACCAAAGTGCTTGTAGAATAGACCACCAGAGGCTGTACGTTTGTGTCAAAATAAACATTATGATTCATATCATTTAAAATCAAAAGCATATCTTCAATATTATATCAATATTTTACAGTATTGTATCAATATTATACCAATATAGGTAGCCCTTGACTTATAACAGTTTATTTAGTGACTGTTCAAAGTTACAACGGCACTGAAAAAAAGTGACTTATCATTTTTATAGCTTTATCAAATTCTACTGGATTTGGAGCCATACGGACCTCAGAGAGATGCTGTTCCATGGGGCAAACACAGCCACTGAGAAAGAATGGGTCCTATGTCCCACATGATGTCATTGCTTGACAGCTGGAGCCAGAGCACACCAGTTCAAGACCTTATTGTTTATTAGGTAAAAACAACAGAAGAAATATGATCCATAGTAACCAGGCCATAATCTAAACTTTTCTCATGACAACCAACATCTTGAATTACAGTTGGTAACCAGCGTAGCTCAAATGGAAAGTGGTCATATCTGTAACTAGAAATATATTTTTAATCTTCCTCCCAAGTTAAAATTTTATTTGAATTCCTTGACTGCCCTGGGCACAAGGCTGTGATATGTGCTATGAGGCTCATGGGTACATTATCATTCCTTGGCTAAAAGAAACAATTAAAGTAGGAAATAAAATTGTGCTGTTTCTCCCTGCATTCCAATTTGTCTGGGATGCTGCTCTAGCTTATATTTGCAATTTTCTTTTTCCTGACCAGCTGGGTGGTCTTCCAAGCAAAACATGGGGTTCTAAGAATACTTTTGGATGCAATGTAGGGCAAAGAAAGCTTCTGAATACAGATGCTGCAGAAGGAGCTTGGTAGTCGCTAATAGACCACTGGTGTGACAAAGCTACATTATGTACTTCTGGGTTATGCTTTTTTCCATATTTCTCTATCAAAAATGTTTAGTCCTGATGTATTTGAAGGTACTACTGAACATCCAAAAATCCTAATATCTCAAAGGTTTCCCCCCATACTTGTATATCAGAGCTGAATAGCCTAGATTCAGGACACATTTTTAAAATTTTAACTAGGTTCCAAATCCCAGAACTATAGTTCCAAATACTTTAAAACAATATTGGAGAGGTCTCAGGCAATCCCTGATTTTGATGTCTTTGACTTAGGGCCAATTTTACTATTATGGAAAAATAACTTTCCCATGTTTTCCCATTCCCGTTCCCATTTTTATTTACTCAAATTGCTGCTGGCTGGAAAATGTGCAAAGAAACATGGGGAAAAGAACACATCTGTAAAATTGTCAAAATGAAAAGATTAAGCACCCCAGCCTGCTAACTGCTCCTTTTATTATTTTTTAAACAGATAACCAGAATAGTCTCTATTACATTTTAGATGTATTCTGCCAATAGCAAAAATAAAAAAAATATTGGCTAAATACATAATTATTCAGAAGCAACTCTTAGAAATAAAATACCAAATTATTAATTACTGACAACTTTTAAAAACAATGCCATTAACTGATTTTTAAAATAACTTATTTAATAATTTTGAATTGTTTACATTCCCATGGACTGCCTGAACCTGTCAGACCCAGAAACAGCATTATTTATTTTTGGTGCCTTCATCGGTCTTGACTTCTGGCATCTGCTTAGACAAGTCCCTGCAGTTTTCTTGGCAAGATTTTGTAAGTGGTTTGCCATTACCTGCTTCCTAGGTGAAAGTGACTAGTTCAAGGTCACCTAACTGGTGTGGTTTCAGACCTAAGGTGGAACTCCACCCATGCATGGCCTCCAGGTATCTAGCCCAGTGACTTAGCCAATACACCAAACTGGCCCTCTTAAAATTGCAAGAAAATTGAAAACCATTTTAGGCAAATCTAATAAGAAGGAATTTGATAACAAACAACACAGTCCAAAAAAATGACAGCCTTTTCATATTTTTTTTCCTTATTCAAATATTATTGTTTTACCAAAATAAACAAATACTGAAATACTTAGAACATGTTTTGTTACCATTTTATTTCTCTTTGTTCCTCTAATTTAATTTTTCATAACGAAAAGTTCTTGTCCTCTTTTCAATTTGTTAGACAATGGTGCAGGGCCGGAGGAATCAGTTAAGAAAATATAAGATAGATTTGATAAGACCAGGGGACAAAGGCAGTAGTGGGATTCAGATATGTGAACAACCAGTTCTCTGTGTGGATGCCGCTTCTGGAAGTCTGTTCTGGGCCTGGGCAACAAAAAATTAGCTACCGGTTCTGCTGAAGTGGTGTGAACCAGCTGAATCCCACCACTGGACAAAAGGCTTGTTTCTTGTTCTTCCCCCCCTCCTTTTTTAGATTAAAACCAACCATATATGAATGACTTTCTCCCTCCCAGTCTGCTTCAGAAGGTAGCCATCTCGCTGGAAGAATGTTTAGGATAACCCCATATGTTCAGTCCCATTGAGTAACCCATTGCTGAACAAATGGAATTAGGGAGCAAAAATTCTAGTTTGCAGCCAGAACTGAATACCTCAATTTATTTATTTATTTATTATTTATTTTATCAAATTTGTATGCCGCCCCTCTCCTGAGACTCGGGGCGGCTCACAACAACAATGCAGAACATATAAAATTTAATAATAATGATAAAATCCAGTCGAAAGATCCATACATACAACATGCAAACACAGTCAAACACACAATCAATGATGGAAGCATAATTCCTCGGCCCGGGGGCAGAACACAGTTCATACCCCCCAAGCCTGTTGGCATAAATAGGTCTTCAAAAGCTTCCGGAAAGCTAGGAGGGAGGAGGCAGTACGAACCTGAGGGAAGGTGGTTCCAGAGGGCTGGGGCAGCAACGGAGAAGGCCCTTGTCCTAGGACCCGTCAGATGACACTGCCTAATGGACGGGACCCGTAGGAGGCCAGCCCTATGTGCCCTAACCGGTCGCTGGGATTCATGAGGCTGAAGACGGTCCTGCAAGTAACCTGGTCCATTGCCATAAAGGGCTTTATAGGTCATAATCAACACTTTGAATTGTGTTCGGAGACCGATTGGCAGCCAGTGCAGCTCACGAAAGGCTGGAGTGATATGAACATGTCTTGGAAGACCCAAGACAGCTCGTGCGGCCGCATTCTGGACAACCTGCAGTCTCCAGACATTCTTCAAAGGTTGCCCCATGTAGAGAGCATTACAGTAGTCGAATCTGAAGGTGACAAGGGCATGAGTGACTATTAGGAGTGACTCCCGATCCAAATAGGGTCGTAACTGGTGCACCAGGCGAACCTGGGTGAATGCTCCTCTCGCCACAGCCGAAAAATGGTGTTCTAAACTTAGCTGTGGATCGAGGAGGACACCCAAGTTGCGAATCCTCTCCGAGGGGGACAAAACCTTTCCCCCCAGGGAGATGGATGGACAGTTAGAATCGTCCTTCGGAGGCAAAACCCATAGCCACTCTGTCTTGTCGGGATTGAATCTGAGCCTGTTGGCACCCATCCAGACCTCAACAGCCTCCAGGCAACGGTTCATCACTTCCACTGCTTCGTTGTAATGACGCGGGGTAGAGATATAAAGCTGAGTATCATCAGCATACTGATGACAACTCACCCCGTGTCGGCGGATGATCTCACCCAACGGCTTCATGTAGATGTTAAAAATGTTTACCTTCTCCACTATTAACGTGTGTTATATAAACAATGCTGTTTACATTTCTATTTATGAGTGAACGCCAACTATTTTCCACTTTGTACTAGAAAGTTACTTCCTTTAGCTTACTACATGCTCATAATAGGCTTTTGTAAATGTTTCCAACTGCAACAGGTGTCAGTAAAATTTAAGATACCTATAATTGTTCTCTCTGTCATATGAATTTATTGGATTTAAGCTACAAAAGAAAGCTTTAGTTTAATTTACACTCTCTGAGTATAAACTCTTTTCCAAAAGTTTTCTTATGGCATGTTCAAACAAAACATGAGAGGAAGTGGAACTTTATCAATTTCTAGTTTCATATCCAATGTCCTTGTCTGCTCTATGCACATCTCCCTTGAAGGAGTCTTCATATACCCAGCTGAACACAAAAAAATTGAATTTTTGTTCTTAAAACTCAGGAGTAGTGCAAATAGGATTAAAGCACTGACCTTGAATGAGAGAAAAAGAAACATTTCACATTACTAATTTAGAATCCTGTGATAAATTAAGACAGGATTTAAGACAGTAATGGCTGGATAATACTATAATTCACCAGAGTAATAGTCTTCATTGTCTGAAAGATACTCTGCTAGACTTTCTATGAGGAAGGAGTCATGATGGTGAAGTGGATAGAATGCAGTATTGCAGGCTAACTCTGCCCACAGTCAGGAATTTGATCCTGACTGGCTCAAGGTTTGACCCAGATTGTTGGGGGAAATGAGGACCCATGTTGTTGAAGGCAATATGCTGACATTTGTACACTGTTCAGAGAGCACTATAAAGCACTGCGGAGCAGTTTATAAGTCTAAATGCTATTGCTGTTAGACCAGGGTTATCAAACTGGCCCGTGGGCCGGACATGTCATCCAGAAGCCGCGCCCACCCCATTGCCGGCAATGGCAAAACCGTCCCGATACGTTGCGTGACATCATTGACGTCATGAGTTTGACATATCTGTATTAGACACACTGATCAGATTATATCTGATTACTAAGAGAGAAAGGCCACTTTGTCATATTTATTAAAATATATACAATAATAAATGCCTACAAAGATTCTCAGTCATCCAGGTCACGGTTGTCCCAAAGTTGCATTTTTTTTCAAACACAACTGGATTTTCTTATTTTTTTTTGTTTTAAAGACATTTCACTTCTCCTCCAAGAAGCTTCTTCCATTCTAATTGACTGGTCGGAAAGGAAGGATTTATAATCTTTTCAATCAGCCAGTCATTAACACTTCGAGAATCATTGAAACCACCTGAGGATTGATCTGTGTCCCCTTAGAGTATCTGAATCAGAGTGCAGATGAACGTGAAACTTGTGTTGGGACTGCTAAAAGGACTACATTGTAAGCAGAAGATAAGCAGTTTCAAGGATTGCACTGTAAACAGGAGATAAGTGGTGTCCAGGGGTAGGAGGAGTGGGTGATGGGAGATACCATACCACCTATCTCCTGTTAACAATGCAGTCTTTTCAGCAGTCCCAACACAGTTCCACACTGGTTTGCAGTCTTGATTCAGGTACTCTGAGATACAGATAAATCCCCAGGTGGTTTCAACAACTCTTAAAGCAGGGGTAGTCAACTTTGGCTCTTTTATGACTCATGGACTTCAATTCCCAGAATTCCTGAGCCAGCTTAGCTGGCTCAGGAATTCTGGGAGTTGAAGTCCACGAGTCATAAAAGAGCCAAGGTTGACTATCCCTGTCTTAAAGTGTTAATGACTGGCTGACTGAAAAGAACTGTGGGAAGAATGTTATTTTAATAATCAATAATAATCACAGGAGAGTCTTTATTCTAAATTAATTTTATTTATCTCACTGTCTCAGCTATCTCTTTAACTCCATGATCCAGTGAGACTATGGGAAATACCTTGTAACAATAGATTGCTAAATTGCACTTCTGCTAAGCTATCAATTAACAATAGCAAAACCAAGTACCAAATCCAAGTACCTGGGCAAGAGCAGTTAACCAGACAAAGAACCTGCCCCACACCCAAAAATAGGTTGCCCAAACATCATCTACAAAAGGCAAGCCAATTTACATGAGGAAGAAAATTAAGATTGACCTTTTGGCAGTACCACACTACAACCAGCACTACACACCATTTACCCCCCAGGTTCATAAACTTTCTGTACTTTTTCTGCAGTTACCCTCAAGAGCAAACCTCTTGGCTTTTGGGGATAAATGGATTGTCTCCTTTCCACCAGCAATGTGCCTTGAGTTTTATTTGCTTGCAATATCCCAGCTTAGAAAAGGGACCTGGAAATTCTTTGAACAGAGTATAAATCCTTCCTTCCCCATCAGTCAGTTAGAAATGAAGAAGCTCTTCAGAGGTGAAGTGAAATGTCTCAAGAAAAATCAAGAAAGTGTAGTTGCCATTTGAAAAATAAAAGCATCTTTGGGATATACAATAATAACTTTTTCAAGTCATCGAAGTTTTGTGAGTTTCACATTTCTGCTGCATTAGACTAATAAAGTATCTCTCCGAAAAGTAATTTTCAGGGGACTCTGAAGGGCATGACACAATTTATAAATGAATTCCATGGAGATCAACCAGGTTACCTAGACAGGTAAGTATAAAAGAAACAAAAATTAAAGCCAGTGTCAAGCAACTGGCTTAAGGTATGTTCAAAAATAGTTTACTTTCATATAGAATACAAATATTTTAATTCCTCAAGAAAGCTTTTTCCCCCTGTTTCTATCTTTGCATGGTGAGCGATCTTTACAATGTGCCAAAGCCATTGTTTTTATGACTATGTAGTTTTAATCCTATTTTGATCTGAAACCATTTCAGTCTGTTGCACAAAAAGGTTTCTGGAAAACGGACAAAGTGATAATTCCACAAAGAATATTTCATTTAGCTCAAATATCTACAAGTGTGGGCCCTCCAGTTTTTCTGCCAATGACCTCCAGGTCACTGGTGGTATGAGGGGAAAGTCCTACTTTAGGGGAAGCTATTCTAAACTTTGCTTAACTTCTCATTCTTAAAATTAAAGAAATCTTCCATTTAGGGATTTCTGGCAACAGTACCATCATTGCATTCTGTTGGAGTAAAATAATGAGTGTTAAGCGCATACTTATAATAGAAAAACAAACTATATTAGAAAGCACCCACTCTAATTTCAGGTTTCAATCAAGGGTTGGGTTGTTTTTTTACTGCTTTAAAGCAAAACAAAAAAAAAACAAAAAAGAGGCTTCCGTGGCTACAAAAACTTATTTACAATTATGGAGAAACTTTACAACTTCTTAAAGGATGCAGGCAAGGACTCTGTTCTTGGGATGAGGAGGTGGAGGTGTCTGAGAAAAAGATAATGCTATGATAGGAAAAATAAAATAATAAAGAATACTATTGAATTGGCTACAGAAGTAAAGCTTGTGGGAAGCTTTTGCGGCTGCAGAGTAGAAACAGTAATACAGTTTCAAAGCACCTGAGGAAAAGTTTGGTCAATAACAACAAATCCAGCATTTCTTAATATTCAAACTTTCACAGTGAAATATAGAATTTATTTAGCAGGTTTCCAGCATTTAAAACACTTTGCAGACGTAGCTTGAGCAACTCGGGTAACCCTATAAAGTCGTTCAAAGTTATTATTACAATACTGTGCAATGACAGACGGGGAATCAGAGGTAAAATGTGCAGCCAGAACTCCCGCCGCGGATCATCACCACTCTCGGATTAGTCCCTGTTTTGGACGAAAAAGCGCACAAGAGATCGAGCTGTGGGTCCAACAACACTCGCGGCGCAAAACCGAGGGAGGGAAGGTAGCCACCTCACATTCAGAAAGTTAGAATTAGCACGGGACAAAGTGAGAGCCAGTTTGGTGTAGTGGTTAAGATACCAGAAAACCATGAGTTCTAGTGTTGCCTCAAGGCACGAAGCCAGCTCGGGCCAGACACACTCGCGCTGCCTTAGGAAGCGGGCAATGGCAAACTAGTTCTGAAATCTTGCCAAGAAAACTGCAAGGACTTGTCCTGGCAGTCTCCCGGAGTCAAAAAGCCAAGCAGAGCGAAAGCGAAAGGGTCTGTCGGAAAGGCATTCCACACTGCCAACAGAAAAATGCCCATCGCTCTATCTGGAGCAGCCGCTCCCACGTCGAACCACCCCAGGTCCTTCGAGAAACCTTCCGTTCCCAGATTGCCGGGTTCTTGGCAAACGACTTTGGCCAAGCCCAAAGCAACCACCAGCTTTACCTTATCCTAGGAGCAGTTCGGCAGGAATTTGGATCGGCGACCAAGGGCCGGGTCTCCCACGCCCGCCCTAGTAGGCGCCCTGTGAAGGAAACGCAGGGACAGCGCGGCGGAGGCTCCCTCCCAGCCACCGTCGAGGCAGGAGGTTTATGTTGCGGAGCGCCCGTCTCCCGCGGCGAAATGTGACGGGCTGGGACTCCCCAGCCTGCCTGTTTCGGCGCGCGGCTGCCGGAGCCCCGCCTCACGAACTTATTGACTTACCCGCTAGCGAGGCAGCCCCGGCCCTTTCCTTTCCCCGAAGTGGCGATGGGTTGCCCCGCCCGCTCTGCAAGCTGCTTTTCGGGAGTCTCCAACCGGCCTGCCAGGAGCGCTGGGTTCTCCGCGCAAGAAAGTTCGTCGCATCGCACCCGGTCTTCTTCCCAGGCCTGACCCCCCCCTCTTTTTTTTTTTTTTAAGACTAGCAGAAATAGCGTACAATACTAGGGTTTCGAAGTTTGCAACCTGAAGACAAATAAAAATAAAGTTGTGTAGGGCCCAATTTGCCTTACCTGCCTGATCAGTTTGAAGGATCTATGAGTAATACAAGACCAGCTTTGCGTGCCTCCACTACATTCAGGACTAGGTTCGTGTTGAATGAGCTACATTCAGGCCTAGATTAGTGTTGAATGGATTCGTGTTGAATGAGCTGGAGGAGTCTGTTTGCATTGCATTGAGAAATAGGGCAGTAAAATTCTTGAACTCCTCCATTCCATGTACCTGTCTGCTAACCCATAGTTATATTAGCTGTTGAGTACATCTACTATTCCCTCCCCCCCCAAAAAAAATCCCTTCGACTGCTTGCCCAGGGATCTGGATTAATATGTGGGTGAACCTGTAGTCTCACAGCCCTGAAGCACTTGTAAGATGTGCACAACTTTTGTACCTTTGCTCCATTACCTGTTTGCTGGGGGCCCTGTGCAGCTGCAGGACCACTGACCCTGTTTTCTGTCCATGTATCCAGATATGCTGCTAGACATAAGATGGACCTCTAGTAGTTATGAGAAGCAAGAATCTGGAGGCAGGAGGCAGGTGGCGAGTCTCAAGACTTCAAAGTAGAATGGTATCCTCTGCTGGTAACTACGGTATCATTTGGTCTGGTTGCAGAAGAAGTGAAAACATGGAAAGCAGGAGATTTAAGGGTGGCTTTTTTGACTTTGTTGTTGATGTAGTTAGAAACCTGCCAATTAGAAATATGCCAGTTAGTGCAAAATGATTACAGTTAGTTTTTCAAACTCTTTTGCATAATCAGAATGGCTAAACTCAAACACAGAAGGAAATCATCAGGTAATATGTTTGATTTATAGTAGATTTACTATGTTGCATGAACCCCTATATACAACACTAAGTTCTGGTTTATTCAGTAGATTCAGTTCAGTTCAATTCAAGTCAACCATGACATAGTACAAAATGAGAATCAAAAAATTAACTGCTAACATCAGATCAGCTTTCTTCCTCTCTATCTTGCTTAACATCCATGTTGATGGAGGACTGAGGCAAACCTAAAGCCTTGTTCACAAGTTGCCAAATTTTAATTAATTATAATAAAGATACTGTTTTTTTAATTATTCATCATTCAGTAAAGCTTGCTGTTTTTTTCTATGCATAAAGCCAAAGATAGAAATTTTAAATGTAACTATTTTTAAAAAAAAAATTAAGATAGGGTAATTCTTAAAAAAGAAAAAAGAAATGGATATCCACAGCAACATTAAATGGTGCTAAAGTATTTGATATGGTTGCCTCAAACTTTATATTGCTATCTTTCAGACAGGGATCTTGCTTCTGTATCAGTTACCTGGAAGGATACATACCGTAAGTGATTGATACTGCAGCTTCTGCCCAGTTTCCTATTTCAAGTGTGACCTTTTTGTGACAAGTCTGTCTAGGATTACAAAGCTTTATAGCAGTTTCTCAAGCATGTTTACTCTTATTTTGAAGTGAACATGATTGTACAATTATTATCATAAAATCATAATAGTATGTCTTCTGACTTTTGTAAATGTTCTTACTTGCTACTTGTAAAGTACATCCTGTTTTAGCTAAGTCCTTGTTTACTTTCGTGACTAAGGTCAATCAGCTGTCAAACATATAATAGAACAGTAACAATAGTTATTTTCCAGTCATATGAGATCAGTTAATCTAATACAGGGCTTTTCAACCAGTGGTACGGGTACGTTGGCACCTGGCAGGTGGTATATGACCATCCTAGAAAAGTGGTAGCGGGGAGGGGAATGAACTGAACCAGTGGCAGCACCGCACAAGCCTGAGCGAGAGATGGCTGGAGCTTCAGGGCTGTCAGGGTTCAGCAGAAGCGCCAGGATCAGTGCTTCTTTGGAGCTGTCAGAGCTCAGTGAAAGTGCCAGGATCAGTGCCAGGCTCCAGCACTGATCCTGGCACTTCTGCTGAGCCCAGAAGAAGCGCCGATCAGCTGGAATGTTGCAGCATCTCCAGGATCTTGTGATTTACATTCAGATGCTTGGCAACTGATTCATATTTATGATGGTCACAGTGTCCCAGGGTCATGTGAAGTGACCAAAACCTGCTGCAACCACCCAGCAGATGGGGGGAATAAAAACCAAACACCCCCCACCCCACCCCCACTGCATATCTTCAACAGAAATGCTCACAACAATGAAAACCTCAGACATGAGGAAGAGCGCCACTGGATGGGCAAGCAGGTGTCTTGCTCGGCTGTGGCTTGGAGAGCACTTTTTTCAGTGCCATTGTAACTTTGAACAGTCACTAAACGAACTGTTGTAAGTCGAGGACTACCTGTACTTCATCACCTTTTTTCTTTTCTTTTTTTGGGTCATCAAGTTTTTGACATCTTGCTAGGCGACTGGTGGTACTCGGATGTTGCCATTTCCTAAAAGTGGTACAATGGGGGAAAAGGTTGAAAAGCCCTGATCTAGTAGGCATTTGACTAGAACAGGAGTTCCCAAACTGGATGGGGGGGGGAATGTCTTCTGAGAGATAGGAAATGGTATGAGGATATGACATTTTTAGAAAAAAATAGTGCAAAAACTATATTAATTTTCAAATGAAGATCTACCGTACAGAGAAGATTAGAGAGTATGGCAGGAAGATCAAGGCTGGCCACGTTTTGGGAAAATTGCTGGAAGATGCCTTTTAGATATACCCAAAATTCTATTTGGGTAGAAAAGCATAAGTATTTCTTTAAAAAATATATCAAAACTTAAGTCTGATTGAAAGCAACTCTTTTTCAGAGTTTCAGATGAGAACTTGAAAATTTCTGAACACAGAATAGGTACACTTCCAGTGAGCTAACTGCTCTTCTGCATACACTGTCTGCTGGCCCAATTTATCAACAGTTTCATACAGAAGAATAAAAGGGAAACTATTCATTGAAAAATGCAAGTGAGCTTACATTTTATTTTGTTGTTATTAATTTTGATTCACAATTTTGAGTAGAGTTTCTTTTTACTTCTATGAAATATATTCAGAAAAATAACACTGAGGGAGAAAAACATTAATCTCTGTCATGGAGGCCACTTTGCTTGGAAAGTAACACTAAGTGCATTATTTGGCACTAAAAAGACTTTATATGTGTCTGTGTTAAGAAAAATAGTCAAACACCGGGATAATACAAAAACAACTGTTTAATAAACTTAGCTTATATATATTATGGATACAACTGGTCAAAGTAGTTTCTTGTTGCTTTTTATAAATGAGAGGAGCAAATTGAATGTGGCATTTTTTTAAGCAGAGACCTGCCAGATGTTAGATTACAACTTCTAACACTTCTGAGTATTGTCTCTGCTTACTGGGGTTGTTGGAGTGAGATTTTTCTTCATTTTTTCAGGTTATTTTCCTGATTTAGACAGTGGTGGGATTTAAATATGTCAACAACTGGTTCTTTGTGCGGATGCCGCTTCCGGAAGTCCATTCTGGGCCTGGGCAACAAAAAATTAGCTACCGGTTCTGCTGAACTGGTGCGAACTGGCTGAATCCCACCACTGAATTTAGACCAACTGGGCTCTAAAGCTGCTTTTGACATTTCCATTATCCAAATAGCTAAGCAGGGGGAGGTAAAAGAAAAAAAAATAGATGTCCAGGAAAGAGTGGCTGAAGGTGTAAAATATTTTCCTGAAATGTGGCTATAAGAAACAATTTAAAATCTATGAAAAGCCTGATCATGGTTTTTCTCAGTTCAGAGGTTTGATTACAAAAGAAACAGACTCTTCATTTTTGGCTTAACTTGGTCCATAAGCCCAGCCACTGTGTTTTATAAACTATGATTTTTGCTTAGTGTTACCAAACAATGGTTTAGCTCATCTAGTTTGAGCTACAAATATTGGGCTAAGGGTCCTAATAGAAAGAAAATTCTGAAACTAAACAAAAATTGTCATTCACATAAGTAGTACATTGTTGCAAATAGGAACAAGCCTTAAATATTTAATTGTTACAAGATCATGATTCAAATAGGAATTAGCATCATATATTTTCCTTCTTAATGATAATTCTTCTTTTGTGTGTAGATGTGTAGTTAACCAACAGAATTTCTCGTTTTTCCAGTTGAAGGACCAATCAGCCTTCCAGGGTCCCTAGGAGATGGATGGCAATCACAAATTTGAAATAAATAAATACCATTCATTTGGATTTTTTTCACTTCTCCAAAGCTTCACAATGTGAGATAATTGATTTCTTGGCTTCTCCCAGGCACGTGGAAATGAGTATTGGGTGTTCATGTTATGTACATACTGTTCAGGTTATAATATAAGAGTAACCCATGAGAAATGTTTAAGAGTATTTGGGGAAGTTTATTTTCCTTATGTCTACAAGAGCTACCTGGATCTAGTTTGGTGAAAACCACATCAGCCAATGATATTGCTGAACTGGAAACACTAGCAACTGAAAACTGCAGACACAGGTGGTACTCTAGAAGCCAAAACACAAGAAATTCTAGAACCGAGGTGTTAAATGAGGCTGGAGACTTACATGATCCTACCAAACCTTGGAGATAACCCCAGACATCTCCAATTGTCACCAAACTGTAACTTTTAACAGGACAAAAAATAATATTATCTGTATCTCATTTTAAAAAATATGAATTGAATTTAAATTACATGTAATTCTTGTTCATTATTCTTTTGAGTATAGCCTCTGTTTACCCCACTCTATGGTTTCTTGATATGATGAATACTTATACAAGCTCTCAAGAAATTGAAGACATGAGTGGATTTTCAGATTCTCATTAATTCATGTTTTTCTTAAACATTTTGCTTTGAATACATAAAAATTGTTAGGTTTCTTCTACATGTTACATCATAAAATGATGTTAATTGTCAAGGTTGAAGAGCTAAGATGCTTGCTAACCTATGTCGCTGCTCAACTTGCCATAGAGAGCCTGAGAAAGAAACAGGACTTTCAAGAAGCAGTCCATGGACCGTGAGACCCAAGGTTATCAAAAGTAGGTATCTGACAGAGAAGTGGACCATTTCTATAACAAACAGAAAGAACGTGATTGGGCAATGTGAACACATGGTGGGTGGGGGTTATGAAAAACTGTTGTTAACTAACCAGATCTTCACACAGGAAAACTAGAGTTGATTTTACTTCTTCTGTGCCAGGATGTGTATTCAATAAAGATTATCTCTTTTGGCACCTCAAGGCTGCACAGTTTCTTCAATGTTGAATTTGCCAGCTGGACGGTTGACATTAATCTAGCCTAAGACTTCTGTAACTCCTGCTGGAACTTCCTGTGCCAAATATAAACCAAAAGAAAGGACATAATCCATTAGCTGGTTAAAACTGGTTTCTCTTTTAACCTTACTAGTACAGATAAGAGATCTGAAGGTGATAACATGGTATAAAAATGTCACTTGACTAGCTAATTGATGGATGTGCCAAGCTGTCACGGAAGCTGTTAATTGATCTCAAGCCCAAAGCATAACATACTTAAAGGGAATGAAGAGGTGCTAAAAGGTAATCAGATTCACCATTTTTCCAAAGTGGTTTTTGAAAAACAGTTGACAGTTTTTCTTACCAACTTACCCAGTGATCTGGATGGAAGAACCTCCTGGGTCCAGATAAATTTCACACTTTCTGCGCTAGCTACCCTTAGCTGTATGAACATGCTCTTCAGTTAAAGAGTACATGCGTTTCTAAGAGATGCTTGATTTCTGACAATCAGCTTTTTACTCTGGCAGGCACCAAAAGAACTACCGTATATATGGCACAATAGGGAATAAGTACTCCTCCTTCAAGATTTCCTAAGGATAGGTAAGTGTGATATAGGAAATTAATGTCAATGCTGCTCTCCCAAAGAAGACATGCCTTTCATAAGCACCTGATGGGGGACTTTATCCTTCCAGGCTTTGGCTGATGCTATAAAAATCACTGCAACAGGTTGGGGAAAAAAACAAGATAAACTCTATTTTTGTCACAGCACAGTTTGTAAGACAGAGTCATGCTGTTGTGTAAAAATGTCACTTTGACAAAATTGTTCCAATATTTTTTCATAAGTTATTAACCTATTTAAAGTGAAAACTAGGCTTTTTATGGGCTTTAGTCTTTTTGTTATATCTAATCTAGCTATCTAAAAATCCAAGTATTAGTTCAGGGATATAAAGCATTACTAGTTTTCAGAAAGCATTGCAAAAACCTTGTAAAATTTCAGGTCTAGGAAACTAACATGACAATGGTAAGAATATTCCTGAATGCTTTGGGTACAGTTCATTAATTGTATATGTTGTTTCTGATCTACAATCTTATGGTACACTTTTCTTGGACTAATCACATTTAATGTAATTGAACAAATACAGTACAGCTATTTCTCAAGAATCCAAGTCCTATAGCTTTATAGCAGAGGAACATAGAGAACAAATTGTGATACAATAGTATTTGAAAGCTGTGGCATGGTACATATTTTCATTGCTAGCTTTAAATATACAGATGAAAAAAATCTATATTGGGAAAATTGTTATTTGTTTAATTATGAGAGTATCTTACTACCTTCCTAAAATGTATGTGATTTTTATAATGGTGATTGAATTTTTCTGGTCATAGTTGTTTGGCATTTCATCCCTTTGTCCTTCTTGGAATTATCTTTTAGGTTCTGGTAAATAAGCAATTCTGTAGAAAGTATAGACAGAATCGCAAATTATTATTATTATTATTATTATTATTATTATTATTATTATTATTATTATTATTATTATTATTAAACTTATATGCCGCCCTTCTCCCAAGACTCAGGGCGGTTCACAACAACAATACAAGTATAAAAAACATAATATAAAATCAATTAAAATTACTAATTTACAGTATAAAAACTAAGTAATTTATTTCACTCGCACAACACACAATCACAGTCAAAGGCCCAGGGGCACAGTGCAGCTCACATGCCCCAAACCTGTCTGCATAAATGTGTTTTCAACAGTTTCCAGAAGGCTAGGAGGGAGGAAGCAGTACGGATCTCTGAGGGAAGCTGGTTCCAGAGAGCTGGGGCAGCAACGGAGAAGGCCCTATCCCTAGGCCCCGCCAGATGACATTGTCTAACAGACGGGACCCGTACGAGGCCAACCCTATGTGCCCTAACCGGTCGCTGGGATTCATGAGGCAGAAGACGGCCCCGCAAGTATCCTGGCCCATTGCCATAAAGGGCTTTATAGGTCATAACCAACACTTTGAATTGTGTTCGGAGACTAATTGGTAGCCAGTGCAGCTCACGGAGGGCTGGAGTGATATGAGCATGTCTTGAAAGACCCAACACAGCTCGCGCGGCCGCATTCTGGACTACTTGCAGTCTCCGGACATTCTTCAAAGGTTGCCCCATGTAGAGAGCATTACAGTAGTCGAATCTCGAGATGACAAGGGCATGGGTGACTGTGAGGAGTAACATTTATAGAATTTTATGATGTGTGGTGATACATGCATCACCACCATGCTGCTTCCTGTCAGAGGAAGCAGCACTTAAGTTATGCAGAATGTAGAAAAATAAGTAATAATAAAAGAAATTAAAGATCTGAGATTAAAAAAATGAAAGGAAACAGAAATGCACTAGTATACATAGCAACTTTCAGTGTGACACTTTTCACAATTATCCATACATTTCTGTCCTTTCTTATATCACATGTTGCTTCGTTGAATGCTTTTTTTTCTCTCAGTATGCATCAAATCACTCCATATACAGTCATGTAAAAAAGTACAGTAAACACTCTCCATGTAATTCCCACCCTCTTTTAACTTTTAACACACATGGACATGCCAATATTTTACCTCTGTTCAAATAGTATATAAAGGAAAAGTGATGTAATTGAACAAAAACAAATCTATGAAAAGTTACTTTGCAATCATTTAATCAAGAAAAAATAACAAACATGTCATTTTAGAAAACTTAAGTATTCCCTTGCCTGTAATACTGGGATTGTCTCCTTTGGCTGAAATAACCTTAAGTAGATATTTCTTATAATTAACTACCAGTTTCTGGTGTCTGGTGGAACCAGTCTGAGCTTCTTTCTAATACATTGCTTATTCGTACTTTTGCTTTTGTAACCAGTTCTGCATAGTTTCTCTAATGCTATTGTCATGGCTCTCTACAGCAATGATATCCTCAATCAACATGAATAACTCCAGCATTATAGCAAGGGTTTACTTTTAACACCTCTCCTGATGATTCCTGGTATATCCGTATTACAAGCTGCCTTTTTATATTCCCAGTATGGCAACCTTAGGGGATATGAAAATAGCTACTTCCCAGCTACATGGTGCTCTTTTGATGCTTCTCTTTACAGCCTTCCCGTGCTTAGATGTGGTCCTGTTTCTTTTTTCACTGGAGTGGTACTATAAAAGGGATAACTGATTGCAAGAAAAACTTTAAGGCATTCACCATTATATGTTTTCCTAAATTAAATACCTTGGGAAACTGAGCTGTATTTTGGCATTTATAATTATACCGATGATATAATTAATGGAAAAAAGTTAATACTAGTAATAAATTAGCTACTCCATGAATATTAAATTGTATTAAATTATTGCGATCAATTCAAATCCCACACGTGGTAGAAACTAGTTTATCATGGTGACTTCTACTTTGTTGATACCTAGGGATGGAAACTTACATTTAGAAAACACTGATTTTACTTTCTTAAACAAATATGGATCCTGGGCTAATGGCTAATGAGTGAAAGGCACTCAAAAACCTATCCTTTCTCAGAACATAGTAGGCAAATGGCAATGCAAATAGAAGGTTACATATTACTGTATGAATTGCCAGAACATCAAGTTGGTTCTTCACTCACTCATAATTGATGTTCTGTAGCAGCCCATATAAATAGTTTCCAGATGCAGGTCAGAAAGGAGAAGAAATTGTTAGAGATGAACTATTGGTAAGATTGGAATAATCCTGCCAACATACCCACAATCTTCATCTAATTTTACTGCTGAAATCTGACAAATGGTTGCTATTTGGTGATAGTTGAGGAGGAGCCTACGGAGGTTAAAAATGAGATGGAAAGGATGAAGTTCAGTACATATCCTTGTTTCCCTTATGCACTACACAAAAAACAAAATAAGGTATTAAATTAAGTTTTATTATTTGCATCCCTGCTACTGGCCTAACCCAAATATAAAGACAATGTAGGTCTCTTAAAGAGCTACACTATATATCTAAATTCAGAAGTAAACCTCATTGAATTCTATGTATGTAGGGTACTGAAGCCATAAAAGATATTCATAGATTTGTACAGTTAAAGGATAGTATGCTTATTTCAATTGATTTGCAATGATTAGACACTTAGGAAAAAAGAGGATTTCTCTGAGAACCTTCTAAATGCATAAAGTAAATTTATTTTTGTGAAAGTGCAAAACAACTTCCCTAACCATATGCAAAGTACTAATGTTAAGTAATAGTGGGTAATAAAATGTTCTGCAGTCCAAGTATATTACTTAACAGCATTCATTTAAGAATGCTCCTGGATAATTTGAATTTTCTGCACAATGAAATCTGAAGTGGCCTGAATGTAAAGTAGGTTATTTTCAAAGGATGTCAATACTTTTGAACTGAAGTATTTAATTATTACCACATGTGTTACTAGTAATTATTTGTAAACAAATTGTCTAGCATTTTCATTTGTCTTCTCTTTTTTTGAAACAAGTTTTATTAGTTTTTTCATTTTACAAACAAGTGCTTATGAATCAACGTAGTGGCAAGGTAGTCAATTGTCCAAAAACAAAGTCATACTCATATGGTTCAGATTAAATCATTAGAAACCGCCTCTCTATTCCCTCTAATATTATATTATATTCAAATTAATGTATTTCAATACAACTAAGTCAATCCAAACAATATCAATAACATTTCATCTAAATAAGTCCAAATCCTGTATTAAGCTTAACTATTTTTTTACTGAGTTTTCGGAATAGGGCGGCATAGAAATCGAAACAAACAAACAAATAAATAAATAAATTTCAATTGGTATATTCCATATTGCTAATATAAATACATAATTGACACTTCATTCCCTTTTTCCTTAACATAATCAATAATCATTTATTAATATCATTTCTTCTTTTTTCTTATTCTTCTTCCATAACAAAATAACTATCATTTCTAATAGCAAAAATATTAGTTCAAAAAAGAAAAGAGAAAGAAAACAAAAACAAAAAAGAAAACAAAAAAGAAAAAAGATACCTTTCTACTCTTATTATACTATATATACCTTTTTGATTCCTTGGAGCTCTCATCAGAATGCATATGAAGTAAAGTGGAATCTTCTTTAATCTTAGTTGGTTCCGCTTCTGTTGTTTTTTGGTCTATAGAATGCTCAGATAGAGTCTGGGGGTCAATTTGTAGATTCAAAGCAGAATTTCTGTTTCTTATTGCTATAGTGCACTCTTTTATTTGCAAACATATTTGGTCAGTAGCTTTATAAAGTTTTTCCAGTATGAGTTTATAGTCAAGTTGAACATAGGGTTTCTCCATTTCAAAAATAATTAGAAGCAGTCTGTATCTTTTAGTAGAGGCTGTGTTCAAGGAACATTTAATCCACTCCCACAAATACAGCTGTTAAGTTTCTTTATCTTTTCCCTTTTATGGTAATCTGAAGGTCAAAGTCAGTCTCACCATCAGAAAAAGAAACAGTTGCAATTTTGACTTTTTCCACAAGGTCTCCTCAGTAATAAAAATATAAAATCTCCTCCCAGACACCAGGGATAACGTTAACAAGATCAGAAAACACACAAAAAAGGAGAATTCTTCAGATGTAGACTAAGTCCAGTAGTAAATTCAATATTAATTTTTTTCCAAGACTCCAAAGTGAATAAAAAAATTAAAATAGAAAAAAGTCACTTTAAATTAATTCAGTCCATTTAAGCTTCTTTTCCCACACTCACAAACGCCGCCTTCTTAGAGTAGGGAAATAATTTCAAAAGTGCTTTTTACAGGCACAAAAGAAAAAGGAGAACCAAGACAGGGAAAAAAAAGTCTCACCCGGCTCAGCCACGGTGGTTCCTGTGCTTAGATGTTCTTCTGACTTCTGGTTACAGTGGCAAAGTGAACGGCCATTTTACTGGCTGGTCTTTCCACCATCGGCCCAAAGGAGCAATCTCGGACCGTGGAAGAAGCTGCCACTTTCCCACGGACAACAAGGACCTCCGCAACAGTAGCCACCCTTCCAGGGCGGCTTTTTGACCCGATTAAGGGTCTACTGGAAGCGGAGAATCAGCTGGCAAAGAGAGCAGTCTCTTTGCATAACTGCAAGCCGCAATCTGGAACCGGAAGTCCTCATTTGTCTTCTTGATAGCATATATTTCTGTAACAGAAACATTAAATACTGTCTCTCAAATCTGTAGAATTTATGGAAATAATAAATTCAGAGGCAGACAGGCTAGACTAGAGTAACACTGCCCTATGATGTCTTTCTTCAATATATAGCACCCACTGATATCTATCAGATGTCCAATGTTTTGCCTCATTGTTTTGCTTATAAATATATGTGACTAAGTTAGGATGATTGTGCAACAAAATCTTCAGCTGTGAGCAGCCTTGATCAAAATTATCTTAGATTTTGTCCAGATGTTTTGCCTTTTTATACTGCATTGCCACCTACCACACACACTTGATCTTGTCACTTAGAACAACTTCTACTGATGACCATAGATAGCAGCAAAGAGATAGGCAAACTCTAATTCAGATTATGTATCTGTGTTTTTTTCTCTTCCATTTCCACTAAATTTGGGGGAACACAAACACCAACGAGAAAATTTCACTTCTTTTCCAAATCTCATTGCCTATGTGGGTAAAAAAAAGATTTAAACATACAGGCAGTTCTCAACTTACAACAGTTCACTTACTGACTGTTTGAAGTCACAACAGCACTGAAAAAAGTGACTTTTGACCATTTTTCACACTTACAGCCTTGCAGCATCTCCATCTGATCAAAATTCAGACTCTTGGCAATTGACTCATATTTATGATGGTTGCAGTGTCTTGTGTTCATGTGATTACTTTTTGCAATCTTATGACAAAGTCCATGTGGAAGCCAGATTCACTTAACAACTGTGACAAGAATGGTAGTGAAAAGAGGAAAAACTCACTTAGGCAGTTGTTTCACTTAGCAACAGAAATGTTGGGCTCTATTGTGGTAGTAATTTGAGGACTACCTGTATTTAATATCTACTAAATAAAGATATTGTCCAAATGCTGTTTCAGATTACCAAAATCTGAAAACTGTGTGCACATTGAAGATAATAAAAGATACATTTGGAAGCCATTTAAATCTCATTGGTGACTGTGGATCCAACAAATTATTCATGACCAGTTAATATTACAGTTACATTTTTTTTTGTATAAATAACAAAAGATTCCTTTCATTGTCCCTATCAACAAGTAATAGATTTGTTTAAGATCTTACATTGACCAGATACCAGTGATTTCACCCAGAATGAAAAAGAGTTATAAACAGGCAATTTTTTTTCCGGGAAATAACCCAGTGACAATTTCTTAAGAGCAAATAAAATGTTGTTCTATAATATATTGATTTTTGTAATAGAAAATAAATTTCTGTGCTTTTCAGATAACTTCAGAATACTTTTTCAAAATAAAACCAAGTGGTTTAAATATGGTAGTAGATTTTTGAAGGATGCTTTACCTTGATGAAAGTTCAAGTAATGGGATCCTTTGAAGTGTCCTCATGAAGCACTGTGGCATGATGCTTGCAACTGGCAGTAAGTCAGTTTGGTTTTGTGTTGACAAATAGAACATGAACAGTCACCAACAAATACTGCATTTGGGCGGAAGTATGCATTATGCTCTCTCCCTGAGTGCAAGTATTAGGGGGTCCTTTTCTGGCAATGGGAATTGCAGTGTATGGTCGTTGAATTGTCTGGGAACAAAAGTTGTCTTAGTTTTCATACTAGAATCTAAATCAAGGAAGCATGTGTATGTACATCTCTTTCTCTCTCTCTATAAAAAAAATCTTTCTCACTTCTGTGGATGATATGTATCTTCTTCAGTCTTGGGTTGGGAGGCTTGGGGATTTGAAAGTTCTGCACAGTATCTTAGTTGTTCCTGACACTGCAATGTTCTGAACTGAGTGTTCTGATGTTGTTCCTGGGTTCTGTTGGAACCACTGTCAGTTTGGGAGTGTATACCTGGAGAAGCAGTGGAAAAGACAGGGGAATCTTAGCAGCACAGAGCTTTCCAAGGGAGGAGGCAATACGTTCCAGAGGGAAGCACAAATTAAGAGACTGCACAGTCCCAAACTGGATAAGGGGGAGAGGAGCAGGGAATAGGGAAGAGGTTCAGGATAGGCATACATTATAATCTTTCAGGATATAACTATTAGACTAGGTTTAGTTATAACTTTAGTTTGGCAAGATTCTGTTCATTAGGCAGGACATTTTTTTTGTCATAGAATGCACCGTAATGGTGTTCCAGCACCTTTTTTTCAACGGATTTTTCCAGAGTTGCATTCTTTTCCTATTGTTGCCCTTCCTATCCTCATTTGCTTTTGAAAATGCCCTGCGGGCAGTAAGGTGCGAACGAGGTCCCCTCCAGCACTGTCTGCCTCCTCTAGGAGGAGCCATGAGGCACCGGAGCACCACATCCAGAGCGTGGCTTGATTGGCTAGGTTAGACCATGTGGTGTGGAAGCCGATGGTGGCAGTGGGAGACACATAAGAAAATATACTTGGCAAATACAGCCTTTTAAAAATTAACAAATATGGTAACTTGAGATCATCCTAGCACATTAACACATACATACATTGCTGGACTGTCTCTCAGATCCATTTTTGCCAGTCTTTGGATTTTCCTTTCCAGAATGATGAAATTTGACTGATTTTTATGGTGGTGATTAGATAACCTGCTTCTATTTCTTCGGCCATTCACCACCATGTTCTTGGATTCTTCCAACCACTTCATTCCCACAGACAATTTGTCCCCATTGCATTTAGTCCTTCTTCCAAAGGCTGTAGTTAACTGTAGTTCAGTTTCCTCCTAGAAAAATCTCATCCTGGTCTGACTCTGAAATGCCACAGAAGCGCAGGAATGTCAGCGGTCATAGCTACTAAATCCCAAGTGGGTGTTTGGGAGTCTCAGCTGCAAGTGACCCAGGACTGCTACCGTCCAGCCCTTTTCTTACAAACTGCTCCCAGACTCTACTCTTCTGGGAAGAGCCCATCCGAAGATCCATACCCTCAAGGGCCAGCTCTGAAGCGAAAGCCCCGAGGTCTAACCTGAGGGAGCTTAGCCAAAGTCTCTCCAGATCCTTGGAGACACAAGTGCAGAAAATTACCCAAAGCAGCAGCAGGCATATGGAAGCACACAAGGGGGTGCGCTGAGTCAGGGTCGCTAATTGGTGGTGGTCTCTCATAATACCGCCAGGCTCCCACTGCCTCCTCCAGCTTGACAGGCACCCCCGGCCCTGTTAGGGAGGCTGGTTCCTTCCCTCAGAGCTCTGCCAAGCATTGCCTAGCTCCCCCTCCTCCCACTGCCCTCTTATCTCAGCCAGTTCTCCCCTTAGCCCCATTCCCTATCACATTGTCTTTCTCTCTGGGGAGAGGGAATAGACCCCTCCTAGGCCAAGGAACATAAAGGTTCTCCCCACATTTTCTCTGCAAGGACCACTTTTCTCCTCAGCTATGAGAAGCATCCCCACACCTCCCTGTCCCCAGTCCAGGCCTGGGCAGGCCCAACCCAGTGGGCCTCACTTCTCCCTCCCGCCCCATCCCTGGAATAAACATGGAGGCCATCTTTCACGAGAGAGTGAGTGAGTCTTTTGCCTTCCCTTGCAGAAGATGGGGTGTGAGGTTAAAAAGAGGCAAAGCGAGAGGAAAGAAAAGTGGCTGGTGTGGAAGCTTTCCCAACAACGAAACTTTGCTGTTTCAGTTTCTTGGATAGTTCAAAGGCTGAGATGTCTATGAAAATCTCTTTTTAGTCTTTTATACTTCATATTCAAACTGCAGAGGGGAAGAATAAGAATAAAGCCAATGTCTTGTGATTTGGAGGTATTATTATTATTAATAATAATATATATTAATTATGTATTGGTCAGATGTAACGGTAGACCTACAGTATGAGATTTAATCAGATCTATTTATTCAGTTGGGTTTAACTTAAAGGTAAATTAAAAGTAATCTGTTCACTGACAAAGTTTCAACTTTAATTTGCTTCAAGTCAATATCCATATTAAACTCCAAATGTAAATTTTTCCACCTTGTTTAACAATTTCTTAAAAATAATTCAATCTTTTACAAGCAACCAAATTTTGTTTTATTGGGCCAATTTCATTCCACATAGAAAGCTGACATTTCCACTCATTAAACTAAATGTGTATGCCAGTGGTAAATATCCCAAAAGATTAATAAAATGCCTTCTTGTAATTTAAAGCCAAACAGTGCATTGTAACATTAATAGTATTAACTTACTTTGAAAAAAATCCTAGTCTTTTAGATACACTAAAATTTGAAGGGTTTTTTTTTTTCAACTACAAAGGTAAATCTTGTAGAGTATATGACGTGTGTGAGTTCTGGAACCTTTTTTTTTTTTTTTTTTTTACAAAAAAAGCACTGCCATTAGGTATAAGCAAATAAAGGATCGGACTCAGTTGGATTCCACTGGGTTGTCTTTTGGCTTGAGTCTGACAGAATCCCAATCTTGAGTACTCCTACCACCATTGGGATCACTTTCCCCTTTACTTTCTACAGCCTCTCCAGTTGCTCCTTCAGGTTCTAGTATTTTTCTAGCTTCTCATACACTAGCTGAAGTGTAGTCCCCAAATCCTAAAAATAAGTATTTTGTAAGAATACTTAATAAAGTTAACTATAGACATAAACCATAGTGTGCAAAGAAGCAATGAAACTTTAACAGATTCTTGCAGAAAGAAATAAGGAAAAGAAATATATCATTCTGCAGATGTCACTGAAATGATCTAGCTTTATGGAAGGGGATTTATGAGCAAATAATACTAGAGACAAAAATAGGATTTCCATTTGTACAACTTTTGCATCTTTAAATCAGGCAGAAATTCAGTAGAACATTATTTTATTTTATTACTATATTTATGCAAAGACATCTTGTTCTCTGGGTAGCCTATAAGATGGAAAGATAAAATATCATTTAAAGTAAAATATCAGAAAACAATTGGAGGATTAAATTTTCCAGCATAAATATTTTCAGGAAAAGGAGAGAGTGAGAGCAACTGTCTTACAAACTTGCAACACAAAACTACAAAAAATGGCTCAAAGAGTTTTGTAAGACCTGAGAAAATGATGAAACTCTGGTATCCAAATGGTTAAGAGAAGGAACCAGACAAACTTTTATGGAAAGGGTACTACAGAGATTCAGTTTGGTGTAGTAGTTAAGCCATCAGGCTAGAAACAGAGAGCTGTTGATCGATGGACACACACACACACACACACACACACAAGCCAGCTATCTTTTTTTTTTTGACAATTTTATTATTTATTGCCAGAAGTTATCCAAGAATTTCTTAGTACAGAATATCTTTGATAGGGGAATTATTTTTTTTTCTACTTGAATATTCTAATTTTATTGAAACAGAAAGTTTGGAAACTTTAAACATAATTTCAGATGTTACAAATCTTAAAATAGTTCTTAGTTTAGATTAAACTAAACATTCCCTCTTTTCACAAGCTTTGTAATAGCAAATGGCACTTCCAGTAGGGTGTTTATTCTTTGAGCAGTGGGCTCATTTGATTTCTATTGCTAGCAGAGTGAGTTCTATAACACAGTTAATGATTCAATTACTACCGGTAGCTTTTAGTGGTATTCTACTTGGTAACTTAGACAGGCTTAGCAAGCTTAGTAAAAGGGCAAGGATTCAAACAAACAAACATACATACAGAAAGAGTGTGGTCCCAAACAAAAAAATAAATAGAATGTGCCATTTCACCCCTCTTTATTTCTGGAATAAGGGTGTCCCCTAGTGGCTATGCTAGCCCACAGTGCATTTCACCGTAACTGTTGCATATAACACCAGTTATACTTAACAGAAAAAAACCCATTCTTTTACTATTGTAATAACAATTTCAAATGGTACTCAGATGAATCACAAGATACAGCAGAAAAAAGAGATTGCCAGGGCATGCTCATGCCACAGATAGTGGCAATTGTGGAAAGTTTCAAGTGCTTCACACGAGAAACCAGTTTGGGATCCCTTCTAATTCCCTGCATACCAGTAAAATAATTCTGAGCAATTCTTAAAAATTTGCAGAGACAGGGACACTGAAGGAACAGCTTGACAAATATCCTGTACAGGGCTAAAGGCTTCTACCATATAACCTTTTCTGTTCACAGTTGGTATGGAAAAAAACAAGATACAATTAGCAATGTTAACTTTTGAAAATAAAGATTGTTTGCTTTTTGTTAAAAGAAAAAGTGGGACTCTTAATGAAAAACAGCAATGTTTAAGAGATCTTACTTTAACCTTTCTTGGAAAGGAAATTTCTTTGTAGACATCTAATGTGGAATGTTGTAAATATTTTTTATCCTTGCTGTAGCAAGCTAGGAGTTTTAAAAAAAGATGCACTTCTGCTATAATATAGATATGACATTTATAAATCAGAGCATTTGTGCAGAAAAAAAATCACAAAATGAGACACAAAATCAACACATAAGAAAGCAAGGCTTTTTGCAATTCCCTGACCACAGTGAAGGCAGACACAAAAAAAGTAAAAAAAAAATGAATGTAACCTCAGTTACAAAGTTGCGTGTTTGACAAAAGACAACAAGAGAATCAAAATATGAGAAATATAAAAGTGAGATCTGAAAAACTGTGACAGAAAATAAAAAAGATGAAAGGACTGATATGAAGCAGAGAAAGAGAATGCAAAAAGTGCCAAACATTGAAGAAATCAGAATGGAATAATGAAATCTATGAAAACAAGGAAACCAGTTGTAATGAGAATCATGGAAACAGTATAATTTCAGATTTTATTTGGCTACAAGGTAAAACATTTGGGAGGAGAGAAAAGAAATGTTTATCAGTCAAGAAAGATTGAATTCCAACATTTTTAGACATGATGAATGTCAGATCTTTTAACTGAAATATGTCTGAATTCAGCACAATCAATCTTCATTTTTCATATCTGAGATCTGTTGATATTTGTCCACTCAAATTAATATTACAGGAAAGAAAAAATGTCCTTCAGTTCACCAAGTGTTGCGATAAATGTCCATTTCTCCTTTAAGAAATCATTTCTCAGTCTCTGTCTGGATGGGTTTCCCTTTCCCCCCTTACAGGCTATCAGCTGATAGCTGCACTAGGGGGTGGAGGAAGAAGGGAATAAGTTTCGTTTCCTGAGAAAAACGTCAGGGCTTTCCAAGTGTATGTCTTAACTGTTTGTGTACTGTGATTGGCTGTGAATTGGTGGGATGACAATTTAGGGGGAGAAACCTTTGATGTGTAATAAAAGGACGTGCCTGGTTTCTATCTGGGCCTTCCACTTTGAGACAAGCTCCAGTCTCTGTCATTATTCATGGGGGCCGGGTGACGCCACGGACACACTTTCGCCACAAGTGGTGACCCCGACGTGATAACCCTAAAAGGTTATACGTCCATGGACCCTCAGACTTACCACCCAGACGTGGCCAAGCGCGCTTCATCAGTTCATCGCTGGACGAGGACTGATCCCTCGTAAGTAATGGTGGGTGATCTCTCAAAGGTACAGAAGATGCATTTAAGGGAGCTCAGAGAGATAACCAGGAAAAACTATGTTTATTTTGAGGCAAAGAAGCTGACCAGAGGAGATTTAAGATCTTTCCTTGAATATATTTGGAAACACATACCTTCCTACCCAGAGGCAGGTTGCATTAAAGTTGAAACCTGGAGGACAGTAGGGGAGTTTTTACATACAAATCCTAGGGCTCCTGCTCCCATTTTAACCACATGGAGAGCAGTTTTAGAAGCTTTAAAGACACAGGAGCAGCCATTACTAAAAACATTACTGCACCCACTGCATTATAATGAAGTTCAACTTCTTCCCCCTGCTGTTGAAACCCCAGTAACAATTAAAAATCACAGCAGGGTTTCTCCTAGCAATGTTGAGTCATGTGATCCTATTTTAAATGCCACAGCTCCAGCTCTGACCAAAACCAGTAATCTTATTCAGGAAACACTACAGAATGCTTATGAGGCAGGAGAATTAGGTGCTGATGAAATGGCAAATTTATACCCTGTAACTGTGGGTATGGATGCACAAATGAATCCAGTAAGAGAATGGAAACCGCTTCCGTTGAGAACTTTAAGAGACATTAAAAAGGCAGTATTGGATTATGGCCTAAAAAGTAAATACAGCATGGGAATTATTGAGGCATTAGGATTGGCTCATAAGATGATTCCAGCAGGAGAGAGGGGCGTGGCTGCCTCAGGGTCGAAATAGCCTTGTTAGGAGGCTCTGCGACACAGGACCTGTAAAGCCGCCAAAGCAGCGCAAACCAGCTGTTTTTTGTGGCGAAAAAACCCCTCCTCGGTAGGAGAAGGGGCGAAGAGCTGTGAGTGTGGGTTGAGATCTTCTGAAAGCCCCCCGAAAAAACGTTGGGGGGGGGAAGAAAGAAGACTCCCTGTGCGCTCACAATAGCTCCAGCCTGGAGCAGCATCTGTCAGCTGACAGACCAAGATGCTGAGACCAGCCACCACCCGAGGAACACATCTCAAAGAAGCACAGAGATTGACAGACTGAACGCAGGAGCTTAAAAAGCAAGTATTTCTTATATTTTACCTCAGATCACTTACGTTCACAATCAACAAAAGGCACCCAAGATGGTGACCGCTCTTAATTTAAAGTGATAGCTACCGGAAGAGAAAGGCGGAAGAGAAACTGTAATGTGAAAGAGACCTCTAGAGGGCACCAGAGACGCATAACTTAAAAATTTTGCAAAATAAACCTAAGGATGTATACAAGCTCCCCAGAAATGACGATGAAAGAATTAAAAGATGAAATATCAACAACTTTGGAAAAAATGAGGAGAAAGATGGACATGATAATAGACATGTATGCAAAAAGATGGGAGGGAAGGATACAGACGATGGAGGCAGTGGAACAAAGCAGAGAAATGGAGAAGATGATGGAAAATCAAAGCAAAGCAGTTATTGAGGACTTGGACCAAACCGGAAAAACGCACAGTGGGGAAATGAGAGAAGATACTGGGAGAAATTCGAAGAGGGTCTGGGAAGGAGTTGAAGAAAAGATGGAAGAGGTGAATAGACAAGAAGATTTGAAAATAATTGTTATAAAAGCATGGGAAAAATATCTAGGAGAGGAGGCTAAAAATTTCTCTTGGCAAACTGACAGAATCCATAGAGCATGGCTTATATGGAACCAAGGGACATTGCAAGCAATAAAGAGAGACTTATTACTTGGAAGGGAAGCTGTGCTATGGAAATCCACCTGGCAGAGGAAGAAACCCAGAATTCGACTGAAATGAAGAGAAACTTAATATTTTATGCAAGGAATTAAAGGCAAAGAATTATGGACTGATTTAAGGACTAAGTGTAAGAGCAAGAGACATGAGAGGGTGATTAATGGAAGATATATATTAACTAGACTAAGAATGTACGCATTGAAGGGAGGGGTGTAATGACATGATAATTATTAACTTTAATAAGTAGACTTGTTTGTTTGATGTAAAATGGATATATTTGAAAAGAAGTGAAACTTAAAATTTATAAAATGTAGTTGGCTTAGAGTTAAACTTTGATATACGGAGTGAAGAAGGTCTACAAATTTAAAATGATTGTATTAAGCTGAATGGCTTTAACTGGAATTTTTTCTTTGTTTGCATGTACAAAAAAAAACACAAAAAGATGATTCCAGCAGATTGGAAGGCATTAATGCAGATGATTTTAACCCCTGCTCAGTATGCAGTTTGGGACTCACAATATCGTATTCAAGCTATTCAAAGAGGCACCGCTCAGTTAGTGCCAGACCAAATTTATGGTTCTGGAGATTTCACTACTGTTGACCAACAGCGAGATGCTATTCCAGATGAAGCTTTACATGGTGTAATTTTACACGCTGTTTTTGCCTCTTTAAAGGTAGTAGATGAGAGTGGAAAGTTTGGCAAGAGTTTTACTCAAATTAAACAGGGAACTACTGAACCCTATGATGAATTTATAAATAGACTAAAAGATAGCATTGATAAGCAAATTGATAATGAATTAGCCGCACAAGAGATTTTGATGAAATTGGCTGTTGAAAATGCTAATGCAGAATGCAAAAGAGTTCTGCAACCCTTAATTGGCACTGGTCAAAGGACACTTGCAGATTTAATTCAAGCATGTAGAGTTGTAGGCAGTCACGCCTATCAAATGGAATATTTGGCCATGGCAATTACTGGCTCTAATGAGCCTACAGGAAATTGCTTTTACTCCAGCTATGACTTTGGCTGAAATTACACATCGTGGCCGCACGATGGCGCCAGATTGCTGGAATTGAATTTGCAGTTATTTTTATCCCATTTTCCTTCAAATTGTGGGAAACCACGAAGTTGCCACAGTTATTTTTGACATTACAACACTTAATTGAGACAAGATATTGCCCTTATTTTATTGCACATATCCGTATTCATCAAAATTTTCCAGGAATTCTCAGTGAAGGGAATTCCCGGGCGGATATGGTAACACAAGTTATGACTATGCAACAACCCACTCCCTGGGATAGTCATAGCTATTTTCATCAAAACGCCAAGGCTTTGGTTAAACAATTTGGCATACCCCCTGGGGAGGCAGCAGCTATTATTCAACAATGCCCCACTTGTTCACAACAAGGACAAATCCCTCCACCAATATCCAGAGACCATCAGCATTGGGAATATTTGGGATGCATTCTGGTCTTGGTTACCAAATTTTCAATGGTTAAGAAATTTGATAAGTATTATTTTTGTAATTATTATATTATTCATTTGTGAATGCTTTTATATACAATGTTTGCCTGGTATTTTTACTATGATGAAATCCTTTATGCCAAAGAACAAATTGTCTCAACAAGTGAACATTATTCAACAAGGATTTGAGCGGATGCCAATGGATAAGCAGCCACCTCAGTTGGAAGATATCGAATACATGGACTGAAAGCCCTTGCTTCTAAACAAAAACAAAAAAGGATGAGATGTTGTGATAAATGTCCATTTCTCCTTTAAGAAATCATTTCTCAGTCTCTGTCTGGATGGGTTTCCCTTTCCCCCCTTACAGGCTATTAGCTGATAGCTGCACTAGGGGGTGGAGGAAGAAGGGAATAAGTTTCGTTTCCTGAGAAAAACGTCAGGGCTTTCCAAGTGTATGTCTTAACTGTTTGTGTACTGTGATTGGCTGTGAATTGGTGGGATGACAATTTAGGGGGAGAAACCTTTGATGTGTAATAAAAGGATGTGCCTGGTTTCTATCTGGGCCTTCCACTTCGAGACAAGCTCCAGTCTCTGTCATTATTCATGGGGGCCGGGTGACGCCACGGACACACTTTCGCCACACCAAGGACCATCTACCTATAGAAAAAGACCTGTCCCTTTGTGGGCTGAGTTCTTTGTATATAGAACAAAGTCCCCAGAAGACGAACAGCCTGTAACTGTATTGGACCTGATTTAGAGAGCTAGAGCCAGTTTAGTATGGTGGTGAAGGGAACCAATCTAGATACCACAAGATTCTGAGTTTTAGTCACCACCATCACCACCAGATAAATTCGTAGCTGGCTGATCAACTACATTCAACATGTAGTCCTCAATGGAAATGCATCTATATGGAGGGATCTATTTAAGTGGGGTACCCCACGGCTCTATTTTAGGCTCACTACTCTTCAATATCTTCATAAATGATTTGAATGAGGGGATAGATGGGGAACTCATCAAATTTGCAGATGACACCAAGCTGGCAGGCATAGCCAACACTCCAGAAGATAGGCTTAAGATACAGAAGGATCTTGACAGACTTGAACATTGGGTGCTATCTAACAAAATGAAATCCAGTGGTAAAAAAGGTAAGGTTCTACATTTAGGCAAGAAAAACCAAATGCACAGGTGTAGTATAGGGGGTGCCTGGATCAATAGTAGTAAGGGATCTTGGAGTCCTAGTGGACTATCACTTAAATATGAGCCAGCAGTGTGCTGCAGCTGCCAAAAAAAGCAAACACAGTGCTGGGCTGCATTAACAAAGGGATAGAATCAAGATCACATGAAATGTTAATACCACTTTACAATGCCTTGGTAAGGCCATACTTGGAATACTGCATCCAGTTTTGGTCACCACAATGTAAAAAACATGTTGAGACTCTACAAAGACTGCAAAGAAGAACAACAAAAATGATCAAGAGACTGGAGGCTAAAACATATGAGGAACGGTTGCTGGAACTGGGTATGTCTAGTTTAATGAAGAGGAGGACGAGGATGAAGAGAAGGACATGATAGCAGTGTTCCAATATCTCAGGCATTGCCACAAAGAAGAGGGAGTCAAGCTATTTTCCAAAGGACCTGAGGGCAGGACAAGAAGCAATGGATGGAAACTAATCAAAGAGAGAAGCAACCTAGAACTAAAAAGAAATTTCCTGACACTTGGAACAATTAATCAGTGGAACAACTTTCATCCAGAAATTGTGAATGTTCCAACACTGGAAGTTTTTAAGAAGAGAATGGACAGCCATTTGTCTCAAATGGTATAGTGTTTCCTGCCTGAGCAGGGGGTTGGACTAAAAGACTTCCAAGATCCCTTCCAATTCTGTTATTCTGTTCTATTCTAGTCCCACTTTCGACACAAAGCCAGTCTCTCTCTTTCAGCCCTAGGAAGACCTTAATAGCAAACCACTTTCAAAGATCTCCCTAGGGCAGGGGTAGGCAACCCAAAACACTCAAAGAGGCACTTGGACCCATTTCCCACCGAAAACAAAACACCGGGAGCCGCAAAACCCTTCTGATATCTAAAATGAAGATAACACTACTTATATCCTTTTTAATCTTTATTATAGGTGTGTGTGTGTGTGTGTGTGTCTATGTGTGTGTGTGTATATATATATATATATATATACATACACAAACAGGTAAAAAAGGATATATGCAGTGTTATCTTCATTTTAGATGTCAAAAGGGTCTCTCTCTCTCTGTGTCTCCCTCTCTCCCTCCCTCTCTCTCTATCTGCCCTTGGTCTGCCAGTCCTCTTCCCCCACTCTCTTTCTTTCTTTCTTTCTTTCTTTCTTTCTTTCTTTCTTTCTTTCTTTCTTTCTTTCTTTCTTTCTTTCTTTCTTTCTTTCTTTCTTTTTCTCTCTTTCCTCTCTCTCTCTCTCTCTCTCTTTCTCTTTCTCTCTTTCTGTTCCCCCCTCTCTCCCTCTCTCTTCTATCTGCTGTTCACCTGGCAAGCTAGCTTCAAGCTGTTCTCCAAGAATCTCAGGGGTAGACAACCTGGGCTCTTTTATGACTCATGGACTTCAACTCCCAGAATTCCTGAGTCAGCATAGCTAGGCTAGCTAGCTCTCTCCTGCCCTTCCTGCTTCCTGAGAGACGCAGCAAAGGGAGGAGCTCTGCCCAATAAGCTTTTCAGCTCCTAAGAGAACACTGTGAGTGCACTCTCTTTTACACACACACACACACACACACACACACACAAACAAACAAACACACAAACACACACAGAGAGAGACAGAAAGAGAGAGAGACAGAGAAAGAAGCAGGGAAGTGCAAGTGCCTCTCTCTGTCTCTGTCTCTCTCTGCAAATTGCAGAGGAGGCTGGGAGCCACAGGGGAAGGCTCAAAGAGCCACATGTGGCTCTGGAGCTGCAGGTTGCCGACCTGTGCCCTAGGGGCTAATCTAGATCAGGGCTTTTCAACCTTTTCACCAATTGTACCACTTTTAGGATATGGCAATATTCGAGTACCACTTAGCAAGGTGTCAAAAACTTGATGACAAAAAAACCCCAAAAAACCTGTTGAAAGTTGCAGTTGCACTGAAATTACTTATGACCATTTTTCACATTTATGACCATTGCAGCATGCCCAGGGTCATGTGATTTATATTTGGATGCTTGGCAACATATTCATATTTATGATGGTCACAGTGTTCCAGGGTCATGTGATTCCCTTTTGCAACCTTTTGACAAGCAAAGTAAATAACAGGGCTGCTGGTGCTAAGGCAGGACTTCCCTTCCTCCCTCTTTCTCATTCCCATCTCCTTCTGAAGGAAGAATTTGAATCTCCCCCATATTTTCTCTCTTCCATATATTCATCAAACAAGGAAAAGCATCCAGAGACAGAAAAGACAAGCTGCTGAGTGAACTAGTTTAAAAAGGAACATTCCCCTTTAAGAATTAGCTACTGGCTAGAAAAGAAAGTTAAGCAGCCAGCACTTAAGGAAGAAAAAAAATGTAGTAAGTACTGGCTGCCGGCTAAGGTAGCCTTGCCAAATGGTTCCATTCTTAAGTAAAGGAATGCTACAGGCAAAATCCATTCAGGAGAAAAATACTTCAAAATCCCTTGCAGTAAAACTTACAGCTAACAATAGCAGAGCAATAGAAGCTAATACCAGCCATCAGCCAAATAGAAATTGTGAAACACTCCTTAAGAACAGAAAGCCCACATTACACAAATCCCAGGACTTCAAAGTCACAAAAGCATATAAGAATCCTTCCACTCTTGATCTCCCTGCCTCTCTTCCATTGCTGCCTTTTTTTTACTCCTCTTGAAGGATGACCCCTCCCCCACTGCATTTCTTGCCTGTTTGCTGCTGCCAGCACAGGTGGCTGCCACAGCAGTTGTAGATCAGTTCATGGCCAGCCTGCTTGATCTCCTCTCCTCTCCTCCCACCCTCCTCCTCCTCCTTCTTCTTTCCCTTCATTGCAGCTAGAGCTGACTCTGCCTCTTCCCAAGGCTGCTGCTTTATTTCTCTCCCTCTCCCACCCAAACTGCTTCCTTTTATAACCTCTCCTGTCTCCATCCCCCTCCTCCTCCTCTCTCATGGGGGAGGGTGAGCAAGAAGTGAGCCTGGGGCCTTTGCCTCACCCCAGCAACTCTGCTGCTGCAGAGGACTCTCTCACAGTAAGTCTTTGCCTGTGCTGGCTCTTTCCCTCCCCCACTACACTTGGCTAGGCAGGGCTGGGTACCACCTGTTGCTTGTTAATGTACCAGAAGTGGTACGCGTACCACCGGTTGAAAATCCCTGATCTAGACTATTGCCAGGAGCCAAAGTTGACTTATAGATATCTGCACACACAGATATAGACATAGACATGCATTCTAAAGAGATTAAATGTGCAAAATGGCACTCATTGATCTGCTATTAAAACTCACATTGTAGATAGAGGTAAAGGTTTAAATATGAAGATAGAGACTTAAATCGTTAGCAACCCTACATTCCAATTAAGCTTCAGAAAAGCTTAGAACCATGAGTCTTTTTTAGAACATGGCCTGCCCATGCATTATCCAACCCAATTCACATTGTGTGTTAGGATTGTCAATTTTCTGTTCTAGACACCGTCTAAACCACGGATGTCAAACGTGCTGTGTCACATGACGTGTTGCGATGTATCACAACTTTTTTTGCTTTGCCGGAGCTGGGGTGGGCGCGGCCTTGGCATGATGCAACCGGCCTGTGGGCTGGCAGTTTAACACCCCTGCTTTAGACTGTGTCTAAATCTAATGAAGAAAGCAGCCATAAACCATGTGACAATACTAAATAAATATTATATTATTAAAAAATAAAAATCTGAAATATATATTAGTAATCTTACTTTACTATGATTATCTCAATTTAGATACATTGTCTCATCTATCTATGTCATCTCTATTTCTATCCCATCTTGATTTTTTTCTTTCGGTAGTATATTGATATAATGGTATAAGAAATCCTAATGTTCTTTTTTATAATATACACAAGGAAGGAAAGGAAAGGGGAGGAAAGGAAAGGAAAGGAAAGGAAAGGAAAGGAAAGGAAAGGAAAAAAGGAAAATAAAATAAAAATTTTACAGATCAGTTTTAGTTAGAAATGAAATAGGAAGCTGTGCAAGCTGCTGTTATTCTAAACCCAGCAATTAGACAGTCCATTTGAATTTGAGAAGGGCACAGCATGTGCCATGTTCCATATGTATACATTATTAACTGCAGAACTACATAGCTAAAAATCATTACCTAAAAGAGGCTACAGAGGAGAGGAAGGCCATCTTAAATATGAAATAATGGTAATCCTTTAGCTTAGAGGTAGTCTTCATTAATTAATTCATTATTTCTCTGTTCGTACCAGATGTTGCTTGACAAATTTGCACAACAAATTCCCAATGGGCAGAAAACAAGTCTACAATTTAGTCTCTTGCAGTATTAATTAACATTATGAGGCATTGTTAATGATAGTGGACAAAGTTAACATCGAGAGTTCTTTATGCCTGGTAAATTGAGGACGAAAATGGGTCACAAGAACAATAGCTCTGAAATAGCAGTTATCTTCTCAAATGTATTGTGCAATCTCAGACATGTTTGTTTGGGCAAAGAATGAAAAAACAAACCATGTTTGTTGCTGTGCCTTCACGCATACACAATAGAAAACGCCTCAGTCCTTGAGATTTCAAATAAAATTGATTTATTGTGAAAAAAGCCTGGAAGCTTCATTAAGATTTGGTGGGGAAAAACAAATGAAGATATCTACAGAGATATCTTGGACATGGTAAGCAGGGCATTGAAGAGATGTTATAGCATCTTCTTAAAAAGATGATTTAAATCCAGACTCACGATTTTCATGATCTTGTGCTGCGTGAGTATCCTCAGGGGAAGTAAAAATGTCAAGTCAAGATTATGATCAAAGCTTTACCTTAATCTTGTCACAAGTGCAATACACATTTTTTTTAAAGGTTGGGTCTTTGATTGCATGATTGTGGCTGTCATCTTGACTGTTTGGACATCCCAAAGAACAATAGAGTTATTTTGCTTTCTCTGACCTGTGTACTGGATTATTGGCTTGTTAATAGATAATAATCTAATACATTTATTAGGACACCACATCAGGGTATTTATTTAATAATTTAACAATAAAGTTGTTCAAATTAGTTGTGACACGTCACAGGAAAAAAATTATAATAATTTTCTTCTTGTCTATATATTTTTTTAAAAACCCTGAAAGGTTAGAACTGATTGAACGCCAAACATTAATAATTTTGATAGCCAAGCAAATGGTCCTGATCCTGCTTTAACCCTGATGTAATTGCCGAGGTGAATTAAAAGCATCAGCGTTAAGAAACTGGTTGATTTTGAGATATGAAATACAGTTCCTCTGTAGCTTGGTATATTCCCTGACTTGGAACAAATGCAAACAGCTGTAAAATAAATATCAAAAAAGTTATTTTATCTTTTTTTCTTTTTCACTATCTGTATATAATGGTGGGAGTATCCATTTGTATGCATTTGGTATTAAGACAATTGCATTTGCTTTTTGATAAATCTAGTTAACCTAGTAGATAGTAGATTTTGAATAGTAATAACCCACATACTTTGTTCTAATGACATATCCACACTTACCATTTAAACTGTACCTGTCCCGTGCTCAATCTGTATAAATATAAGCTGGTTTAAGAAAATTCTGTCTGGGGACACTGGACTACCTAGGGCAGAATTTCTCAATCCTGGCAACTTTAAGATGGACAGATGTCAACTCCCAGAATTCCCCAGCCAGCCAAGGTTGAGAAACATTGATCTTGGGATATGCTCCCATTGGACAATTTCTTTGCTGTTGTGCATTCCTACTTTCTGTCCCACCTTTCTTTTCAGTTTTTTGGGGTAGGTTTTCATGGAAACAGATACAGTTATGTCTGTATGTGTTTGTATATGTACATAATTGTGTACAACTGCTATACACATATGCTCATTCCCACAAAGTTAATTAATTTTATTAATTTGATTTTGATGCTCCCAACCTCCAACCAATTCTGTAAATTATATATACAAAGAATATATTGAAATATACATCTGTTCAAGCACAACAAACTTTTGTTAATTTTTTATAGTCCTATATTTAATAATAGATACACAATAATGATTGTTCAGTGGTAAACCTTTCATTATTTTTCTATCTCTAAAGGTTTTATCCTCAGCTCCCAAATACAAAATAACCTATGAACACTTTGGGAGCAATCAATGAAGTCCTTATGTCTCAAGTTATTGGAATCTCCCTCCCCATGAAATGGTACATTACCTCTCTTAAAAAAATAAATAAACAAAAATAAAGAAATCAGGAAAAAGTAGGAGGCGCAATAAATAATGATTATAGCAACAATCACAACAACATTCCTGGACGGGTTTCAAACCAACAAAGTAAATGTTATCACTATTATACTAGTTTAGCTATCAGAGTAAAAAGTAGCTCTAAAACATCTTAGAAAATTGGGAGGAAGCAGAAAAATGCAGTGAATTTGACAATAAATAGAGGCACTCTGATATAGTAGCTAAAGTATCATACCAGAAACCAGGAGAACAGAAGTTCTAAGGCATAAAAGCTGGTTAGGGCCTTTTGGCCAATCACTCTCTTTCACCTCAGCCCATCTCACAGGATTGCTCTAGTATGGAGAATAATGTATATCCCCTTGAGTTGTAAAAAAATAAGTGGGGGGTATGAATCTAAATAACAAACCTCTAGAGAACTAATAGAAGATAATACTGTCACTTTCTGTTCTCCAGAAATAGTTGCTAGTCCCTTCTGGCAATGAGTCAACTGGATAGTACTAATAAGCCCTGAATTGGTACAAGTGGTATATAACATGATGTTGTGTGAAGTACTCTTGGTCAATAGCACTCAAGCAGTCATGCTCTTTTTTAGATTCTGCTTTTCAACACACCTGGCCTTCAGGTTTCTAGCTTCACAGATTTCTCACATTTTTTTTTATCAACAGAGCACAGTCTTCAATTTGAGTTTTTGATTATTTTTCTCCCTTAGGGCTTTTTGCTTCCTAACCTCTTCTTCTTCTTTTTGTTCTCCTGCAAATTGTGGCATTTCATGCCTGTTAATACGTCCCAATGGTGCTGTTTTGATGACATAAGGATCGGCACTTAAAGAACAGGCTATTAGTACACCGGAGTAAAACTCTGCTTTTGACTCATGCTTGTTTTTAAAAATCAGTCTGAAGCAGTGTCAGGCTTTAAAGTAAAAGGACTGCTATATCCTGATCTCTTTTGTATTTCCAATTTGGAAGTAATGTCCTAATTTACTTACATTAAATGCAACAAGTTTAAGCAATGTGAGTTTGCAGCTTCAAATGTTTCCTGCAATCTCTTATGATTGTTTAGGTGCCAGATTTAACAATCTTACCAACAGGTCAGATACTATTTTTATCTTAGAAATAGTATTGTTTGGTGGAAACATACCATGATAGAATGAATAGACTCAGCATATTATGGTGCTAGAGAAATTATATTCTCAGAACTGAAAGGGCACAATTATATAGTTAAAATTATGCAAAATGCCTTTAAAATCTATCTTCTAAAGGAAGGAAAGGAAACCAGGTCAGCGGCTTCTTATCATAGAACCTTCTGGGTAACACTTTCCAAATCATCTTTCTTTCTCCCTTAGCAAACCAGTTCCTGGGGTAATCTGAAATACTACTGAAATGAACAGACATTTTCCTCACAAAGACATGAGGAAAATGTCTGTTCATTTCAGTAGTATTCTGGGTTCCGCACAGATAAGACAAAAAACTTGGTTGTTGAAAAGCGGCATCAGTAAAAATCTGTCTCTTTGACTGAGGTCTACAAGACTGCAGAGTGTATGAATTTTGGGGCAAATTTGATTAGTTCAGTGGAAATACTTTGTTTCAAAATCCAGATCATTGACTAGTACAGAACCTATACAAATCCCAAGATAACTTTCAGCTATTAAATCCTTTTTGCATTTCTCACAGCCCTTTTTGCTACTATTTTCAAAAAGAAAAAGTGTGGTTCTTCACTATTTTGAAGTAGGAAAACTGTACTAATCTAAGCTTAACATCATTTTAAAAACCTTTTTTCCTGCATACAGACTAGGAAATCCTACCACTACTTATATACACAATATGGCTTTGATCACCTGCCTCACCTGCCACATCCTTTCACTTCCTATGAAATCTGTTGGGTGCCCATCTGTGATAAAAATGAAGAACTAATAATAACAATGGCAGTATATCTGCAGGCAGTAACATCTCATTGATCTCAATGGGATTAGATTTTGTTACTATTTGGATAAGATACCATTGGGGACTTCATGGATGAAAAGTTGAAAAACATCTTAGAAGAAAGCAGTGACAAACCATTTCCATACTGTTGTCAATACTGCAGGAGAACTGTGTGTTAACAGATATCAAAGTGAGTAGAAATATTACATTGCCTCATTATGCCACTTCCTGATTCACACTCCAAAGTTCTTTCACATGTTCTCCAAAATGGAATACAAAGGTGCATTATGCATTAGTTAGATAGTTTAATTCAATTTAATTTAACATTTCAATTTTGAAGACATCTGACTCCACACTGACTCTGGGCAGTTTACAGTTAAAAAAATTAAAACAAAATATATGAAAGAAAAAAGAATACAAACAACCAGAAGTCTGATCCTATAACACACACACACACACACACACACACACACACACACACACACAAATTTAATGGGATTAACCACCAACTCAATTCTGGGTGAACAACCCAGTTGATTTTATTGTTGCTGACATGGGGCATGGGGCAACATAGATACATCATTCTGAAGACTGTTATACTGTACAAACTGAACAGGAACACTACAATTTTTAATCTTTAAGTGCATTCAGAACGAATAACATCTGAGACAGATCTTGTCTTTAGACTTAGATAAAATGATGAATGACAGGAAACTGAAGGGACACAGTTGTACAAAGTTAGAGTCTAAAGTGTAGTTCAGTTGTAGAAGCTACTAAATACAATGCAGTGATATCTATGCTCCAAACTGTAGATGCAGATTCCTATTTATTTGGTCAGAGTTTAAGCCAATCCATAACATCAGGAAGTTAATCTCCTTATGATGATTCCTGAATTACCTAATAGTATTAGTAGAAATGCTTAAAGAACTCTTTTCCTTATTTTTCTGAAATAAAACTGCTGCTAAATCTCTCTTGGGGAAATGGTCAGGTTGGATTAAGCCTTAGAGCAATTATGCTATTGTACAAATGGCTCAGCTGAACTCTTAGCTCTCCTGTGATGCAATTATCTGATAATGTAGCTGTGCAGCTTGCTTTCCTCTGAGTGCTTAAGCGCCTTTAAAAATTTGTCCTCCAAGCAGATCCTACCACAAAGACATCTAGGATAGCAAATTGTGAGCCAACTGGCCTGGAAAATGGCACATAAGTTTCAGTATAAGATCAGACATAAATCCTAATGCAGAACAAGAAAGGGATGTATTTCCAAAGTTAAGAACTTATTTTTTGTTCAAAAGTTGTTGAGCTTGTGAGAGTTTAGGTAAATGTTGTCTTTGTAAATAATTTTTGCATGCCTATTTCTTGGAAAGATTGGAGTAGAAATCATAAAAAGATTTTTTAATGAGGTTATTGTCAGTTATTACCACGTTGCCTTCTTTATTTTTCTCTATCATTTTCGTTTTTCTTTCCTTTCTTAATTTATATGCCAGCCATCTTCTTGGTTTATTTGCAAATTCAATACCTTTCCATTTCAGTAATTTAGTTTGGTTTCTATTTCTTTAACTGTTAACATAGACAATTGTTAGCATAGCAGTTTAATTTGGCAGATTTTAGAATCCATTGGTTTCTCTTCGTATCATATAAATCTTTCACAGTTAACTTCTTGAATTTTTGAAAGGGAATAGATCTTTTTAAGGAAGTCTGAAATCCCCAGGAATGATAACACCAATTTGTTTTTCTTATCATAAAATTTATCACAATATATTTACCCAATGAGGAACAAAGTGGACAAAATTCAGATGATTCTTACAAAGAATGGCAGAATTAAAGCAATTTAAAGCTTGGACTTTAGATATAAAAGCCTTATGTCTCCTACCTTGCTGTCATCATCTCAAATATATTATTTTTTGCCTTAAATTATTTAGGGGTTTATATTTTAAGGGAGAAATATATATAAAACTCTACTCCAGTTTGGAGTTTGTCATACAGGAGTATCTGCAAGTGATGTCAAAAATATCAAGATGGCGTTCTCAACTGGATGATTGATTTTACATATGCCTTAATTGTAACATGTGTAAACAAGGCAGGATTTTGATTGCACAGGCAGGGTTACACCTTGATATTTTTGACATGTCCCTACTTCTACATATGTTGTACTGTCGAGGTAGTAGCATTGTACAATTTATTGCTTCTCTAATTCTAAATTAATACAATATTTTCTAACCTAAACATATAAATAGGTTTTATTGCATTTGTATATTTGGGTATTTTTCTAGGTGTTTCATCTTATTATATAGTACTATATACACTTATAAATTTGAAGTATCTTTAGTTTATTACCCACACTGGAATTTTGTTTTAGTTTCATATAATAGCACTGACAACTTGTTCAACACTGTTGACAAAATATCAGTATTTTACTTAGCATAAGCTGCACAGAATGTTCATGAATGTGTTAGATATTTAGAAGTATTTTGAAGTTTTACTTTCTTAATATGTGAGTTATGTTTTTCAACTGCTGTGTTTTAATTGAATCTTACGGGTATTGGATTTGGCTGTATCTTGAATTTTGAGGTAAAGTGGGGAAATTTGGAATGGAATTCATTCATTTCTCAGGGTGGACCAGATGGTTTCTAAACTTGCTTCATTTTAATTCTGGCCTTCAACAAACTTTAATACCAGTCTCCAAGGTATTAATATCTAATTTGGCTGAACTCACTCTAACCAGTTGCAAAAGCCAGAATTACACTTTGGCTTTGTTCATGAGAGACCTGCCATATGTTTCTATTCTGCCAGGCCAAGATACCTGTGTGTGACTTCCTTTGTGCAAGAAGGAATCTGACTTGATGGTCTGTGTATTTTCAAAGTTGAGAGGGATATTCTTTTCCTCAAATCTTGTGATTAGTTATGATCTAATGCAAGCATTGTTTTTACTGTCTTGCCCTTGAGCCCCTTGAACTATTTTTTATCTTGGCTGAATTAAAACGTGCAAATAATAAATATTATTAAAACTTTAAACATCTAGCCTAATTTTAGAATACACAATTGAGCCCAAAAACATAGTCCTAAATTGTTACAGTAATTACCCAAGTTGTCCACGTAATTGCCTTGCTTAATGACCACAGTCCTGGCTCTTCCTGTTATAGTCATTAAGTCATTAAGCAGATCATTGGGTGCTTCAGGGAGTTGAGGGAGGGCCTGGGAGGCCTGGTGAAAGCCAAGACCCATACTGTAGCACCTCCCCAATTCACATGTGTCCTGTGCTGAGCCTCTCAGGGCTTCTCCCACCTCCTGAGGCAACCTTTGCACAGCTTCCCATCCTACCGATACTGCTTTGGCTTCCTCCCTGCCTCATTATGTCTTGCTCAACAAAACACCATTTGGCTGATGTTATTTTACAGAGGCTGCCTTAGGCCCTTCTTGAGGTGGGTACCTTTCCAACAATCTCTCAGAAGGGTGTGATTTTCAAAATCACGTATTTGGAAAATTGCCCCCTTCAGACAAATAGTGAGAATGCAGGTTGTAAAAAGCTATGCACAGCATTGGGTGGGTGCTCTTTTAGAAAAGGGATCTTCAGAAATTGCCTTTATGAAAGAAAATCAGCCAATGTGCTATATAATATTTCTATACAGAAGATGCCTCATGGCATCATAGAAGAAGGCACCAGCTTAGAATTGGATGGTATTGCTGTTTCCAAAATGGCATCCGCATCATTGCAAATTTCAGTATAATCTGAAGGACAAAGTTATTGATATTTCAATACATAACAGTTTAAAGAAACATTGCTTATAAATTCCCACAATAAAAATTGTCATGTTTCCACCTACATCTTTAGGTTATCTACAAATTTTTATCACATTCTGCTGAAAAACAAACAAACATGAAGTATCATTTTACCATGTTTGGTTATAGGAGAATAAAATCCCCCTTTTTCTAATTTTCACTGTGGATCTAGATATTGTCAGATTCAGGCTATTTCTGAAGTTTTTAGTTCTGAAAATAGCAACAACAATAATAAAGTTCGAAGGGACCTTGGAGGTAGTCTAGTCCAACCCCTTGCTCAGACAGGAAACCCTATTGTCCAGTCTCTTCTTAAAAACCTGGAACATTCACAACATCTGGAGGCAGCTTGTTCCACTGATTAATTGTTCTAACTGTCAGGAAATTTCTCATTTTGCTCCAGTCCAAACTAATTTGAGTCATATCATATATGAACAAAAACATAACTATATGATGAGTTCTTATAATCAAATATTCTGACACTTCCTTGGCTCCAAAGAGGGGAAAAACCACCCTACCAGTTTGAAATGTGTGCAAAGTTTTAACTGCTTTTGGATAAGCCACTGAAATGTTGCTGAATTTGGCACTTTTGAAAATCTAAAATGTATTGAGTTCATAATGTTGTGATCTTATTCATTTCTGAATATGAACTGAAACTAGATATGATTTGACTTCAGTATATCTGTAAATCAGAAAAGTCCATGCCACTGATTGCGTATTCTAATTTTATATTAAGAATATACAACAATGTGGTTCTTGAATAATCAGATATCGGTGAAATGCCACTATGTTCTTTTCTTCCAATATTTCATAATTCCATGATACACAGTGAGGTGCTGTTGGCTTTAAAACAAAAGCTTCTTTTTAAAATAATGAATATAATTTGTTTTATATTTGTTATATTAAATATGTGATTGGGTGTTATATAAACTCAATGCAGTTTATTAAGTGCATTTAACAACATAGCTTATCACATTGTTGTTCTGAAATAGCATATTAATTTGAAATTTACATTAAATTTGACAGTACAGCCTTTGGAAATGTTGCTCTTTATAGTACTAATCATCAAATCAAATTAAATCACATTCTTATTATGGTTATAGACTGCTGAGTTTCAGATTTAAGCAGAAAGATCAATAAATCCCCTGGAGCAAAATAGACATTCCGTATGTCCTAATTCAATGCTATTCTAGGGATGGAAAAGTGGAGCAAGCCCTTGGGGTCAGATTTATGTCCCATCATCTCAGTCCAGATTAGGTCAGCAGTGGGGTTTAATTGAGAAAAAGCATAGACTTCTCAGCAAAAACCTACCCTGTATCATCCATGTATTCATTCAGAACATGGGGAGGTGTAAGTCTTGTTCCTCTTAGAAGGAGAAAGCCTTCATACAGGATGAATTAGCAGTCTGTTGCCCCCTACCACTTTACTTTCCATGGAATGACTCCTGTACTGTGCTTTCCCTATTTAGAGGAAAGACAAATTAGCATTTATTGTCTTTATTTATTTATTGCCCTAAGTGAAACAGCACAGAGGAGGACAAGCCAGCTGAAGCTACTCTTGCAGGAAGAGATGGAGTTATTGCTCCTTGTACCATAATGCAGAAAGTCCTCTGCATCATACTGCACAAAGTACCAGTTTGTCTCTCTTCTTTGTCCCTAGAAGTAAAATATCCTTACTGTTATTTAAGCAATTTAATTTGATTATTTTTCCTTCTTTTCAATATAACAAATTTTAAGGTGATCTTAAATAAAACATGTAGTCATAAAAATACAATAAAACACTGCAGGATGACAAAACAATTCAGCAGTATAAAAGCAACCATAAAATAAATGAGATAACTATGCAATGAGAAAATGAAACATCTGTGCCAGAACATTAAAACTGATGAAAATCAATGTGTTCTATGTACAGTTTTTGGTAAACTGATTCTCAGTCATTCCTGAGATAGTGAGAGCTCTTGCATTAAGCCTCTGAAGAGTACTGTAACAGAAGGGCAGGGAAACCTTTAGCTCCCCAAATATTTTAGGCTATAGTTCCAAATCTCTGTGATCTTTGGCCATGAATTAACAATGGGCCTAAAGAACAAGTTGCACTTTCATGTTGACAGAACCAACAATTTTAATCTGCCTAGTATGCAATGCAAATTCCTACCTAGTTATGCTGTTTCATATCTCAGAGAGCCTTAAGCCAAGTGCAAACTTTGAAGAAAAGAAAGCTGTGCCAAATTGAGTGATTTTGAAATTTTGGAAAAGTCTTACCAGAGATTCATAGAAGCAGGTTCTATGTTTTATTCAGGATATGGAGCAGATATTTAATCAATTATGATATGAATTATGATCTGATATAATAATGAATTATATTATAGAGCATTATTTAAAAATGTGTGTGAATAGGAGAATCAATCAGTCAGAGAGTTTTGTATCTATATTGTCTGAGTAAGTAATAGAAAGATAATCTATGAAAATTTTCAAGATCCTAGAAGAGTTTATTCTCTCATTCTTTAGGCGATGATGAAACTGTGCACTATGAAGCAGCAGTCTTCAATCTTTCTGGCTTGGCAGCACAGCAAGGGGGCGAGAAACAATTCTTCTGTGTGAGTGGCAGGTGTACACATGAGTGGAGCCATGTATCTGTGTGCATGCTCCCTAGCCACTTGTGTGGCCTAGTTTCAAGCGGGCCACAGCCTGGTAATGGCCTGCAGTCCAAGGGGTTGGGGACCCCTGTTATAAAGTATTATATTTATAATTACACAATTCACCCATACTCATCATATGATTATGTTGATCATATAATATCTATTACAGTGACATAACTGTTTGGAATAATCAAGGGTAAATAGCATACTATTTTGGATAATAATAAAAATAATAAAGAAAAAATAGTTATAATATTTATTTACAAAATACCTCCTGCCTTGGAAAAGTGGTTTGCAAACCCCTTATAGTGAGATCAATGGATGCAGAATACTAACAATCAATCAGGAATGGCTGACAATGGATAGCAAACAAATAGAGGGTGGTATGGTTGAACTCAAAACAAAATTGGCTTAATATTCAAAGTACATTTGGCCATATGTCCTCTGAAATTAAACATCCTGCTATCTGTATTGATATATCTGTCTTCAAATGACTGAAAGTTGAAAGCTTTTGAATGTAATGCCAAACTCTATATCTGGGCAGCTCCAAAAAGATGTTAACATTGGCCTGTTACATTACTATGTTTTTGTAATCACTGGTGCCTGGAAGCAGCTAACTCACACAAAAAGAGAAGCCAGCTACCTTAATGAAAGACTCTTCTAGGATGTGAAAAAGTTATTTACCATAGCCAGCGTCACCTGCAGAGGAAAAAGACTGAAGCTACAACACCATCACTACTTATAAGCAAAACTCATTAATGGCACTCTGTCTTCATTCTGGCAGGCACAATATTGGAAAGTTTTGGAAAAGCAGTTAACTTTATTACTGCAGCTGCCAAAAAGGCCAACACAGTGCTACGCTGCATTAACAAAGGGATAGAATCAAGATCATGTGAAGTATTAATACCACTTTACAATGCCTTGGTAAGGCCACACTTGGAATACTGCATCCAGTTTTGGTCACCATGATGTAAAAAATATGTTGAGACTCTAAAAAGAGTACAGAGAAGAGCAACAAAGATGATTAGGGGACTGTAGGCCAAAACATATAAGGAACGGTTGCTGGAATTGGATATGTTAGTTTAATGAAGAGAAGGATGAAGGGGGACGTGATAGCAGTGTTCCAATATCTCAGGGAAGAGGGAGTCAAGCTATTCTCCAAAGCGCCTGAAGGCAGGACAAGAATCAATGGATGGAAACTAATCAAGGAGAGAAGCAACTTACAACTAAGGAGAAATTTCCTGACAGTTAGAACAATTAACCAGTGGAACAACCTGCCTCCAGAAGTGGTGAATGCTCCAACACTGGAAGTTTTTAAGAAGAGACTGGACAGCCATTTGTCTGAAATGGTATAGGGTTTCCTGCCTGAGCAGGGGTTGGACTCGATGACCTCCAAGGTCCCTTCCAACTTTATTATTATTATTATTATTACTATTATTATTATTATTAATAATAATAATTTCTTGTTTATTGCACTTCTTGCTTCCTTCTATCCAACTTTATTTTCTTTACCAGTTTTACATTTCTATACGTAACATTTAATTTTAACATTTGGCCAGTCAAATGGTTAGTAAATTCTAATGTATATATTTTAATTACCAGATTTCTAAACTTTCTGGGGCTCTCAAATTTTTGCATTTCTATTTTTCAGAAATTGGAATTTTCATTACATCATGAGGGCAGTAGCTAAAATTAAATCAGGATATTTTAGAGTTCTCAATATGCTAGTCTCGTGTAACACATAATTCCGTTAGCTGAGGGAAATATTGTGGCTGAGAGAAAACCTCAGACACTACACTATTTAGGGGAAGAAACATTGCGATCCAGAAAACATGCATGGCCTGCCAGAATTGATGAGATCCAAAGTGTGGGTCCTTTTTGGATTTGGGTGGAGAGGTGAAGAAGGTTAAAAAGCCCAACTACTTCCTTATCCTTGCAGATTCTTCATGATCCATTTTGCCAATAAGATTCCTTCCCAAAACTGGCCTTGAAATACTGTACCGCCTTCACATTCCAGTGTATCCGTGTGCAACTGAATAGAAGTTTTATATAGCTGTTAAATTTCTCTTCACTAATCTTGAATCTTCAGCAACTTTGTTGAAACTTCTTAAACACTTTCCATAAAGAAAAACTCACCGTGAGGCAAAAATCTTCCCTGTTGAAGGTATGTTCTTGTTCAATATTTTTCCTAATATTCAATCATTATATTTTAATAATTTCCACCCATTAATTCTAATCCTGCTCTCTGTAGCAATGACCAACAACTAAATAATATTAATGTATTGCTTCTGCTTTGGAAATGATTAGAAATGCCCAAATCAGGATAGAACTTTGTGTAAAAAGAATGTAGAAGTATTTATGACTAAGTAACTGCTCTGTAGTTCCCACAAGTATCTATTCACCTAACCACAAGTTTAATTTGTCTTGTGTTAGATCATGCAGGTCTATTATTGTTACACAGATATTTCAATATTTCTGCATTCATTTTTAATTTTCTTCTTGACTTTTTAAATGTCAGAATGTTATTGTATTTTACTTTGTATCTGCATATTTTACTTGTAAAGGTCTAGGGTATGTTTCAAATTATCATGTAATCCCAATGAATGGAAGGATGGAGCATAGCCTTTGTAATAGATGAATGATTCGTTGTTTGAATATTTTTTCCAGAATCTTCCCAGGTATTGAGGTCAGGCTGACAGGTCTGTAATTTCTTGGATCCATTTTTTTTCCTTTTTTGAAGATGGGAACTACATCAGCTCTTTTCCATTCCTCTGGTAGTTCCCCAGTGGTCCAAGATCTTTGAAAAATATAGTTCAGTGGTTCTGAGATCACATCTGCCAGTTCCTTGAGAACCTTGGGGTGTAATCCATCTGGTCCTGGTGATTTGAAATCATATATATATGATTCTTTCAACCTTATACTTATTCTGACTAATGTTCTGATTTCTCAACCTTTCTATTCCTGATATTACCAATTTATCTCCTTTGTCTCATCTCTAGGTGACTTGTCTGCTGTGGAGATCTTTGATCTGTATGCAGCTCTTCATTTCATTCTTTCCCAACTGGCTAGAATTTAAACAAAGACAGGATTTCCACATTATAAATCCACTGTCAGTTCAGACACTGAAACATTTTTCTTTGTGCTTTGTGTTTCCACATTAGCTGCCTATATCCAGCCTGAGGATATTTCTCTAACCCGCTCTTCTGCCTCACATTTTTGTTATCTAAGATGAGTGGGTTTAGAGATAAAATAGGAATCGCCTATCAGATGCAGAATTCATTATCTTTCAGAGCTTTGCCATGTCCCATTTCTAGTGATTTTTTTCCATGACTCATTCAGCTTATTATTTCACACTATTAATTAATTCACTGAACTGGCAAAGTACACTATGCCTTCTTTCTTAAAGGGGAAGCAGACCTCATTAATTTGTTAAATCTTTTCTTTAATTCTTTAACTCCTGCTAATGTTAGATTAGAAATTAATCTAGCCTACATAGCTTCAATGACATCCAAATCTTTCACATTAGGATGAAAAAAAATATTCCATTTTTTTATTTCTACATCTCCCCTCATTCAGTACTAGTTATATGTTGCAGTTGCATGTGACCAAGATGACAAATGTTCTATTTGGAATAAAGAAAATCTAATACAAATGTATACACTGTTTTTTCTACTAAAGGAGCTACTAGATGTAAGTTTCCTTAATAGGCACAAATCATGCCTGGATTTACTTAATTACCAAGGTTCAAGTCTCTTATAGGTATCTGGGAAATGACATCACAAGTCAAAATATCATCATAGCTCTTAATAGATGTCTATAAAGCAAAGCTGAATAATAGTTTTGGATAGCGAGATGGGTGTCATGTCAATTTAATTAATTAATTAATTGCTGAAGGAGCCAGGTTTTTTTTAGAATTATATGATTAATGTTCCTACATAATGTTGTTCCTTTAAAATGGAGATTTATATAGTCAGAAATGTAAAGCACTTTTTAAAATATAAATGTTATAGAACTAATTAATAAGCTTTCTTTACTTATTATTTGACACACATTATAGTTTACTTTCTCATTGCTTTAAATGAATTATTCACATTTCTATTCATTTGTATGACTATGGCTTTGTAACCCTTTGGAACTGATAGAGATATCTTGTTTATCTTAACAACCCTATCATACATACAGTATCTTGGTTCATTACTTTGTATACTTTTAAAAATGATTTTCATAGTTATACAACTGCCACTAACTCATTTAAAGTTTTTATAAAATCACATACTCTTAGAAAATAATGTCAGTATCCTATTTACCCATATTGTCATTTGATAAGAAGCTCTGGTTGTTTATGTGATTTTTAATGTTTTTTGATGTTTTCAAATTAATAATAAGGTTGCATATTTTTCAACTTTCATTTTACAGGAAGAAAAAAGTTTCTTGAGTGTGTGTTAGATATAACTCCCAGTTTGTGGTATACAAGCAATACAGTAGCACATTGATGTGCAAGACTGTAGATTAGAATCCCAGGTTACATAAAAAAGCATGAACATGCTTTTATCGTAAGAGCATTTTTGGAGTAAAATGGGCTTTGGATTGCTCTTGTAGTATACTGGCCAGAATGTGCACAGACTGACAAGTGTTGCCTTTATCTAGCTGCATGTATCCATATGACTGGTAATCTATATCTTTACTGCAGTATCTCAGTATTTAGAATTCTATATGGTTTTTAAAATATATTTTATTGATTTTTTACAATAACAATCCTTAGTGCTTAATAAATAGCATGTTGTCTAATTCTATCTGTTAATGACCATGGGAATGGAGGACTCTGACCTGGCATGCAGAAATGGCAAAGAGCATGAAATAATACATGAAATGAAAGAAAAAGAGAAGGGGGATATGTTATGTAAAGTAAGAGAAAGGGAAATAGGCAATAATTTTCATGAAGGTGATCTGATATTATTGAGTTCAAGAATACAGCCATGGAATGAAAGTTTAGATTTTAAAAACAGTACCATAGAGCCTTGGTTTATATCGCCTCCCTAAATGGGGAGGGGGGGAGGGACACTAGCATACTTAAATGATCAAACTTGCTGGGTTGACTCCAATGGGAAAATGTAGAATTGATGAAGTTGGATTCATCAAAGTTGATGTCAGAAGCCAGTCTGTCAAACCTGCTGTCTTTTAACTGTGATTGCATTGGACAAAATTTCACAACTTTTGTGATGATTACAGTAGACCAATCTCTCAGTACAAAAATATTAATTTCAGATTCAAGCCAATTGAAGCATCAGCTGATGACTTGTGTGGAGGAGTGATAAAGCATTAAGTATAGCAGAACAGAGTAGCTCAAGAGAACATGTGTGGTAGTCTTAATCTCAGTATGTCAGCAGTTGCAAAAATGTTCCTGAACAGGAATGTTGTTGAATCTGCCCTCTATTTTTGAAGGTTGAGTATCAATTCTCACCAAGTGGCCAATTTTCTACAGATATTATAGAGCATGGGTGTCAAATTCTATTGCATCACGTGATGTACTGTGACATATCACAATGCTTTTTGGCTTTGCGGAGCCAAGGTGAGCATGGCCTGAAAGTGACACATGCGGCCCACAGGCTGCCAATTTTACACACCTATTGTAAAGGTATTTGGGAGAGGCATAAATACTGTAAATAAAAGCATAGTAGTAATATGAGCCATTTTGTAGGTTTGATTCAAATGCTCTTTACTTGGTATCAGTTATAACTTTTTCTAATCAGAGCATGAGTAAAGCAAGGAGTGAGAAACTACAGTAAATTAAATCTGCAACTCTTAGTATCTTCCAAGAGGTGATATATCTTTCAGCCAGGGTAATTTCAGCCTGTGTTTCAGTTAGTAGAGTGATGCTAGTCTATGTTGAGGCATAGCATAGTTCTAGCTAGACAAATGGAAAGGGGAGATTGGAACCTGGTTTTTAGAAATATAGATTTATTTATTTATTTAATTAGATTTCTATGCCGCCCTATTTCCAAGAACTCAGGGATACACAACATGGATACACAACTCACAACATGGATACAACATGAAGAAATCTAAAATTAAATACATTGTAAAAAACCCGTTAATTAAAAACCAATCACCCAAAACAGACATGCAAACATACATACACTGGCTGGGGCAAGGTGTTAGCTGCCTCAGGCCTGTCGGCAAAGATGGGTCTTTAATAATTTGCGAAAGGCGGAGAGGGTGGGGGTAGTACGGATCTCCGGGGGGAGTTGATTCCAGAGGGCCGGGGCCGCAACAGAGAAGGCTCTTCCCCTAGGCCCTGCCAGGCGACACTGTCTGGCTGATGGGACCTGGAGAAGGCCGACTCTGTGGGCCCTAACCAGTCGCTGGGTTTCATGGGGCAGCAGACGGTCCCGCAAGTAACCTGGTCCGATGCCATGTAGGGCTTTATAGGTCATAACCAACACTTTGAATTGTGTTCGGAGACCAATTGGCAGCCAATGCAGCTCGCGGAGTGATGTTGAAATGTGGGCATTTCTAGGTAGGCCCAATACTGCTCGCGCGGCCGCATTCTGCATTACTTGAAGTCTCCGAACGTTTTTCAAAGGTAGCCCCATGTAGAGATTGAAATGGAGAAATAAATCTGAAATAAATTAATTAATAAATAATTATTGATTAACTTAATAATTAAGTAACAAAAATATAAGAGTTATTCATAACATTTTTAAAGCTCGCCATTTTGTTCAAAAATTGACATTAGAAAATGAATAGAGTTCTACAAAACTTTCCTTTAGATACTTCTTTTGAAGCTTATTCAACCAAATATGTGAATAAAATTGACTTGTCAAGATGAATTGTAAAACCAAATTGCAGTGTATGACACCAAATGACTTTTCCTAACTGATTTGAAAAATTAAAATGAGTTAACTTGATTTTCTAAGCTGATTGGATCATCTCACTTAATAATCAAATTGAACTGATGATTCAAATTCCATACCTCTATACAAATTCATCTTTCTATATGTCTTTCTTTTCTTGTTGAAATTATATCATTCTCACTGAATGATGTAAACTAGCCACTGAATACTTATCAAGGCTGTAACCCACCTTCCATGAAAACATCCAATTGTTCCAAATGTTGGTATAAAAATGCCTTAATATGATCTGATTTACTGAAAGTAGCATTACTCTGGCTGATTTTCATTGAATAATTATTATTCCTTAATTCTGACTCTATAAAGGAAATATGCAGGTGTTAAGAAGTAACATTGTTAAGTGTTAATTTTGGCCACAAAGCAGAGGACAATTCTTTTTTCTCTAAACAACGTAACCCTGCTTGTTGCCAGCCACAGATTTATTGGTATATGGATTACACATATTAAACAGCCATCAAGCTAGAGAGATTCCCTCACCATCTGCCTAGAAGCTAACATCATTAAGGGACAGACTGCATATATCTTCTTGACTGATGTGTTGATCTTTCTCACTCCATTGACTAATGAATTGACATTGGTGTGTTTTCCAGTATTAGTGTGCATTTGGCTAATTTATAAGAAAGCTTTAAATGCTTGAATGCTGATGAATTCTAAACTATCATGCTAGAGGTCTAATCTTTGGTTTGCTGTGGAAGCTCTGTGAACCCAGACAATAAAGCCAATTTTGTCTGCTAGTTCTTATCATTTCTAGGAAAGAAAAATGAGGCCTGATCTTTCCTGGAATGCATTCAAATTTTTGTAAGGCAGCATAGAATGAATATATGATGACATCTTAGCTGAATCCAGAACAAGACAGATTTTAAACTTTTTTTCTTAACATAATTTTGTAATAGTGAGGTGAAAAATACTATTAGGATGCAAGAGCCAGATTTCTTTCTCTCTTTTGCTCTCATTCTTTCCCACTAGTGCTAAAGACAATGATTTCAAGTTAGAAACTTTTTTATTATATATCAACCCCTATGTAGGACATAGGACAGTGATGGTGAACCTTTTAGAGACTGAGTGTCCAAACTGCAACCCAAAACCCACTTATGCATCGTCAAGTGCCGGGTGGGTGTAGCCCATTGGCTGGGTGTGGCCCATTGGGTGGGCATGGCCACGGTGGTAATGGCAGACTGGGTGGGACTAAAAAGTTCAATCAATCAATTCCAACTTTGCAAGATCTTTTTTTCCCCGCGAGAAGTTGAAATTGACTGATTGAAACTTTTTTTTTTGCACATGGTGGCGGAGGCCTAAAACGAAAAGGTTTTATAAAACCCAGCTGAAGGCCTAGGACTGGGGTGAGGGTGCGTGTGCCCACAGAGAGGGCTCTGAGTGCCGCCTCTGGCACCCGTGCCATAGGTTCGCTACCACTGACATAGGATATTAATTCGGACAAGTACTATCTTTGCTTCACAGATGCCAGAAAACCATGGCTGGCTTGGTTTTGAAAACATATATTCAAACCACCAAGTGACTTTTGGTTGCTAGAGAGTCTTCAGAATGTGTATGTCATTGCACTTCTTCACTACTGTAAAAGTGGAAGAGTTACCAACACATGAGTTAAAATGAATTAAATAGCCAAGGAGCTATTCATTTATTCTGCATACCTTATCAAAATGGTAACATATAGAGGTTTAATTACGACTCAACAAGCCTGCTTAGCCTAGACTGGCACCTCAATATCAGTTAGAGTCCCCTTCCACCATCCATCAATGTTAAATGGCATAGAAACATATAATAACTCAATTAAGGCCAAACCGTCTTGAGATCAACTATCTGTCCTCCTGAATATTTCAAAGTTCATTTATGCTAAGACTACAATAATAATAATAATAATAAAGTTGGAAGGGACCTTGGAGGTCATCGAGTCCAATCCCTGCTCAGGCAGGAAACCCTATACCATTTCAGACAAATGGCTGTCCAGTCTCTTCTTAAAAACTTTCAGTGTTGGAGCATTCACCGCTTCTGGAGGCAGGTTGTTCCACTGGTTAATTGTTCTAACTGTCAGGAAGTTTCTCCTTAGTTCTAGGTTGCTTCTCTCCTTGATCAGTTTCCATCCATTGCTTCTTGTCCTGCCTTCAGGCACCTTGGAGAATAGCTTGACTCCCTCTTCTTTGTGGCAGCCCCTGAGATATTGGAATACTACTGTCATGTCGCCCCTCGTCCTTCTCTTCTTTAAACTAGACATACCCAATTCCAGCAACTGTTCCTTATATGTTTTAGCCTCCAGTCCCCTAATTATCTTTGTTGCTCTTCTCTGTACTCTTTCTAAAGTCTCAGCATCTTTTTAAAATCATGGTGACCAAAACTGGATGCAGTATTCCAAGTGTGGCCTTACCAAGGCATTGTAAAGTGGTATTAATAATATGTGATCTTGATTCTATCCCTCTGTTAATGCAGCCCAGCACTGTGTTGGCTTTTTTGGCAGCTGCAGCACACTGTTGGCTCATATTTAAGCGATTGTCCATTAGGACTCCAATCCCTCACTATTGAGCAAGGTACCCTCTATACTATACCTGTACATGTGTTTTTTCTTGCCTAAATGTAGAACCTTACTTTTTCCACCATTGAATTTCATTTTGTTAGATAGCGGCCAGTGTTCACGTCTGCCCAGATCCTCCATATCTTAAGCCTGTCTTCTGGAGTGTTGGCTATTCCTGCCAGCTTGGTGTCATCTGCAAATTTGATGAATTCCCCATCTATCCCCTCGTCCAAATCATTTATGAAGATGTTGAAGAGTACTGGGCTTAGAACAGAGCCTTGGGCACCCCATTACACACTTCCTTCCATGTAGATGCGGTTCCATTGAGGACCACATGCTGAGTACGGCCAGTCAGCCAGCTACGAATCCATCTGGTGGTGATGCTGTCTAACCCAAATTTTTCTATCTTATCGAGTAGTAGGTTGTGATCTACTTTATGAAATGCCTTACTGAAATCCAAGTAAATTATATCCACAGCATTCCTCTGATCCACTAATTTTGTCACTTGGTCACAGAATGCAATAAGATTTGCTGGCATGATCTGTTTTTGACAAACCCATGTTGGCTTTTAGTAGTGATTTTGTTTGCCTTTAGGTGTTCGCTGATTTGTTTGAATATTTTTTCCAGAATCTTCCCAGGTATTGAGGTCAGGCTGATAGGTCTGTAATTTCTTGGATCCATCTTTTCCCCTTTTTTGAAGATGGGAACTACATCAGCTCTTTTCCATTCCTCTGGTAGTTCCCCAGTGGTCCAAGATCTTTGAAAGATATAGTCCAGTGGTTCTGAGATCACATCTGCCAGTTCCTTGAAAACCTTGGGATGTAATCCATCTGGTCCTGGTGATTTGAACTCATCTAGGCTGGAGAGGTGCTCACTTATCATTTTCTTGCCTATCTTAACTTGTGTTTTATGGCACTATTTTTGGTCTGTTTTTTTCCCTTTGTGTAAAGACAGATGCAAAAAACAAGTTAAATAGTTCTGCTTTCTCCCTATTGCTTGTCACCTTCTTGCAACTTACTAATGGACCAATCATTTCCTTCACTTTTTTTCTTATTTTTTACATGTTGAAAGAAGCTCTTTTTGTTATTTTTGACTTTGGTCGCAAGCCTTTGTTCATTAGCTTTCCTCACTTCATCTTTGCAGGCTCGGGCTATTTGTTGATATTCTGATTTAGTTATGTGCCTCTGTTTCCACTTTTTATACTAGTCTTTTTATCTTTCAATTTATCAGAGAGTTCTTTATGCAGCCATGCTGGTTTCTTTTGAGAGCTATTATTTTTCCTCTTTGTTGGTATTGAGCTAGACCGGGCTTCTATTATCTTGCTTTTCAAAATTCAAAGTTCGGTCCAGAAGTTACAAAGGAGGATCCTTTAAAACTGATATAGGTTGTGTTCAAAGCTGGTAAAAATAAAATTGCTTCCTTTAATCTTATAAAGGATGTTATTTTTCATTAATAATGAATTTACTTCACGTGTTTATAATTTTTCTTTGTCTCTTGATAAAATTATATGATCTAAGAATGAAATGTTTGATTGTGAATCATTTTTACCCCATTTTTGTGAATGCATATAATTTAACAGAGCATGTGCCTAAAATCATGTACTTCTTTGGAGAAATTTCTATATATAATTAAAATAATCTTGTTTGTCTGTTTTCATGCATCACAAAGTTATAGTCATGAAAATTAACAGAGACAAAAAAAGAGACTTACATCCCAAACTAAGTAATTATACTGACTGGAATAAAAATGAGATCATTTTTCAGAGCTGTTGGATGTGCATATAGATCGCCTCCAAACATCTTTAATTTATGTGACTGCTGCTTGTTTTGTAACAAATAAGCTATTCTGATACTGACCTTCATAGCATTACAGAGGTAATATATTTTACAAGACTGAAACAGTCTTAAAGTGTTGAATTTTACAGGAGCAGGAAATACGGTTTCCTTTTTTATAGGTGATATACTGATTTTCTTTTATGTTACAACATGTTTATCAAATGGGTTTGGCTAATAATTTCATTTTAAAATAATATGGAACATAAAATATATAATATGAAACATAAAAACAAATTTAAAATCAATTTGGATAGAATCCTAAAGATGGTGCCAATATTTCACTGTGATTGTTTATAAAAACAATTGTAAAAATAAAACAGAAATAAATATTCCAAAATAAAGCTTACATTTGGGAAACAGGAGTTGGGAAAAAGAAGAATTGGATACATAATTATTAATTAGAAGATTCAGGAATTGTTTGCATTGTTTTTATTGGATAATTGCATTAACATTGGAAAACTGATTTCATTTGTCATATACTGTCAAGCATAAGGAAGCAGGTCCACTCTATGAGTTGTCCAAAGTTATTTCAGTATTGGTGCAATGCCTATTTACAAGAATCCCACTAGATTGACTGAATATGTATATGTATATGTATATGTATATGTATATGTATATGTATATGTATATGTATATGTATATGTATATGTATATGTATATGTATATGTATATGTATATGTATATGTATATGTATATGTATATGTATATGTATATGTATATGTATATGTATATGTGTGTGTGTGTTATATGGAACAAAACTCTGACTGAAGCGTCGTCTCAGAAGGTAACAAGGAAAACATGTATGTATTCAATTGAATATATGTATTTTAGCAAAATATTTGTTCTCTATTTTACATATATCTGAGCCAGCTTTATGGCATTCATGCAGACAGTTCCCGTCAATGTAAGTAGAAGCTTCTCAGAAGAGTGATTCAACTCAGGGAGTTAGCATAGATGTTTTTCCTCTCATTTAAATGGAGATGAAAATTATGATTATTTCTGGATAAATGATCAGTAGACCATATATTTGTGGAAAACATATTTACAAACTCAGAGTAGAAAGCAATAGCTCCCAATTTAAGAATGATATTTTTTAAAAAAAATTTTAAGGAAACATTAAGGCAAATTATAAATAAATCAATTTCAGGAAGACAAAAAATAAAATAACAGGCAGAATATGAATCATATAATAATAAAGGAGAAAGTCTTATCTATGTGCAATTTTTATAATATATATAAAAATTGATTGAACAATTAATTATAATTTTATTTTTATATAATATAAACAGTATTAACAGTATTAGCTGAAGGGTGCAAAAATCGTGACAAGCAAAATTAGCAAAATCTGCTTTTAATTTTAATTGCATTCTTTTCAACTATATATTGTATTATTGCAGCCCAAAAAATAAATGATAGTTATAATTGTCTGTTAGGAGCCATATTACAATAAATCATACTAAAAATATGAGAAACAAAATTTGAATAATGTGGGAAGGGACTAATAGAAAAATCAATTCAAGGAAATATGGTCAATTCAAGGAAATATGGAAAAATTATAATTGCAAATCCTGAAATTTTTTTACATGGGAAATATTATTGGGAGATTTTTCCAGTTCTAGGACATAATCACTGAAAAAATAAGCCTTTTTTGAGACCGAGTAGTCCTCTAAAGAAGCACTAGGTGAGCACCCTGAAACAGGAGTAGAAATTAATAGGAAACTTGCTTTTAAAATTAGAATTATTTAACCAAAGATAGTTGAAATTTCGCAGCCAAATTCTACGCCAACTAAGGTTTCTGCATTGGTTTCAAGGACAGAGCAAATGAACTATAATGCATTACACTAATACAACTGGGAGATTACCAGAGCAAGGAGATGAAATTTATCAGTCATTTGAAGTAACAGAGTGTAACTAGGCATCTTCTAAGCGGGTGGAGGGGGAACCCTCAATGTTAGATTATCCCCAGGTGATGAATCTGTATAACCCATCAAGCATCATTTCCTAAGACTTATGAACCATCTGTTCAAAGTGCCTCCATTAGATCACATAAACTTATTGAATCTTCATCCAACCCATTATTGAATTCAAGAGCTATCAAGCACGGGCATAATGCTGTGTGACTCAAGTGACAAAGTTGATTGTCTTTATCTGGGCAAAGAAGTTCACTCAGTTCTAATGACATGAGGGACACCAGGAGGTTCCTTTTCTCCTCATCTGTTAAAAGCAATAGTGGCACACAATATCTGTTCAAGCTGTTTTTTCCTGATTACTTTTTTGTTACTACAATAAATAACATAGTGCAAATTAAAATATTCCTAACCTGCAGCACTAGTTATAATGTGGTAAATATATAAAGAAGAAGAGAAACGGTCAGTTCATGAAATATCCCTCAGCTTTTCTTGTAGGAAAGATGAAGATAGCAATCCTTTCATCTTTCTGTGTTTATTTATAACTGAAATTATTTTATCTCCTTCCTCTTAGTTGTTATAGTAATGACAATTGTAGTAGTAGTACTATTAAGCTTACCTTTAGCAATTTTACTATTTATTCAGCCCATATTCTTTTATTATCCACTTCTGCTATAAGTTTCCATTTCTCAAAATTCATAATGGATACTTTTAAAGAAATGCTGGTTGAATTTGCTACCAGTGATTTGATATTTTAAAGATAATTCCTTGAAATAGCTATTAACTTACAGACTGATTTGGAGACAAATATTAATTCCCAGTTCTTTGGTGCTTAGGTTTTATTTGAAGAAGGCAAACTGATAACCCAGCAAACATAATATATTCTTAATTATATTAAATTATCTCTCAGGAGCAGTTCTCTCTTTTGTCAAAGTCCAGTAACTTGTTCTTAGTGATAGATGTGAATGTCGCTGGGCCGTTCTGTACCACCATTTAACTCTCCAAATGAAAACCTGATCAGTTGTGAAGGTATAATTAGATAATGAAAAATAATTATCTGAGTCATATCATTATAGGCTTCTTGCCTGTAATCCTCTTGTGATCTTTGAACAAATTATTTTATTAGGAAATCATTAGATCTTAATTTGTCTGCAGATACATCAATATTAATTCTTAATACTCTAGCACTGCATCCTTAACATAAATTCATATTAATGTGCAATTAGCACTACAATATACAGATTTTGCTAACCCTGAAGTCAGTCCAATATTGAGCAATTGATTGTCAGAATAATATCATCTTCCATAATATCAAACTATGCTGCCTTAAAAGTAATATTAGCGTGCATCTGATATCATCAGTTACTTCCAGACACATGAAAAGATCTTGCTATGGTAAGCATAATATGTAATCATTATATTATCGAAAGCAAAGAAACATACTTCCCTAAAGCTTTTATTTTTTTTTAAACTTAGTAATTTTCTTGTTCCTGGTGCTGTCAAACAGGGAGATTTTAGCTATACTAGCTATGAATTTTAGGGATAGAACACTAACACTTCTGGAGACACAGTAGTTTGAGAATTGGTTGACTATGAATTTTAGGAAAAGAAGTAAGAAAAGATAAATTGGTGAACCCCTAATAGCTTTTTCATTGCCCATCTTTGGCATGGAAAATGAATTTCATGACTCAAAGTATGAACCATTTTTTTTACCAATTCAGTTTAATTGGAACATAATTCTATTACATTTCAAGAATTGCTTTTGTCTGGAAACAGCTTTATGATAAGATACAAAATCTGGATGTGTAATTAAATGGCACATTTAATTTAATTTTATTTTATTTCAAACACTTGGCTGAAGGACGGCCTTCCTGTAGTTTGACAGCTTGTCATTTTAAACAGCTAAAGTTCAGTCCAATAAAATGTATCATTTTAACCTGTTCTGTGATATTAATTCCTAGTGCAGCATTTTGAGGAAAGAAACAACTCTACTTCCCTAAAGATTTCCTTCAGGAGAAAAAGATTTATATTCTGTTAATATAATGAAACTATTCAGAACAGAATTTAGATTACACATTGTTTGACCAATCTAAGGAATTATAAAATGAAATATGGCACTCTGGTTAAAAATCAAAGGAATGCAATATGACTTGAGAAAGTCAGAGATGTATTTTGTGAGATGCTTCAGTTGTAATCACAACAAAAAGCAGATAAGTACATTCAGAAGGAAGAAAGAAGTGTTACACCCATCAGTATAACAATAATATAGTATAAATTGATTAAAAACCCTCTATGGAGTATAATGTTGATCCAGCATTTATGACCTAGTCTAAGAGGATAAGAATTTTTTTTAACATTTTGTGTTTAGAACATTGAATTTGGCACATTGCACAATTCATTAATTCATTCCAAAGACAATTTTGATCTTTCCTGCTATCAGCCTTGTTCCAGCCATTAACTCTCTCTATCATAATTTTTAATAGATAGTTTTTTTTTAAAATTTGCTTTGTCTGGGACTTGTAAACAACTCTAGGAAGACTTTGAAACGCTAAAGAGACCTTTTATGCTTTATAATAAATCAACAACTATATACAGGTGTATGTTTCTTATTCTGAGATTCCTAGATTTATTGGACAGCTGAAAAAAAGCATCGAGGGCTGGGTGGGTAGTATAGTTCCTGCTAGGCCAGTACTAATTATTGAATCCCAGTTCTAGCAAACATTTTTACAAGTATAGATTGAATGGCTCAAATTCCAGTCCATCAAGTATATCCTCTTATTCAAAAAACAAATTAAAACTACTCTTTTAAATGACCTATGGAGGCATTATAAGCAATTATATGCCAGATTTCTGAATGGGAAACTGACAGTCTGTGGCCAAATAATATTTTGGCAGAGGAACAAGCCAGCTTTAGGAAATGATGCTCAGCATTAGAATAGAGTCTCCACATGTGGTGAAAAATACCATTAATCTGATTGTTATTTCTTTGTTGTTTTGTATGTACCCAGAGCTTCTGTACCAGAGACAAATTCCTTGTCTCTCTAATCAAGGCCAAAAAATTCTATTCTGTTCTGTTCTATTCTATGCATATATAACAAATGTGAGAGGACTTTTATAGATTTAAAGACCATATTTAACTCAGCCCCAAGAAGATGACTACAGCATAGTCTGCCATATCTATTCATTGGTGTCTTCCTTTGCTAAATCTGCTTCTTTATGCTTGTGCCTATAAAACTGCACAAGAATAACAACACACGAGTCCAACCTGCCTCTTCAGAAAATCCAGTTCTCTCCCCTGCAATATTCATTTAAAAAAACCAGGGATGTACACTTATCCTGACTTCATGTTAACTCTTTGGTAGACTTTTTATCAAGAAAGAGACACCATTCACTCATGCTGGTAAATAAACTTTCTTCATGCAGATGAACCCATTCTTTTAACTTTTCAAGTCGCCATGAGATAACCCCTTTGGGACCTTGATTATACTGTTGAGATAATAAAGTTACTATCAACTAAAAAAAACCCTAGAGGTACAGTCTTCAAGAAGCTCCTTTATATATGATCATTCCTGTAAAACTGACAAAGTTAATATCTTTGATGTAATGTACAGCTGGCCTTAAAGTGAGGAAGGAATGAGAGGATCATTCAAGGGGAAGGGGGTTCTTCAGAAAGAGATTACTCATATTGACAAAGAGGAAATCATGTGAAAGATGACCTTGTTTTGATTTTTTGGGATGTCTATAGTATGTGGCTCCTCACTTCTGCTTCTTGAACTGCTAGTGGAAGTCATGGCCAGGAAGGCTTTGTCCAGCTTCAATTGGTGCATAAGTTGCAGTTTTTCTGTATTGGGTTGGCATTGCAATGGTGTCTTATGCCCATTTAATTTCATGGTTAAGCTACTAAGGATTCCCCTTGAATACAATATAGAAGTTGCAATGATATAATGCACAGTTAGTGATACATTGAAATTTTTTACAGTAGAGATCATAACATCCAAGATATTTTAAAAGACATTCTCTACCTACAACAAGATCTAATACTATAAAATAAAGTTATATTATCATTATAGTCATTACCTATCAGAAGACCACAAGAACAAATAGAATAGCCATGAAACATCACAAGCACTATAAGAAGAATCAGTAGTGTTACCAAGCTATGCCAGCAAATTTGGAGAATAACACAGAGGCCAACAGGCATCATTATTAAAAAAAAGAGGGACTTAATAGACAGTACAACTATCACACAATATCTTTAAAATCCACATGCTGGCATAGTTTGGATCACCCAAAGCTGATTAGTACTCTACATAGAAAAGGAGATGCCAGATGTTCAAGCTGATCTTAGAAAAGGTTAACAAAGAAGTGTCATTATTACTGATGTATGCTGGATAATACCTACTTACATACAAAGATCAAAATTATGCAGGCAACTTTTTCCCCTGGGCTATTCTGTAGAAGCAAATTGGATTTTGAAGAAGCAGGATAGAAGGAGTATTGATGCTTTTGAAATTTGGAGAAGACTCCTGAAATCCATGATAGACAAGAAAATAAACAAATGGATCATGGAACAAATCACTCCAGAATTCTTGCTTGAGAGACAAATAATATATATTAGTATCTTTGATGGGATGTCTAGCATATGAAGTCAGGGAGGCTACTGTTTTATGCATATGGTAGAAGTCCTGGCAGTCAACAGTCACTAGTCTGTTTATTGCACTGGTGCACACAAAAAGATGAACTAGCTTCAGACTGGCCAACCTACAGTGTTCTCAGAGGAAGGAAGTCAGCTCATCCGGGACTCCCTTCCATCTATCCTCTGTTGATTGCATCTGGGCAGATCCAGCACTGGTTCCAGCTTCCTGCTCAGAATGCAGCCAGAAGTTTCCCATCACCAAAAAGGTGGTAATTATCTACTCACAAACAATGCTTTCAAAGAGCTAGGGACAAGAGACGAGAGTTCACCCCATTCTGCAGAACTGGACTCAAACCACTGGAGTGCTGGCAACTGCTCAGCATGTCCAACATCATTAAGCCTCTGCACCACTGCATCCCCTTTTGAGAATTGCATAGTGCTGGGAAAGGTGGAAGGAAAGAGAAGGACAGCAACAAGATGGATAGACCCAGTTACAGTGGACCTAGGTACACCATTAAAAGACACGAAGGGACATAATTACTAAGAGTCCACTCCAGCTTGATAGCACATAATCACTCAAATTACTATTTTCCCTTTTGTAATGGTTTTCAGAGTTTTTATTTTTGTCTTATTAATTTGTATTTCATTTTTGAATTACATCATTGTCTCTAACAGTTTCATCTAGAAGAATATTCATTAGCTTTGCCATTAATAGTCATTTTTTGTGTTGGTAAAAAGAGGTAATAAAAACTACAGATATGAGATGCAAAATCCAGACAACCTTTAAGCAGCAGCAAAGAGATTACAGAAAACTAATTCTTTGCTGCCTTCTAATGATTGTTTAGCTTTTGTGGCCCGCATCCGTAGTGCTAGTTAAAATAATAATCTCTCCTGTACCTGACTAAGATAGAATTGGGATCTTACTTTGATGTTGGAAACAAACCACAATCTCCCATTGAGTTTACCGTAGCTGGTTTAAACAGTTCTTGCTTACAACATATCTCTGTGCTTAGATAAAATTGATAAGCAATGGCAGCCTTACTAGGTTGACCAAACAGGAAACATGATAAGCTAATTCTACTTTAATGTAACACTACATTAACAGAAAATTGCAAGTCTGAAAGTAAAATTCTCCCTGTCTCCTTTACGCTTAAGAAATTAGGAAGGATCTCTTCTATGCTTCTTGCTTCTCCAGCTGCAGACTGTGCTGTCTCTTAACTTGCCATTCCCTATTGAGCGTCTCTGGTCTCAATCTCTCAAGGTCATTCCCACATACCATTACAAGTGCCCATTATATTTGAAGCAAAGATTTCCATTGTTCATGTGGAAATTACTTGTCTTTCATGTCTGTTGCCAATTATTCATTAAAATACCATATAAAATCTGTTGTTATTTTTTCCTTCCCTATCCACTTTATAACCGTTGGAGTGATTGGCTACATCTGAAATAATGCAGCTGATTGATGAAGCTGATTAAAGAGAGAAATATTTTTACTGGTCAAAAATAGATAGACTCATTCAAGCAGCTTTACAGTTAAAGATACCCAAACACTGAGTCATTTGTTCTGCCTAATCTCATGCTCTGGTAGCTAAATTCATTCCCTATAAACAAAATGTCCTGTTATTGTGTCAACAAGTAAAAGCATCACTTCCAAAACAAAGAGTAATTTAAAAACTGAAACCAACTCCCTGTTAACATTTGCAATTCCCAAAAATTAGCAGAAGGAATTCCTTTGAGTAATTAAACCACACACAGAACTGTCCATAGAAAGAACAATAGCTTCCCACTCTTTTCCATGGATGAGATAATAAATATAATGATTTATTGCAAAATGGGCACATTTTGATTTCATCCCTTAACCTTGTTGCTCAGTAATTCCCACAGCTTTTCCCAGTGTAATGGCCTCTAGAAATGTTAGATTTTAGATCTCATAATCCTCAGAATATTGTTCCCCTATAACATGTGGGAACTATTATATTATGTGTGCTCATCCTGTTCAAGAGCTATGCACAATAACTTACATGCAAATCAATAAAGGGAGGACAATGACCAGCCTGCTTCTCTAACAGGAAAATTACTTCCATTCCATGGCTCACATGACTGCTATCAGTGTGTTACAAAATGAGAGTTAAATTCATTTCACTTTTCCAAGTGCTTAGAGGTTTTCGGCTTTAGGTCTGTTGCCTGGGGCAACCACCTAGTTGAAAGACCATCTGGGATTCAGAGTGCTAGGCAAAGGAATTCCTAGTAATGAGAATCCTGGTGAGCATTTGACAGGCATAGTTCAGATCCTCAGGTATTTGACAGGCATAGTTCAGATCCTCAGATCCTCCTTTCATATCAAAACTTTGCCCCCACTTGTGGAGGCCTATCCAAATTTCTGCCAAACTGAAAATAATCAAAATAGCTCTTGAAAGAGTATTTGTAATGGATGATAAGTTTCAATAAGAAGGTTTAAGAGAATAAGTAACAAATGTCTCTCTTAGGTTTTTAAGTGATCTTAAGTATCATTCTGTTCTGTTGTTCTGTCCATATTCAAAGAGCAATTATTAGCAATCTTACCCTTCTCACTAGATTAACACTAAAATACAGTATTTGTACCCATTTAAGAAAATTAATTTCTTGCTAAAACTCTGAAAGTACCTTTTGGTTCCAAGTTATTGTGAATAATAAAGTGATCCAAAATACTAATCATCTTATCTGTGAAGTTAAAACATGTTTTTTCGCATAGAGACTTTATTATCTTTCCTAAAGAAGGAAAACATTTATAGGTACTATTCAATTGTCCTCCATGGAAAATGTTCTTTCTTCCTACTCCAGATAAAAGATTTATTCAAGATCAAAAGTCAGTTGACATACACCAAAATACTTGTGAATATATCCAGAGAAAAGTGGAACAGTGGCTATTCGTGGAAAATGCTTAAGACCTACAGTACATAAATGTCTTTCTACCTGTATCATATAGGGAAGTTTAGGTGTGATATTTTTCTAGATAATTCAGAAACCACTAAGGTTCAGAAATTTTAATGTCTGACATAATGCAATTGGACAGAAGCAGGGCTCACCCTTGCTCCTTTCTAACAAATCCTGCATGTCAATATTTTTTATTTTATAACTCAGCTGCAAACATTTGCTGCAGGCTGGAATTTGGCAAGTAGTATTTCATCCAGGGAGCAGTTTTCAACAAATTAAAGAAATATCAGTTTGTTTTAAAATGTATGATTGCCAATACGTCTCCCTTCCATACATATAATGCAATTGAGGATTGATTTATCAAAATTAATTTAGCAAATGAGTAGTTGTAACCAAAGATAATTGTTTCAGAGTGGAAATAACAGAAACAAAGCAGCCAATATGTAAAAGTCTAAAACATAATATATAACGCATAACATAGTAATAATATAACTAAATGACTAGACTTGTCTCAGAGAAAGAAATGAAATAATACAAATAAAATTATTGTTTTGGCTTTTATGTGCTTCAGTTAAATATCAGAGATATTGAAGATACCTACTTCTAAATTAAAAAAAATGCATAGCTTTACTAAAAAATAAACTGGTTCTAAACTCCGCAGTGATTCCAAATTTTCAAAGGCAGAGTGCTATTTTTACAAATAATTTGAATCAAAATGTTTTCTAAAATCACGAGATTATCTTTAAAAAAAACACTAATCTGATCTCTGTCTCTCTCTTTCTCATCCAACAATCTTCATAATCTTGCCATCAAATATTCCAATTTTTTCAGATAACTTTAGAATTTGGAGACCTTGGATTTTTTTCACATCTGAAAAAACTGAATTTTTATTCTTGATAGATTTCACATTTGCATCAATTTCTGGACAGTCGTATACTAAATTTCTATATTTTGCCACAAGGGTAGGATTACACAAATAAGAGATACAAAGTACTTGAGAGGTAAACAAGGGAAAGGCTGCCTTCTTTTTCAGAGAGAGTGGGGAACTAAGTAGGGTTGTTAGATTTGGGTTAAAAAAAACCATATTAAATCTAGATAGCAGCAAAGAGATAAAGTGATAGCAATAGATCTTTGCAGCTCAGAACAGGTAGCTTTAAAAAAGTCCATCTATTTTGTATTTTATTTTATCACATACATAACATTCACTGATAGGAAACCTGCAGAGCTAAAAGACACATGGAAGAAAATAGCCACAATAAAAACTGAGGTCAGGATGCAGACACATACTGTAACTGGAAAAGATAGCTGGATGTAGGCAATGCATTTGCAGGAACTTTTTTGGCCAAAGAATATGGCAGAGTGGCCCTACTACCAAAGAATATTGTTGCCTCTAGTTCTGTGAAAAGAATACAAGAAGCACCTCACTGAGGTGAACAACTTCTGCCTAATCAAAGTCTAAAAAATATACAAGATGTGATCTGGAGAAACTTGACAAACTTGTTGATATGATAAAGACTTGGTTGATCTATGGATCAAGCAAAACAATTCTGTTTAAGAATTTTCACTGTACTATTGGTAAGGGGATGATTCTGGCTCTTTCCTTGATGAAACTCTTTTTCAAATTGTCAACTTTCATTTGAGAATAGGGTAACCTTGTATCATTATTTTTTCTTTTAATTATTGAGCAAATGAAAATGCACACACACTCTCCTTAGTTGTTCTTAATATATTCCAGTAGATGGGCTAATATTTTCATTACATTATCAGTCAACATGCAAATTAGCCATTTCAAAGGCACAATTTGAAACTTTCTCAAACCGAATCCACAGTTTCTTTCTCATTTTTTTATATAAAAGATTTTATAAAATCTCATGCAAGATGAATGGCATATAAATTTGGTAGATAAATAAATAAAAATTAAATCATATACAAACTCAAAAAAAAAAGAAATAGAAAGAATAAAAAGAACAAAGAAAAAAAATAAGAAGAAAAGAAATATGTAAAGAAGTGATTTCTAATCTTCCTCAAAACAAGTAAAAATAAACTTCATCCTTTATAATGTTAAAAATTTCTCTTCTTCTCATAATCCACCCATATGTAAATCTAGAAATCAGGAACTAATATTTTTTATGATTTTTTTTCTTTCCATAAGGGATGTGTAGATGAATTAAAAGAACATGATACAACAATACTGCAATCTGGTAGAGTTTCCTTCTTTGTTTTTTAAAATTGCAAATAAATAAAGATTTACATTTGCAATGTCTGCCAGCATGGAATCATAGAGCTGAAAGGACTTTTAGGATATCAAGTCCAACTATTTCCTCATTGCATGAACCCAAATGAAGCCTCTGTTTGATACATGGAAGGAAAACGAGCCATGGTGATGTAGTGGTTAGAATGTAGTATTACAGGCTAATTCTGCTGACTGATAACTGCCAGCAGTTTGGCATTTCAAGTCTCACCGGCTCAAGGATGACTCAGCCTTCCATCCTTCCGAGGTCGGTAAAATAAAGACCCAGATTGTTGTGCCAATATGCTGACTCTGTAAACCACTTAGAACTATGAAGCAGTATATAAGTCTAATTACTACGGTATTGCTATAATCCAATGTCATTGGTGTCTCTTCACTGGTTGTTATGTTAAACTTCTCTTACTGTTGGATATTTTACTAATATCACATTCCAATCTGCTGTCTTGTAATGAAATACTGTGTATTATTCCATATCCTGCTCTCTGAAAAATCAAAGGATAAAACTTGGCATTCTTCTCTATGACAGCCTGTCAGGTAGTATATTTTCCTCAACCTTATCTTCTTAAGGTTAGACATTCCTAAGTTTTTCAATTAATCTTCACATCTTCTTTCATATGATTTATTTTCTATTTTATAGATACCCAATAATCCTGATAGTCATCCTGTGAATATATTTCATTTTACCTAAGTTCTTCTTAAAATATGATAGTCAATGCTGGGCATAGTACTCAGGATGGGATTTATTTCAGCATAGGGTAGAGGTATTAGAAACCATACTTCTTGCTGTTGAAGCCTAAACTTGCTTTTGCCTATTTTACAGCCATATCATAATGCTGATTGATATATAGTTTGTAATCAACTACAGTACTACTCCAAGAAATTTCTCTCAGCTACTATCTCCAAAGTAAGTGTCCTCTATTTTATTTCTGTATCTAAGAAAACTAATTTGTTTCTGTTAAACCTCAGTGTTATTTTCAGAATTTCTATAAATTGTCAAGACAATTTCATACGTTACTTCTGTCTTCTAGAATACTGTCATCCTGCTCAGTTCTATGACAAAAATCTAAATATTGCTCCCTATCTTCATTAATAGAAATATTAAAGACTGCAGGATCTAATGCTGAATGTTACAGCAGGCTACTCAACACCTCCCTCCAATTTAATGAGAAATAGCTTATAAATCACTAGAATTTTTAAGCTAGGTATGTATCCATTTAATTGGCATGATATGCAATATATCCTAATGATCATATTACTCAAAATGTCATAGGGTACACCATCAAATAATTCTTGAGATCAAAATATATTACACGTATAGCATTTCCACAATCTGCGAACAAAATTATTTGATTAAAAAAAACAAGTCAAAATGCATTCTGGTTTCCGTAATCACTTTATAGTTTTCAATATATTTACAGATCAATCAACATATGTACTTCTGCAAGGTTTTTCGAAGTTATCAAAGTCAGACTGTATTCATCCTTTAGGTGTGTATATTTAAAGAGAAATAGATATGAAGACTGAGATCTATCACACATACACACAGACAGAGAGAGAGAGAGAGAAAGAGAGAGAGGGAGAGAGGGAGAGGGAGGGAGGGAAGGAGAGGGAGAGGGAGAGGGAGAGAAAGAGAGAGGTGGGGGAGGGAGAGCAAGCGAGCGAAAGACAGAGACAGAGAGAGATCCTTTAAATATATTGAACAGGCTTGTGAAAACTGTGGTAGCATTGTCAGAAGCTTCTATGCATATATGCGTGTGCAAAATCCACTTTTGATGAGCAAAGTATAGCCTTTTAGCTGTTCTGCCAGATAGAAGTGTGGCATTTATGTGTTTCTTGGAGAGACATCAAAAGGCAGTTCACCCAAACCTTTGTCAATGATTTGCTCTGAAGATTTGCAGAGCTCTGTTATAACATTTTCCTCTTTCACTTCTTTTAATATAAGTTGCCTGAAATGTTATTTTAAAAACATTTTTTTAAATCATTTCACTTTCTCAACAACATACATTTTCTAGCTGTCTAATTCTAATTATTAGCAAATAATTTGAGCCTGCAAAGATAAAGTGAGGAAAGCTAAGGCTCAAAATGAACTAAAGCTTGCGACCAAAGTCAAAAATAACAAAAAGAGCTTCTTTCAACATGTAAAAAATAAGAAAAAAGTGAAGGAAATGATTGGTCCATTAGTAGGTGAAAGTGGCAAGAAGGTGACAAGCAACAGAGAGAAAGCAGAACTATTTAACTCCGTTTTTTGCATCTGTCTTTACACAAAGGGAAAAACAGACCAACCTATCAAAAATAGTGCCATAAAAAAAGAATAGAAACACAAGTTAAGATAGGCAAGAAAATGGTAAGTGAGCACCTCTCCAGCCTAGATGAGTTCAAATCACCAGGACCAGATTGATTACACCCCAAGGTTCTCAAGGAACTAGCAGATGTGATCTCAGAACCACTGAACTATATTTATCAAAGATCCTAGAGCACTGGGGAACTACCAGAGGACTGGAAAAGAGCTGATGTAATTCCCATCTTCAAAAAAGGAAAAAAAAAAAACTCAGGAAATTACAGACCTATCAGCCTGACCTCAATACCTGGGAAGATTCTGGAAAAGATAATCAAACAATGAATCAGCAAACACCTAGAGGCAAACAAAGTCATTACTAAAAGCCAGCATGGGTTTGCCAAAAACAGATCACGCCAGACAAAACTTATTGCATTCTTTAACCAAGTGACAAAATTAGTGGATCAGAGGAATGCTGTGGATATAATTTACTTGGACTTCAGTAAGTCATTTGATAAAGTAGATCACAATCTACTACTTGATAAGATAGAAAAATGTGGGTTAGACAGCATCACCTCCAGATGGATTCATAGCTGGCTGACCAGCCATACTCAGCGTGTGGTCCTCAATGGAACCACATCTACATGGAGAGAAGTGTGTAGTGGGGTGTCCCAGGGCTCTGTTCTGGGCCAGTACTCTTCAACATCTTCATCAACGATTTGAACGAGTGGATAGATGGTGAACTCATCAAATTTGTAGACAACACCAAGCTGGCAGGAATAACCAACACTCCAGAAGACAGGCTTAAGATATGGAGGATCTGGACAGACTTGAATACTGGGCACTATCTAACAAAATGAAATTCAATGGTGAAAAAAGTAAGGTTCTACATTTAGGCAAGAAAAACCAAATGTACAGGTATAGTATAGCGGTACCTTGCTCAATAGTAGTAACTGTGAGAGGGACCTCGGAGTCCTAGTGGACTAGTAGACAGTCACTTAAATATGAGCCAGCAGTGTGCTGCAGCTGCCAAAAAAGCCAACACTTTTTAAAATAGAGGGATAGAATCAAGATCACATAAAGTATTAATACCACTTTACAATACCTTGGTAAGGCCACACTTGGAATAGTGCATCCAGTTTTGGTCACCATGATTTAAAAAAGATGCTGAGACTTTAGAAAGAGTATAGAGAAGAGCAACAAAGATAATTAGGGGACTGGAGGCTAAAACATATAAGGAACAGTTGCTGGGGGGGACATGATAGCAGTGTTCCAATATTTCAGGGGCTACCACAAAGAAGAGGGAGTCAAGCTATTTTCTAAAGTGCCTGAAGGCAGGACAAGAAGCAACGGATGGAAACTAACCAAGGAGAGAAGCAACCTAGAACTAAAGAGAAACTTCCTGACAGTTAGAACAATTAACCAGTGGAACAACCTGCCTCCAGAAGCGGTGAATACTCCAACACTAGAAGTTTTTAAGAAGAGACTGGACAGCCATTTGTCCAAAATGGTATAGGGTTTCCTGCCTGAGCAGGGGGTTGGACTAGATGACCTCCAAGGTACCTTCCAACATGATGATGATGATGATGATTATTATTACTATTACTATTATTATTATTATTATTATTATTATTATTATTATTATTATTATTATTATTATTTATAGAAACATTCAGAAGTTATTTTCTCCCCATACCTTTTTGATAGATTATTTTGTATTGGGCAGTGAAGATCATTTGTAGATATCTTCTGATGAGAATGTGTCCGCTTTGCGATGTTGCCCAGAAAAGGAGCATGCCAAAAGTAGTAGCTCTAACTTTGTTGTAAGATTACATTAACAGAACTTTGCAAGTCTAAGAAGTACATTTCTCCCCTGTTTCCTTTACAGCTTAAGAAATTAGGGAGGATCCTTCTGAGATGTTTATCCTATCTCTATTCCTTTTGTGTACTCAGCTGCTGCTATTCTGACCATTGTCTAGTCTGCAACTGTTCTTCCTGTCTCCCAAGGTCATTCTCACTTACTATTAGATAAAAGCTATGTTCTTCTAATGCCATTTTGGAACAGAATGCCAAACTTTTGCTCCCAGCAGATTTTTGTACCACTTGTCACAGTTTGCTAAAGTACAAGACAATGTTCAAAAAGTTTGCTATTTCTTAGCAACTTCAGGTCTATCTTAGGAACTCCTTCTTCCAATAGACTCCTGTGTTCTGCTAGATCAGGGGTTCTCAACCTTGGCAACTTTAAGACTTGTGGACTTCAACTCCCAGAATTCCTCAGCCAGCAAAGCTGTCTGAGGAATTCTGGGAGTTGAAGTCCACAAGTCTTAAAGTTGCCAAGGTTGAGAACCCCTGTGCTAGATTATCATGGAAAGAATATGGCAGGACCCTAACCTGAATGGTTAGGAAAGGAGAAACAATGAGGAAGCTGTTTCAGTAACAACCTTGTCTTCTTTCAAACAATTTTCTCCTGCAAATTTGAATGTCCCTTCTATTGCTTAAACATTACAAAAACTGGTAAGACCTTTCTCAATAAACTTTTGGTGCTTGAATAATTGCAATGTGGGGTGGCTTTTTAATCTCCATTCTTCAGTTACATTTTAACCAGTGCTTTTTTTCTAAAAAAAAGAAAAGAAAAGGTGCTGGAACTCACATGTTATATAACCTGCCTTGCCTACACTATAAGGTTCCATCCAAAAAAGCTGCCAGAACTCTGTTCCGGGCGTTGTATGAGAAAAAAAAGCCCTGATTTTAACTATGAGAATGTTATGACTTCAGTCTTTCATTTTTTTTTGTTTTAGATTTCATTTTATGTAAACTACTCAATCTTTTTTAAGTGGAGAGGATATAAGTGTTGTAAAATCAATTTATAAAGGAAATATTACCAAATCCACTACTTCATTACTAGAAATAAGAAAATAAAAATTCTATAGTCAATTTCCTGACTGTTCTGCTTGATATGTTGTGGAAGAGAAAGAAGAAACATAGGGAGGAAGTGCAATTAAACTGATACAATTTTACTGAAATGCTAAAAATGGATTGGAAGAAAGCCCAAGGAACTTGTTTTCCAAGTCTATAATTCTTTTTATGGTCACAAAACACAATAAAGTGAATTAATGGCAGATTGAAAAATTATTATTGCTTTATTTTACAGTGCACAAATAGCATGAAATAACTCTTTAAGAATGCTACCAGCATATTATCCAGGAGCTTTTTTGTTACAAGAGAAAGCAGACACACACAAAAAAAACAAAGGAAGAAAAAATGAAAAAGAAAGAGATTTAAAAATGTTAGCAGGAGCTACCCATTTATTTTTTTATGAATCTTCATGGGTTTCCATTAAGCAATACTAGACTATACAAAAACAACCTATACTGAGTTTAGAACTCATGGAGAGTGTAGAAATTGTGATCATATGTCTCTGATAGAAAAATGATTCCAATTATTAAGAAGTATCAAATTGCGCTAATTGAACAGAAGGGCTGCCCTGAAAAACCTTGATTAATTTGTGGCCAAATTGTGATTGTCACTATAGAGAGATAGTAAAAGTTCTAATTGTCATTTGTTTTCATTTAGCATAGAGATGAAATTAGAAGTTGGGAACTACTGTGCCTAATTCACAAATAAATTCATATCATGTTTATGTCAATCAATATCATTAAAAACAATGTTGAGCAATATGAGATTATGAGTTATTGCAGTTAACAAGCAATTAATATACATTTAGGAGCCACAACTATGTTGGATGATATTTTAAATAAATATTTGTCTTCCATTTTCTGTAAAAATTAGTGAATTACTTGGAAGGTGAAAGGAACAGACACTACCTATAATCAGCAAGAAAACTAAAATTATGTCAACAGGGAAAGCCTGCCAACTCAATGCAAATAGGCAGATAAGAAATTGAAGTACTAATAGACCTTATCTTCTAGGTTCAAAAAGTTCATAGGAATAGTGCCTTCAGCTATGAAATAAAGAGATTGCTACTTGAAAGAAAGACTATGACAGATCTAGACAAAATATTAAAGTACAGAGACATTGTATTAACAAAAATATATTCTGTTGTCCCAGTTGTAATATCATGGCTGTGATAGCTGAACTGTCATAAAGAATGAACAAAGAAAAATGTATGCCTTTGAATAATGGGACTAGAAAAATGTATAGAATACCCTGAACCAAAAAAGACAAAGTCTGTCAATATTAGACAAAGTAAAACAGGCGGCTCACTGGAGATATTAATAAGGAAACTAAAACCTAAATATTTTGGATTCATAATATGAAGGTAAGAGTCACTGGAGAGAACCTCAAAGCTTTTAAAAATCAAAGACAATAAAAAGACAGACTGAAAAACTAGAGAGTAGGTATTATCATGATGACACACGCATGAGTTACAAGAACTCAAGGAAGCAGTTATTGACAGTCTTGGTGAACTGATATCCATCAGGTCATGAAGAATCAAAAGCATCTGAAGGAATGAAGTCAAGCAGTATCTTTCAGCTGATATCTTCCAAAACATTTGTTGGTCCTGCTGGTTCTGGTACTAACATACTGCTAACTATGAGTTCCAAATTCAGTGTCTATATTCGTTTTCTCTATCGTTTGAAGTCTATATAAGTCTTTTGCAACTCTGCTACCAAAACAGTACCATGTGTTACAACTTGTCCCATTTTCTTTTTTCCTATGGCACATCTAGATTGCCAGTTGAAAAATCATAGGGACAATAAAATAACTGCCCGGGGCTGCCTTTCAAGTTGTCCTGCTGTTGACTTTCATACCTTTCTTGCTATTGTGTTGCTAATTCTCTTCTGGTTTTTAAAGAGCTCTTTTTCTATCTCACCCTTTTAAGTTCTTTTCTTCTCCTCTTTCTCTCTTTTATAGGAACTATGCCTTTCTCTAGCAATGTTGTTAATACTATTGCTGCTGGTTTCTTAGTGTCATGTCAGGCCAGGAACACAAATCAAAATGAAAAGGGAGGTCAATGACTTGGGAATGAGAGAGCAAAGAGTGAGTATGCTGCAGCCAGAAGTGTCTAAAAAGAGCTGAGAACATTTTTAGCCTCTATTTATGGCATTATCATGGATTCAACTAAAATGCCTGCAATTTGCATACAGAAAGGTTTCTGGTGAGAGAATATGAAAATATCATAATATCAGATTAGATAAATATAAAGTTGACTGACTTCACCTGTACACTGGGAAAGAGATGAAGACATTTCATGACATGTCCTTAAATAATTAGCAAGGCATTGAAATATGATAGGAGGACATAGTGATGAGTGAAGACTTCATAACTGATACTTTTTGTCTTCCTTTCTTGCTCAAATCAAATGCTACGTGATACCAATAGTACAAAGTAAAAGTGACAGCTTTTCTAGACTTATTTGAATCTTACATCTACCTCAATATTTCTTTTCACATAGAAACCATACTCTGAATGTCTAATTTTTACAGTGATTCTTGGGATCAAATATATTCAGGTACCTTTAATAACTTATGAATATAGAAAAATGTTACACACTTTGTCTTTTCTTCTATCCTTTCTCTATATCTCCTCATTTCCAACTATTTCCCTATGTATCAACTGATCTAGTGTCTTTCTTTGGTTAATGGGAGCTTAACAAAGTATAATAACAAGAAAGTATCATCTTCTTGCCAATTTTTTTAAAACGGCTCTAAAAATCATAAATGTTGAGAAAGCATCATGAATTTGAGGGTTCTTTATATATCTTCCACCATTCTCAAAATTCCAAGCACTGCGTTGTTATAACAGCTTGAGATGGTTCTGTATAAAATAGTTTTGGGATCTACACATAGCAAACTTCACAAAGATTCTTCTTCCTAAATCACTTGAATCTTAGACATTCTCCACCATAAGAGCCACGAAATATGTTGTACATGGATTTTTATTTACCTTTCTGTTGGGATATTTATGAGAAATTATTTGACAGAAATACATAAGTGAAAACTAAAGGAAAAGTTGTACTACATTATGCTTTCATTGCTAGTAGCTTTGAAGAAAATTAGTACACTTCCTTTTTTAAAACAAAAACAAACCCCAAGCTTATATATCATTGGTTCTCCATTTTATGTTCCTGACTTTAAGCATTTTAACAGAAAATGCCAGCACTATGTTTATTGTTAATAGAGGAAACATGAATCACTGGAATTAGTGTTAGAGGATAAGTATTTATTCAGCTAAGCTATTAAAAGGATCATAAATTAATATATAAAGGTCAGTTTCTTTGAGATATGTATCTCAAGAATATTTGCAGTTCTTTACCTTAATAAATAGAGATCTTGAACCAAACAAGAATTAAGAAAACTTTAGTCGGTTTAAAAACTGCTACCTGCAGTTCAGATGGAAGTTATTTACAATAGAACTAGCAGTTTTCAAATACAGAAATTGCAATAATACTTAAATCAATGTCCTTTCAAAAGATGTTTCAGGCAAAACAAAGCACTGGCTGATTAAATAACCAAACCTTTTTTCATATTAATTACAGCAAATGTGATGAATTTCACTGGTGTAGAAAATTAGCACCTTTTTGCACATCTCTCCAATTTTGATTTCCTCCTGGAGAACACAGCCTTGTGAATTATTGCTGTAGCTTTTCTAATGCTGCTGAAATCCATTATTTCTTCTAGAATTATGAGTCTTGTTAGTGGAAATCCCAGTGACTGCTTTCCCAGCATCTGCAGTGCGGTCATTTATGATTAACAGCATGCTCATTAAAAAATGAAAGAATCAGATTTGTGGCTTTCAGACAGGCGGGGGTAGAGAATGGAGGAAACAGTTATTGAGGCTCCAGTGGAAACAAATAAGCCCACTCTGCTGCTTCCAACTGACACAGCTGCCATGCAAGCATTTGCTGCTGTCGAACAGTTTAGGGATTCTAACCTACAAGGCCATGTAGCCATATGTAAACAATATAGTACTGATGACAGGTTTACAACACAGGAGACAATGTGTGCAGCTGTTAGCTACTGGTTTCTATACTATGAGACAAATGTGTGCGGTTGCTCTTTTTGAAACTGTATGTTTGCAGATGCCTGGCATCAGGCCTTTATGGTGACAGGAAGAAAAGTTGAACCATTGGCAATTGTCGGTGAGGACTTTGTTTTACGTCTCAATGTGCTCTGTGAAAAATCATGTGCAATATGTCAGAGTTGCTGGCAATCTGAGGCACACATAACACTTTTCATTCTTACATGACAAGCCACATACAGCACCCAAAATAAATTTCTTGTAAGTATCTATTCTGCATAATTTTGCCTTTTTCCTAAAGACAAGCTTCTAGAAGTTATCAGAAAAAGTTATTAGCAGTGAGAAGACAGTAAAGCAGTGGTGGGATTCAGGCAGTTTACACCAGTCCAGCAGAACCGGTAGCTAATTTTTTGTTGTCCAGGCCCAGAATGGGCTTCTGGAAGCGGCATCCACACAGAGAACCGGTTGTTCATATATTTGAATCCCACCACTGCAGTGAAGGAATAGGAGCTAAATTCAGAAAATGAAATAGAGGTAGAAAGCAGGATTTATTGGCATGTGTGTGTGTCTAAAAAGAACTGCACTATGATTGCAGCTGCAGACCTGCTTTTGTGATGTGTCAATAACATATGTTACAAAGGAGTAGGATGGTAAGGGCTGCCATCTTGATTTTTTTTACTTCCATCCTTTTCCCCCACAGGTATATTCCTGAAAACTTCATCGATGGAATAAATCTTAGATAGAGCCGTTATGCTTTATCAAATAATACTCAGAGCTCTTCAGCAAAAATGTTTATGGTGACTAAAACAATAAAAAAGTGGTTCCTATTAACATGTTTTTGTTAGTTCTGACAATATGATATTACTTGAAAAGATCTGCTAACAAAAGTGGCCATGTGTTATATTTTTTCAGTTAAAATTTAATAGCTATTATTAAAAAGGAAGAACAGTAGTTATTGTGAGATGATAAATCCTATTGTATCTGTAGATACATTCAGTGTCAAAGTCTAAAAGAGTATGTAGAACAGGGGTGTCAAACTCAATTTCATTGAGGGCCGCATCAGCATTGCGGTTGCCCTTGGGGGGCCGGGTGGGTGCAGCCAGGGTGGATGCGGCCTACTGGGTGGGCGTGGATGGAGTGGGTGTGGCCTACTGGGTGGGCATGGATGGTGTGGCCTACTTGGTGGGCGTGGCCAGCTGTACATCATTTGCGTCAAGGGTGCCTGTGGGGGCCTGGGCAGGAAAGGGACAGATCTGAGGGTCTCTGGCAGAAGGGGGTGGGACCGGGGCAAGCGCCAAGACATGGTGCATTTCTTCATTCCTCACAAAGAGTGACACCTCCCCAGCATGCACCCAGGGGGTGGGGCCAATGCGGCAGGCGCTGGTTCCTTGCGCCTTGTGGAGCTAAGACTGAATGCGTTTCAGCGTAGATGGCCACCACAAAATTGTGCATTGGCTCCTGGCCGGCCTGGGCCAGGGCCAAGGTAGCAAGGGCTGTTCCCTCACTGTTTCCAGGATGGCTTCGCGGGCCACATGAAACCACTTCGCAAGCCGCATTTGGCCCCCGGGCCTTGTGTTTGACATTTCTGATATAGAATATTAATAAAATCAAAATATTTATTAATGAACTTTGAGGGGAATAAAATAAATAAATGATATCATTAAGTCTAAATGGCTGTGTAAGTGGTATCCACTGTGCAAATTATTACCATTGTTTTGGTCAAGGAAATCTGTGTATATCACAGTTAAAGACTTCCACACATAGCTTTAATTTTTGTTGGAGGTCTGATCCTTGTGAACATTGGTATTTCTCTACAAGAGCTGAAAAGGATGACCAGTGTGCTATTTACAAATCCTACTAACAGATACTGCTGTGTTTCTAATAATCTTATACTCGATCACAAGAACTCACAGGAATTGCAGTCAATCAGCTAAAGCAAACAGCTGCTGGGAATGAAAGTTCAGTTTTGCTACCCTTTGATATTCATAAAATCATTACCAGAACACTGAAATGTGGGTGAATGTCAAACCACATTTTTGTGTAAATTATTTTTGTATAAACTATTTGCAGCATTTATCTTCAATTTGAAAATATGAGTAAGTCCCTTTATTTTAAGAAAAATCCCCCTATGTTTTACTTCAATTTTCTGCTATATCAGAGATTTCCATTCCATAGGTCTGTCAAAGCTGGGAGGGAATTTGTTGAAAAAAAAATGGAATACACCAGGTAAGAGGAGTCTTCCCTTTTAAGTCATCTACATTTTAAAAAATAGTTTTGTAATGGAATCTAAACTTCAAGGCTAAAAAAACTTTTATGAAATCCAAGACATCTCTTGTTATAAATTGCAATCTCAGAGGTCTTAACAGTGCTGCCTTGCTCCATCATATCTTTTATGTTTCTTATTAAGCTTAAAAGGGTTTTTATGAATGTTAACACTTAGAGTCAGGCTAAAGGAGACATTTTCTATAGTATTCATTTAAGTTGATAGCATGGATGGGTACCCTTGATTTGCTCCAGCAGAACAATTCTTACAGAGGTATCACCAAAGTCCACTATTTCCTGATTCCTGATAAATGTATGCATATATCAAAATGGTTATTGTTAATCTGGATCAAATGCAACTCCTTCCAAATCTTCTTTGATTCAAAAAATATAATAGGATACATTATCAATGACTATTTTGAAAATTCCTCGCCTTTATCAAAGGATGGAAACTCTCATTCATCAATGTAAAACCAAGATTGGGAGGCATAATACAACGACCATATCTTCCCCAAAAACCTTGAGGACCATTAGATGGTCTTTACCTTGGTTGGTTGTTTGCTTGCAGACATTTCATTATGCAACTAGGTAAAATCATCAGTATGAGTGAGTGTGGGGTTTGCTCTCTGTTTTTACACAGTAGTTTTCCCTCAGTGTGCTGTGTCATGAGAATACCAAAATACAGTCAATATCTCCTATTTGCCTATTTAGTCTTCCAAGTGAAAGAACAGTTAAAGAAATAAGTCTTTTATTACAAAAGTCACTGCCAAGTCTTGGCAGCCAAATGTACTCTCCCCCCCCCCCCCGACTTACTGCAGCATACAAGCTGTGCTTACTTCTGCCTGCCTGCTAAGTCAGTGAGAAATTGGCTTATGATTTAATGAAGCTATGCACTTCTCTCTTGATATAAGAGTTTATGGGATATTAGTCACTTTCTATATGAAGAATTCAGGATCCTTCATTCAATGGTGATTTTTGATGCAGTTAGTGAAACTGTGTTTCCTCAGGATTATTATTACAGAGATTTAACTGGGTAGCTGAGTTAAGTGGTTTGTAGCAACAAAGCCCTTAGTTAAATAAGGTATTGTCTTTTGGAACATTCAGAAGATATAGTGGAGTCAGAAAATCCAGTATACAAACAGGAAAAAACTATAGGTAGTTCCAGATTTCTTGGAACAAACTGCAAAGCTATTGATAAAAAGTCAACAAAACAAAAGATACAAAAGTGCAGGTTTTCAAAGTACTGTGTTAGACTTTTCAATTGATTTCTTAAACACACATTTTGTACTTTAACTCTATTTTTATGCCTTCTGGTCTGGAATTTTGATAGCATGGGCTTGGTAAGTTTTGATGACTTCTATACAGTATTTTTACTTAATTTTCTGGTCATGTGTTAATTTGGGTGCTTAAAACATTTCCCAGTACTCTCCTGTCTCAGAAGCTGTTATTTCCACCCTGAAAAGCATGTTAGGGATATCATACTGTGATGCAGAGAAGAAGTACAGAAAACTCTTAGCTCTTTGTTGCCATCTAATACTGTCTAAATTTTTGAATTTGACAGTTCAATTCTTCCTAACTGAAAATTATCGGGCAGTTTTAAAATATTTAATATTAAATAAAAGAAATGCATTAGTTTTCCATTTATTACTTGTATCCTAGTTTGTCTAGAAATTGAGGGTGAAAAAATATGAATATTTTATCTTCAAACACCAGAATAGGTCCCATTAAAATATGACTTGACCAGAAGCACCCACTGAGGTCCATGGCTGATAGAGAATTTAAATCTGGGGCCTTTTGAGACTAGCCCAATATATTAATCACTCTATCGTACTAATGCTGTATCAGCTACAAGCTCTTTCTGGATTATTATAAATTATAATCCCTTAAATATAACAACCTCTTTAATTCTCTCCCATTCCAGTCTTCTGTTCACTATACTGATTTTGTATAAATCACATCTAAACAAAATAATCTTGCATATTCAGGATTAACCTGTAGTATACACACCCCATTTTGGAAGCATTGATTAATAAAATCATATTGAGGTTTGAGTTATTAGGATTCTATGACCATACTAATGTTAGCTAGAAAGAGAGGGGAAAAATTTCCAGACATATCATCAGAAACTAATGAGAAATTACTGAAGATTAAGCACTTTAGGCGAAAATGACTTTATCTCAGTTTAAAATGTTCACTCTGGAAAGCTAAATCTCTTTGAAAAGTTTATGTCATTGTGGAAGTGAGAAGCAAGATCAAGTGTAAAATTTGTACTAGTGATAATAGCAAATATCTATAGGTATCTAGTGGATCAAAGATGTTGTTCAAAAGGCAACTGGACTTTCTTGGTTTTTTCCTTGAAAACATTTTGTTTTTCATCCAAGAAACTTAGGCTAGTTCTCTCTGATATCTTGGATCTGGACATTTGATATTCTTTTGCATCTCCAAATACAAAGCAGGTTCTCTTTGAGTAAAATATTATCTAAGTAAAGTTAGGAAACCTGAATACATTTTACCTCTGTAATGCTTGAAGTGAGCTATTTTCAGTATTCCTTATGGCAGACTTGACAGAAGACCAGATGACAAAAAGTTTGAAACCACAAGAAGAAAGAGGCACTCACTGGGATCCCATACATGGCTTCATTTCACAGTGTGCAGCTTCTCCCTTCCTTGCTTCCGGGGTTCAATATTGATTGAACAGTGAGATGGTAAAGAACTCCCATTCATATGCTAGCTTCATATGAGAGATAGTCTTTTAATAGGACAATGTCATCATGTTCCTGCCACTCAACAGTTTTACTTTTATCCTTTGCTCTTGAATCACCAGGGGGGAGGCTGAATTCCTGTGTTTGAAATAATGTAGTTTCCTTTCCTTCAATTGATCCAGTCTAGTTTGTGTGCTTTAGTATTATAATTTTCTGCTGTGGCTTGAGTTTATGACACCTCTCCTCTCCCGCAGAGAGGTGGAACCGATTAAATGGTTCCGCCCCAGACGCCTGATGGACCCTATGGGTTTTCAAAGTGCGCTTGGGGAATTGCCGGATTCGCTCATATACAGTTCGGCGGAGTCCCTAGTGACGACCTGGAATATGGCCGCTACAGGGGCTCTAGACCGGATTGCACCGTTGCGACCTCTCTGTGGTAGCAGACCCAGGAGATCTCCTTGGTTTACCGAGGAACTCAGAGGGATGAAGCACCAGAAGAGACGTCTAGAGAAGCAATGGAGGGTAAGCAGATCCGAATCTGATCGAACCAAATTGAGAGCTTATATTAAAACCTATTTGGAAGCGATCACTGCGGCAAGATCTCAGTATCTTTCCGCATTGATCGCGTCTGCAGATTCTCGCCCGGCTGCCCTGTTTAAGGTGACTCATTCTCTCCTTGATACGGAGAGGAGGGAGGAACCTTTGCAGGGCAATGCTGAGGAATTTAACACCTTTTTCGCAGACAAGATCGCTCAGATCCGGGCTGACTTGGACTCCAATTGGAATGCAGTGTCGGCTGACAATGAGTCAGTCGAGATGACAGAGGCCCGTCTTAGTCTTGTTGAATGGGATGAGTTTGACCTGGCAACTCCTGATGATGTGGACAAGGCCATTGGAGCTGTGAGTTCTGCCACCTGTTTATTGGACCCATGTCCCTCCTGGCTGGTTTCAGCTAGCAGGGAGGTGACACGAAGCTGGGTCCAGGCTGTTATTAATGCTTCGTTGAGGGAGGGGTCCTTTCCGGCTCCCTTAAAGGAGGCACTTGTGCGCCCCCTCCTCAAGAAACCTTCCCTGGACCCGGCAGTTTTGAATAATTACCAGCCAGTCTCCAATCTTCCCTTTTTAGGGAAGGTTGTTGAGAAGGTGGTGGCACTCCAACTCCAACGGTCCTTGGAGGAAGCTGATTATATGGACCCTTGGCAGTCTGGGTTCAGGTCCAGTTACAGCACGGAAACTGCTTTGGTCGTGCTGACCGATGATCTCTGGCGGGCCTGGGATGGAGGTTATTCCACTATCCTGGTGCTTCTTGACCTCTCAGCGGCATTCGATACCATTGACCATGGTATTCTTCTGCGCCGGTTGGAGGGGTGTGGAGTGTGGGGCACCGTTTTACGGTGGTTCACCTCCTACCTCTCTGGCCGGTCGCAGTCGGTGTTTGCAGGAGGTCAGAGATCAGCTCCGAGGCCTCTTCCGTATGGAATGCCTCAGGGGTCTGTTCTCTCACCTCTGCTTTTTAACATCTACATGAAGCCGTTGGGTGAGATCATCCGTCGACACGGGGTGAGTTGTCATCAGTATGCTGATGATACTCAGCTTTATATCTCTACCCCACGTCATTACAGTGAAGCAGTGGAAGTGATGAACCGGTGCCTGGAGGCTGTTGAGGTCTGGATGGGTGCCAACAGGCTCAGTCTCAGTCCCGACAAGATGGAGTGGCTATGGGTTTTTCCTCCCAAAGACAATTCTAACTATCCATCCATCACCCTGGGGGGACAAGTTTTGTCCCCCTTGGAGAGGGTTCGCAACTTAGGTGTTCTCCTCGATCCACAGCTAAGCTTAGAACATCATGTTTCGGCTATGGCGAGGGGAGCATTCGCCCAGATTCCCCTGGTGCGCCAGTTGCGACCCTATTTGGATCGGGAGTCACTCCTAATAGTCACTCATGCCCTTGTCACCTTGAGATTCGACTACTGTAATGCTCTCTACATGGGGCAACCCTTGAAGAATGTCCGGAGACTGCAGGTTGTCCAGAATGCAGCCGCGCGAGCTGTCTTGGGTCTTCCAAGACATGCTCATATCACTCCAGCCCTTCATGAGCTGCACTGGCTGCCAATTGGTCTCTGAACACAATTCAAAGTGTTGGTTATGACCTATAAAGCCCTTTATAGCAATGGACCAGGTTACTTGCGGGACCATCTTCAGCCTCATGCATCCCAGCAACCAGTTAGGGCGCATAGGGCTGGCCTCCTATGGGTCCCGTCCATCAGACAGTGTCATCTGATGGGTCCTAGGACAAGGGCCTTCTCCGTTGCTGCCCCAGCCCTCTGGAACCAGCTTCCCTCGGAGGTTCGTACTGCCTCCTCCCTCCTAGCTTTCTGGAAGCTTTTGAAGACCTACTATTTGTGCCGGCAGGCTTGAGAGGTATGAACTGTGTTCTACCCCCGGGCCAAGGAATGTGCTTCCATCCTTGATTGTGTGTTTGAATGTTGTATATATGGATCCTTGGTTTGTATGTTGTTATTGTTATTAATAATTTTTATGTGTACCCATATTGTTGTTGTGAGCCGCCCCAAGTCTCGGGAGAGGGGCAGCATACAAATTTGATAAATAAATAAATAAATAATTTTACTTTGAAAAAAGGTAGACTTCATTCACTTTTTGATGGCTCTAATTATTGGCTCAGATTTTACCATAGACAAAAAGACTTAAATGGAAAATTAAACAGTTGGAGACTGGAATCTTAGCATGATAAAAGCATAAAATTTAATCCAACCATTTCCCAATTTAGGTGTTAACTCTACCTTGCTAACTGGTTTTGCTTTAGTGACACCTGAGTTTGGGGCTTTGCGTAAATTAGTTTCCTCTGTAAATTTACCATTGTCAGTAGTTTTTCTATGTCACATTGTTTTCCTAAGTAATAGAGATCCTAAGAAAAGAAAAAAGTTGATTTTTCTACTTCTAAGAGAAGCAACAAGAACCTTCTTGTTGTCTCCAGTTCTCAATAACTATATGATGTATAATGAAAAACTTTCAGATTATTGATTCCTTCATTCCTTTGTCTATTATTTTGGAGTTTTTCTTTCAATATAAAGGTATTCAGAAAGTAGGAAGTAGGATGCAGCTTTTCTTTTCCTTCTTTTGTTCTTAATTGAGGCAACAACAACCTAAATCTGCTACAAATAACTCAAATATGCTATATATGAGATCCCAGCAGATTTCTGTCCTTCAGGATTTTCTTTCTAATTTTTCCAAATTTTGAAGATACACTAAGAGCAAATACACACTTACTGTTTAAACTGCAATATTATCCCACTGGATAATTCCTTCCTTCTGTTCCAGAAAAGCCTTTCCTTCCTGAGCATAGATCTTTTTGGAGATAGATAGATAGTCAAGACTCTCTCTCTCTCTCTCTCTCTCTCTCTCTCTCTCTCTCTCTCTCTCTCTCTCTCTCTCTCTCTCTCTCTCTCTCTCTCTCTCTCTCTCTCTCTCTCTCTCTCTCTCTCTCTCTCTCTCTCTCTCTCTCTCTCTCTCTCTCTCTCTCTCTCTCTCTCTCTCTCTCTCTCTCTCTCTCTCTCTCTCTCTCTCTCTCTCACACACACACACACACACACACACACACACTCACACATACACACAAACATATACCTATAGACAAACACAAAATCATCCATCCATCCATCCATCTATGCATCCATGCATCAATTGAAATACACAAACATGCAGATACATCCAATAGCTTTAAAATCCTTTCTTAGCATGCATTTATTTTTAAAGGCTAAAAGCCATGTTTACTATGAGCACTGTGATAACACAAGCGCCGTTGCCTCTAGGTAAGAGAAACATAAGTTTTTGAATTACAGCATTCTTTTTTTTTACCTCATTTTGTTTAATTTTTAAATGAATGAGATAGTGTATTGTTTCACTATCTTCTCAGTCACCTGAGAGAATGGTAGTTGGTACAATCTCTCTACCTTGAGTAACAGCAAAAATGATGAAATACTGTACTATTTTCATTTATTAAAAAACAAAGAAGGCCTGGTCATGATAAATTAGTTAAAAATTCAAGGGCTGGGTTTGCTAACTGCACTTTTTAATCACTTTCAGAAATTAACTATTTAATGATCTTAAGGTTATTAAGGATCTTCAAAGAACAAATTTGCAAAATCACCTGATTCCAGAATACAAGAAAGAATAACTATAATCTTAAGAATTTTTTAAAGAATTTGAAACAAATTACAGAAAGCTAAATAATACTTTAATCCAAGAAAGCTATAAACAAAGAAAAGCAACTAGATAAATTTTGAATATTAGAACTCTTACAGTAAGATTTTGGAAATAATTATATAAATAAATAGCATCTTTATGGGAACTGAATTGTTTAGTATACCTTAAGTCATGTCAAACCAATCTTATTTCATTCTATTATCTTCATTCTAAGATAATAGACCAGCGAAATATGTAGTATACTTAGATTTCAGTAAGGCAGATCTGATAAAGTAGACCACAACCTACTCCTTGGTAAGCTAAAAAAAGGTGGAATAGACAACATTGCCACCATCATGGCAAACCGTACTCAATGAGTAGTCCTCAATGACACTACATCCACATGGAGAGAAGTAGTGGGGTACCACAAGATTTTGTCTTAGGCCCAGTAATCCTCAATATCTTCATTCCCTTTAGATGAGGGAATTGAAGGGGAACTCATCAAAATTGCATATGACACCAAACAGGCAGGAGTAGCCAACACCCAGAAGACAAACTCAGGATCCAAAAAAATCTTTACAAACTTGAACAATGATCCCTATCCAACAAAATGATTTTTTGTGTAGAGAAAAGCAAAGTTTTACATTTAGCCAGAAAAAAAATCAAAGGTACAAATACAGATTGGGTGAAATCTGGCTTAAAAACAGTAACTGTGAGAGAGACCTTGGAGTCCTAGTGGACGATCACTTAACCATGAGCCAACAATGTGCAGCAGCAGCCAAAAAAGCTAATACAATTCTGGGTTGTATAAACAGAGGCATAGAATCAAGATCACGCGAAGTATTAGTACTGCTTTATAAAATCCTTGAGTTTTTAACAATAACAATCTTTAGTGCTTAGCAAACAGTGTGTTGTCTGGGTTCATTTATTTAAAAACAATCAGTAATAATTAATTTCTATAATTCCATAGTCAATATATTAATTAATGATAATGAATGCGGCCGCGCGGGTGGTGGTGGGGGTGCCCTGGCGGGCACGAACGACCCTCATCCTGCGCGAGTTGCACTGGTTGCCGGTGGTCTTCTGGGTGCGCTTCAAGGTGTTGGTCACCACCTTTAAAGCGCTCCATGGCATAGGACCCAGTTATTTACAAGACCGCCTACTGCCAGTAAATACCTCCCACCGACCAGTTCGCTCCCACAGGGAGGGCCTCCTCAGGGTGCCATCGGCTAAGCAATGTCGGCTGGTGGCGCCCAGGGGGAGAGCCTTTTCTGTGGGGGCACCGACGATGTGGAATGAGCTCCCCCCGGAATTCCGGACGTGTCATGATCTCTGCACCTTCAGAAGAGAACTGAAGACTTATCTCTTCAATCAAGCCAGCCTGGCCTAGAGCTCCTCGGGTTTTTAATGTAAATTTTAAATTAAGTAGTTAGAGTTTTAATATGGGATTTTAATTTGGTTTTTAGTTACAGCCTAGGTAATTTAATTCAGTTTTAAATATTTATTACTGTTATGTTTTAATTTGGCTGTAAACCGCCCCAAGTTCTACGGGAGAGTGGCGGTATAAAAGTCTACAGACTTCTGGTTCCGGTCACGAGGACCGGAGCCTCTCTAGGAAAGATCCGGAACGGGGCTTAAATAATTTTTAAAAAATCAGCCTTGCCGGGAGTGGGGTGCGCCGGAGAATTGGGCGCACCTGAAGGGGACCCCCAGCACAGCCCGAAGAGGAGGAAAGCGACGCTGAGGGTCCCCCACAAGCAGCAAGCGAGGCCGCGGAAGCCAGCGGTGTGCGGCTGGGCGGCTGGCCGGCCGGCCGGCAGGCCTGAAGGGGCTGAAGAAGCGCCGAGGCGCCGAAGACAAAGGAATCGGGTGGGAGGGGTGCGCCGGAGAGGCAGGCGCACCCAAGGAAGACCTTCACCACAGCCCAGGGAAGAGAGGCAGAAATCGCCGCTGAGGGGCCCTCACAGACGCAGGAGGGAGCGGAGGAAGCCAACGGCGGCCGGCAGATCGGCTGGCGGACCTGAGGAGGCCGAGCGACAGTCCGAGAGGCGCCGAAGCAGAAAGAGGCCGGAGTGAGCGAGGGCAGAGAGCCAAAGAGAGCAGGGAGAAGATAGCTGACGGCAGCGGTAGGACCTGCGGGGGTGGATTGGGTGCGTCGAGGGACGATAACAGAGGGGAGAGGCCAGCGGCGGGGAGAGGACCATTACAAGACCCCCAGAAGACCCCCCCAGACCCAGAGAGAGCACTGGAGGCAGCAGGGAGGAGCCGGGCGGGCGGAGGAGGAGAGGATCAAGCAGAGGAGCCGAGGTGACACAGCAAGGAAGAGAGAGGGGGAGGGGAAACTACGGAAACTCCTCCCTCCCCCACAGCGGGTGGCGAGCTTGGGGAACTCAGACCCTGAAGCCATAGAAAAGGACCAAATTTTTTTTCCCTGGCCAAGACGAGGCTTCAGAATAAAAGAGTCAACTTCAGAGCCTAATTCCTGAGAAACTATTCAAAAGCCTGAAGCCTGACTGTTTAAGCGATTGAAGCCTAATTGTTCTGCACCTGGGGGAAAAAGGCCATCCGCACAAACCCCAAGTCACAGATCCTCCCATCTCTGTACTACCCCTGCCAACACAGCGAAGCTTACTTGAAAACAAACTACACCCCCTAGTGGACTATTATTTTGCTGTCAAAATACGAACTGTGAAACATGAACACTTGCTAACTTTTAACAGAAGACCTTGATTCAACCTATCCTAGCAGCCTGACAATCTTGCACAGGAACAATTCTTCCACAATTTTTGCATCAAGGGGTGGTTGTAAGGGTGGACAAGCCAACAGGAGGAGAGGCTCAAAATGGCCACCAAACGGACGAAACAGACCAAACTGCAACACATGAAGGTAACTGCACCCTCCTCGGCCCAGCCACCCAATTGGCCAGGGAACACCCCCCCACCCACACACCCCCATCCAACTGCAGGCCCTCAGACCCAAACGCCAACCCATGCCTTCCCAACAGCGCACCTGATCCAAGAACTAAAAGAGACGATAGAGACACTAAATGAGACGATAGAGACGCTGGTTAAAAGGATGGATGGCATGGACAGAAAAATGGAGGAAATGGGCGCAAAGACGGAGAAATGATGCATAGAAGCAGAACAGAAGATGGAGGAAAGATACAAAGACATAAAACGGATGCTGGCGGACCAAGGTAAAGACCTAGAGAGAAAGTGGGAAGAACAACGCAGAGCGACGGCCACTGACCTGGAACGAATGAAGGAGGCAATCCAAGCACACTACAAGAAGGAGATGGAAGAAGTGGAGAACCGCATAGAGGGACAGATTGCAGAGGTGAAAAGAGAGGTTCAAGACTAGTCCACCATGATGCAATTCTGGCAAATGGCATTTGAAATCAGGTTCAGAGGGTGGAAAGAGTCAACAAACGAAACCCAAGGAGGCCTGTTCAGGACATTTGTAGAGGCCCTGGCAACATTCCTGGGTAAGAGCGCTAATGAGATTGCGTGGCAATTCGAGAGAATCTACAGAGTGGGCGTATGGAGGTCAGTGAACAGACATCAACCGAGGGACGTGGTCATCCACTTCGCAACACAGGGGCTCAGGAACCTCATCTCTGCCACTTCCTATCACAAGGCATTCTACATAGAGGAGCAGGAGGTGAAGGTACTGAAAGAGATCCCCCAGGCGATGCTGAGAGACAGAAAGGACTACAAATTCCTGCTCAACGAACTGAGATCACGTGCCCTGCAATACCGATGGGAAACCCCAACAGGGGTATCACTTTTCTATAGAAACAAGAGATATTACTTGACCTCAGTCCAGAAAGCCAAAGACTTCATCGAAAAGGAAATGAAGTCGGGAGGCCCGCAACCCACCGCGAGAGAAGAGGCAGATGGACCACTGGAAAGCGGGAGGGATCGAGGCCAACGAGCAAGCCGTGGAGAGGCACAGACCGGAGCAGTGGCAGAAGAAAGGAATAGACCACCTCGAGATGCGATGGCGCAGAGAGCAGAGGGCACCAAAAACAAGAAAGCAGAACAGCCTACAGAGGGCGGGCTACCAGGATCCACTACCAAATTCACAGACAGGCAAGGCAAGACCCCACAACCAAATATGAGCACCAATCCGGATATCATGGGAATGAGACCAAAGAAGACAACAGGAGAAATAACAGAAGTGGTCTTGCAAGAGTATCCTGCAACAGATAATGGCAACTAAATATTTGACTTGGAATGTGAACGGACTGAACTCCCCCCAAAAAAGGAGAAAAATACTCCACTACCTGAACCAAGGTAAAAGCGATATAATCTGCCTACAAGAAACACACATCAGAGCAGCAGACCAGAAATATCTGATCAACTACAAACTAGGCGCACACTTTGTAGCGGCAGCGCCAAGAAAAAAGAATGGGATTGTTATATATGTAAAGAAACATGTAATGGCTAAGCTAATAGAGTCTGACCCCCAAGGTAGATACCTGGCAATTGAAATAACACAAGAGGACAAGAAGATTCTAGTAATGGGCGTATATGCACCAAATCAGCAACAAGGCAAATTCTACAAAAAGCTACACAATAAAGTAATACAACTTAACTACAAATCTTACATTATCATGGGCGACTGGAACGGGGTCATAGAGACTGCTCTAGACAAAAAAAGAACTGCACCCAACTCGCAAAAACACTCCCAGTTGCCCAAATCCTTTTTTGATATGAAGGAGGACCTCGAACTGAAAGACGTATGGAGGGAAAGGCATGGCAAAGAACAAGAATTCACCTTCTTCTCTAGCAGACATCAATCCTTCTCCAGAATTGACTTTATATTAACTTCTAGGGACTTGCTAATTTGCCTAAATGTGGTGAAAATCCTACCCAAGGTACTGACGGACCACAACCCTGTGAGGATGGAATTAAGACAAGGCTTGAAACAGAGGAGATCCTGGAGAATTAATGAAAACCTGTTCAGACACGAAGAAAAGGTGACGGAATGCAAAAATGCTATGAAGGAATTCTTCAACATAAATATGAACAACGAAACACCGATAGAAATGATCTGGGACGCCAGCAAGGCATACATGCACGGGATCCTCATGGACATGAATAACAGGCACCGCCGCAAACAAGAACAAAAAAGAAAAGAGTTAGAAAATGAGATAAGTAAAAGGGAGTGGCTATTAATAAAAAGGCCAGAGGACAAAGTCACCAAAGAAGGAATCAAGATCTTAAGAAAGCAATTTGACATGTTGATGGCAGACCAAGTTGCAAGGAATATACAATATGCAAAACATAAGACATTCTGCAAGGCCAACAAACCGGGCCGCTGGCTAGCCTACATCATAAGAAAGAAACAGAAATCCCGCATAATTGAAAAGATAGAATATAAAGGCAAGGAAGAATTCCGACAAAAAACCATCAAGAAAGCCTTCATAGAGTTCTACTCGAGACTATATGCCGAGGAGAAGACACAAGACAAAGAGATAGATGAGTTTCTACAACACGAAAAGATACAGGCAATTACCGACACACAAAGAGAGGCCCTGAATGCCTTAATCACAAAGGAGGAAATACACTCAGCGATCACACAACTGAAAACAGGAAAATCGCCCGGGACGGATGGGATAACAGCGACCTACTACAAGCATCTCCAGGAAGAGATGTTAGAACCTCTCAGAAAGCTATTTGTCAACATTCAAGAAGGAGGCCAAGTCCCACCATCCTAGAAAACAGCCTACATCTCATTAATCCCAAAGGAGGGGAAAGACAACGCACAGCCCGCGAACTACAGACCCATCTCACTACTAAACACGGACTACAAAATCTTCACAAAAATTTTGGCTACTAGACTAATGACTGTACTACAAAAAACAATACACCCGGACCAAAGGGGATTTATACAAGGACGCCAGATGAAAACCAACGCGAGACAGCTGTTGAACATAATAGAGTACCTGCAAAAGCACAACCAGGTACCCGCCGCTCTTATGTTTGTGGATGCAGAAAAAGCTTTTGACAGACTGAATTGGCCGTTCCTGACGAACTTGGTCCGGAAGATGAAAATGGGAGTACAGTTTCTCAACTCCATAACGGCAATTTACTAGAAACAAACAGGCCAGATCATTGTTAATGGAGACTTAACGGACTCATTCAACATTGAGAGAGGCACGAGACAGGGCTGCCCGCTATCACCCCTGCTATTTGTCCTAACGCTGGAGACTCTACTAAACAGGATAAGAGCGGCAGAAGACATACAGGGTATATGGATCAGACAACGAGATTACAGACTATGCGCCTTTGCGGATGACTTACTGGTGACAATGTCGCAACCAGTACAGTCAGCAAAGAGATTGATGGAGATAATGGAAGACTATGGTAGGGTGTCAGGCTTCAAAGTAAACATATCAAAAACAAAGATGCTAGTCAAAAACCTAGACAACAAAGCAAGACAGGACTTGGAAAAAATAACGGGTTGCGAAATAGTCAAGAAAGTTAAATACTTAGGAGTGGAGATAGAATCAACAAATGCGAAATTATACAAGAATAACTGAGGTGCTGTGGAACAAGATACAAGCAGACATGGAAAGGTGGAAGACACTACGACTATCCCTGCTGGGCAGGATAGCAGCAGTTAAGATGAACGTATTGCCAAGATTTCTATTTCTCTTTCAAATGCTACCCATACTCAAAAGGGATGTGGAGTTGGACGACTGGCAGAAGGACATCAACAGATATATTTGGGATGGCAAGAGACCGAGAGTGAAACTAAAAATCATACAGGACACAAGGAAGAGAGGGGGACTAAAAATGCCTAATCTAAAGCTATACTACTATGCAGCGACGTTGGTGGCGGTGAGTGACTGGATCAATATGACGAATGATAGAATACTGAATATTGAAGGGCATGGTCTACTATTTGTCTGGCACGCATACGTAGTGTACGACAAAAAGGCAGACAGGAACTTCAAGGAGAACCCACTACGGATCCCATTGTTATGGGTCTGGAGGAAATATAAACACCTCCTACACGACAAGATTCCCATCTGGACGATCCCCGGACACGCAATAGGAGATGCAAACACATCCCAAGGGCAAGAAGTGGTGCCCTACAGTAAACTTATACTGGGAGAAGAAAATGGGTTCCTCTTGAAACCCCAAGCAACGCTAGCAAACAGAGGAATAGGAGATACCTGGCTATCATATATACAACTGCAATCAAGGTGGCGTAAAGATAAGAAGAAGGGCTTCTCCCAGACCGACGAGAAACTAATTGAACAGATTAGAGAACAGGGGATCATGCACATCAAACGAGTGTACAGCATTCTGATAGAAATGGACTCTGAAACCGAACTAGTCAAGAGCTGTATGATAAAGTGGGCACAAGACTTTGGGCATTCTATCGCCATGGACACGTGGGAGAAAATTTGGGTGAGAAATGTAGAATTTACGAAATCGCAACACTTAAGGGAAAACTTCTACAAGATGTTTTATAGGTGGCACCTCGACCCGAAAAAACTATCGCTCATCTACCCAGACTCCCAGCCCAAATGCTGGAGGTGTGGGGACGGGGAAGCTACCTACTTTCATGTATGGTGGACATGCAGAAAAATTAAAGCCTTCTGGAGGAAGATATGGTGGACACTCCAAACCATTTTCACAAAGCGTATAGAATTTCTACCTCAGGTTTTTTTGTTAGGGATTACAAAGGATATCACTACCTCAGAGACGAACTTATTTCTGAACTTGATTACAGTAGCGAGATTGTTGGTGGGACAATACTGGAAGAATCCAGAAATACTGCCTATCGAAGAATGGACTGTGAAAGTAACAAACTTGGTGGAAATGGCGAAAATATCAGCATACTTGAAAGGTTGCTTCAACGAACAATATCTGACAGACTGGAAACAATGGATAGACTATATCCAAGATAAACACCAATCAAACAAAATGCATCTGGCGTTTAGCTAAGGCTCGACGTGAGGAAGGAAGAATGTATAACAAATCAAATGTTTACAAAAACCAACACCTAATGTTGAATGTTTATGTTCTATGACTAATGCCTTTTAACACGATCTCATGTTTAATGTTGTTTACTTTAATAATGAAAAAGCAGACTGGAATTTTTTACCCCAGGTTATAGAATTTCTACCTCAGGATCTTTTGCTAGGAATCATAAAAGATAAAATGTAACAGACATATAGTTGAGGCTGAAAGTGAGGAGTAAAAGAATATTTACCAAACCAGACGTTTACAAAGAATAATACCTAGGGTTATAAGTTGTGTTCTCTGATGATTGCTTATTAATATGATCGTGTGTTTAAGGTTGAATACTTTAAAATTGAAAAAGCGGACTGAATTTCTACTTCAGGTTATTGAATTACTACCTCAGGACCTATTGTTAGGGATCATACAAGTTAAAAAATGTAACAGATGTATAGTAGAGGCTTGAAGTGAGGAGTGCAGAAGGTTTACCTATTGCTGTATGTTATGTTCTACGATGATCGCTTCTTAATATGATCATATGCTTAATGCTGATTACTTTAATAAGGAAAAAGCAGACTGAATTTTTACCCCAGGTTATTGAATCTCTACCTCAGGATCTTATGCTAGGGATCATAAAATATAAAATATAACAGATATATAGTTGAGGCTGGAAGTGAGGAATAAAGAATATCTACCAAACCAGACGTTTACAAAGATTAATACCTAGTGTTATATGTTGTGTTCTATGATGATTGATTATTAATATGATCCTATAATTAATGTTTAACTACTACCTCAGGACCTATTGTTAGGGATCATAGAGAATAAAAAATGTAACAGGTGTATAATAGAGGATTGAAGTGAGGAGTGAAAAATGTTTACCAAACCAGACATTTACAAAGAATAATACGTAGTGTTGTATATCAGATGATATGATGTTTGATGCATACAAAGATTTTATGTACAATGCTGATTGTTTTAATAAAGGAATTTTTATATATATATAAAAAAAGTCTACAAAATAAATAAATAAATAAAAAATAAATGATATGTTTCCTTGGTCTTCTCATCTTCCAGTAGTGTTATCCTTTTGTCAACATTAAACAAATATAATTCTTAATACTTTCAATACATACAAGATTAAATATAAACATTTTTCTTGTATTTGTACAAATAACAATAACATCAACATATAACGTCTTTTCTAATTGGCTTATGTTTCAATTGTATTTGTAAAGGTCATCTTATTGAGTCACTATGTGTCCTGTTTTTAAGATTCTTATTTAAGCTTAGCTTCCCCTCAGTATTCCAACTATTCTGATCAAAGCTAATTACCTTTAAATATCCAAACATTTCATTAACATATACCATCCCAATATTTTTACATTTCATATATTATAGAAGATACTATACTACTTGTGTAACTTATCCCTCTTACAGTAGGACCCCTTTATATCCAAAATTTATCTATTCTTTTAACCATATTCAAACAAGTGTTTAATCATATAGTACTCCATCAGGTAAATTGAGTCAAATCTCTTGAATCTAACTCTAGCCTTCTTCTTTTGCCAAGTAGCTTTCCAAGTCAGTATGTTCAGCTTCCAGTGGATTCTTCCTGTATTTTTGTGAATGTTGTTGGGAATAGGAAAGACATATTAAGTAGGATGTGCATTTTTTGTTTCCCAAACAGTAATGATTCTCATCGCAGATCTATAATCCATTTTGTTAGATTTTCTTTCTTATCCTCAAGCTTGTTTTCGAGTCCTGAAAGATAAAATATCTTTTCTATTTTCATTGCTGTAGCAAAATCTTGTGGTTTTTTTGTTTGTATTAAGTTGTAATTCTCTTCATTTGCAGTTTCCCTATTTCCACTATTTCCTCTAGTTTGTGTTCTGTTATCTGATTTGTTTGTTCATTCTTTATAGTCATTTTCTGAGAATTTTTTAATTGTAGGTTTAGGTCAGGGGTAGGCAACCCAAAACACTCAAAGAGCCACTTGGACCCGTTTCTCACCGAAAACAAACACTGGGAGCCGCAAAACCCTTTTGATATCTAAAATAAAGATAACACTGCATATATCCTTTTTTACCTTTATTATAGGTGTGTGTGTGTGTATCTGTGTGTGTGTGTGTGTATACACACATACACATACACAAAGGTAAAAAAGGATATATGCAGTGTTATCTTCATTTTAGATGTCAAGAGTCTCTCTCTCTGTGTGTGTGTCTCTCTCTCCCTCCCTCTCTTCCTATCTGCCCTTGGTCTGCCAGTCCTTTTTCCCCACTCTCTTTCTTTCTCTCTCTCTCTCTCTCTCTTTCCTCTCTATCTCTCTCTGTCCCTCCCTCTCTCTTTCTCTTTCTCTCCCCCCTCTCTCCCTCTATCCTATCTGCTGCTCACCTTGCAAGCTGGCTTCAAGCTGTCTCCAAAAAGCTCAGGGGTAGGCAACCTCAGCTCTTTTATGAATCATGGACTTCAACTCCCAGAATTCCTGAGTCAGCATAGCTGGGCTAGCTAGCTCTCTTCTGCCCTTCCTGCTTCCTGCAGAGACGCAGCAAAGGGAGGAGCTCCACCCAATAAGCTTTTCAGCTCCTCAGAGAACACTGTGAGTGCACTCTCTTTTTTTAACACACACACACACACACAGAGAGAGAGAGAGAGAGAGAGAGAGAGAGAGAGAAGCAGGGAAGCTCAAGTGCTTCTCTTTGTCTCTCTCTGCAAATGGCAGAGGAGGCTGGGAGCCTCAGGGGAAGGCTCAAAGAGCTGCATGCGGCTCCGGGGCCGCAGGTTGCCGACCTGTGGTTTAGGTTAAAGATGTGCTCATTTATGTCATCAAAGTTGTTTTTAATCTCATCATGATTTGAAACAATTGTCATTTGAATATGTTGCAGCATTGCATACATTTCCTCTTGGAATGTATTTGTCTTGTCTTGGAGTATTGCTCCTGCAGATCTCTGATATTGCAGGCTGGGGCCTTCAGAAGAGAATATTAGATATGGTTTCCTGTCACTTTTAGATAAGTATGCAGCATCCATTTCATCTCTCCCCTTCAGATAGTCTTTCACCAGTACCATAGTCTCTGTAATTAGCCTTGTCAAACCAGCCAATCTTAAAATCCAAACAACCACAGTACCTCAGCTGTGTGCTATGGCTCAAAACTGGAAGTCTAAAAAGTCTGTAATTTTGAGAGGCGCCTTCAGACTGTGAGGTCCTAAGCCAGTGGTAGTGAACCTATGGCATGGGTGCCAGAGGTGGCACTCAGACCCCTCTCTGTGGGCACACGTGCTGTTGCCCCAGCCTCCCCTCCCCCCATGACCTCCTCGTCTCCAGCAGCCCCCCTGAAGGAGAGTCACGCCTGAGCGTGGCCCACACGGAGCAGCACAGCTAAGGACATGGCAGCCAGGCAGCATAGACAAGACTCTGCCCTCACACCCCATCATGCACAGTTGATGCTGCAGGGCGCGGGCAGAGGGCGTAACTGCCATAGCACTGCTGGGCTGCCTGGGCGATCTGCGGTAGGCCCTGGAGGCGGTGAGTGGCCCTGTGGGCAGATGGGGCAGGGATGGGGGGTGGAGCGGAGGCAGGGCAGAGGGTGGAGTGGGAGTGGGGCCAGTTTTTGGGCACTTGGTCTCTAAAAGGTTCGCCATCACTACCCTAAGCTGTAGCTGGTTTAGCTAGGGTCTAAATCTGCCACTGAATTCTAGAATAAGTCAATCCTATAACAAATCATTTGACCACGAATTGCTAGCCTTAAGTACTCATATTTTGGTCCCATTATGCACAGACTTATCTCCCTTGAGAAGTCCCTTATGCTGGGCAAGATGGAAAGAAAAAGAAGAGTATCATGAATTGCAAGATGGATGGGGGACTTGGTACAAAGTTGATCGGTGCATAATTGGAAGACCAGATCACACTGGGGATAGAAGATCCATCTGTATTGTCACTAACAGATAACATTGACTTGTGGTACATAATCAGATCAGATACTAGGCAGGAACTAAGCCAGGAAAGTACATTATGTAAGCCTTCATTAATGACAGACCAGCCAAGATTAACTCAGAATAGTATGAAGAAAAAGCGTAGAGTTTAAACTTATAGACCTATAAACCTATAGATCATAGACTTACATAAATACTATTTCTTCATTGCACTGTAGAGTGCAAATGTTTGTTCTGTTTAAGGTTTCATTCTTGTCTGCAGAAAAGCTTTAAATCTACCCAAGCCTGTTTCTCTAGTACTAAGTAAGGGACTCAGTGTCTGGAGATGTGAAATTCACTGCCAAAGCCAGATATGAACTCTGAAAATTCCTAATCAACAAGAATATTGTTTACTAGTCATTTTTATGTACAAAAGCTCTTCAGGATACAGAAACAGTATCAACTTTTAGAACTGTGCATATACAATAAATATTACAGAAACACACCTGATTCTGCCTTTGTTTGGATTTAGAACTTGATTTTATTTTATTTTTTTATTTTTAATAGAACTTTATTATTATTATATTTTATACAAATATAGTAAACAGAATTTCCCATGTGTTTTTTCAAGCACCATTAGTAAAATATCTGTAATACTTACCTGAACATGGCAAATTGTTCTACAGGGTTTGCTAAAAGACATATAATATTATATCATTTGTAGGGCATTTGGAGCATTAGAAACTGCTGGATGTTATTATAGCACTTTATAATACCCAATGTGTTTGATTTCTCTTTTTGTTATTTTAGAAGGGGTGATGCATTTTAACTTATCTTGTGAAATCTGAACAGGTGTATTTGTCATTCATCACATATTTTGATCTGAAAGATAAAGCTGTAAAAGTATGCACATAACTAAGGGATTTATGTAGTAACATTTATGTAGTAATAGTGCTACAATTCTACTGCATTTCCAGGAAAGTCCCAAGCTTGACTGTAAGGCCTTAATGTCATTTGAAAATGTATTACTGAAAAAACATTTTAGTTAAAAGCTGGAAACAGATACCATGTCCTATGCAATATGAATAGAGAAAAAATAGATAAGAGATGCTCTATGGTACATATGGTACATCACTAGAGATGTCTATGATTGGCTGAATATACCTTTAGTTCTATATGCAAGTGGAACTCTTGGTAAATCTAGGTTTTTACTTATGGATAAGATTATAAGCGTGTTTAACTGAACTAACTTATTAATTTTTGACCAACTTATGAAAGGATGATCTGAGTAGTTGAAATTTCATTTTGATAGCCAAATCAGCCCAAGAGATGACTTCAAGCAGGTAAAGACTTCAATTACCTATTCAGATTAAGTTTATCTCTGCACTCTTTTCAGAAGCAAAGCTCAGATCAAGTATTGGATTTATAGAGAGGTTATCTGTTTACTGTGCTTCACTGTACATGCAGTGGACATGCAGTGGACTGATCCATAAATTACAATATAAACCCCTGTAAGGGAAAAAAATAAGGCTTAATCCCAAAGAAATGACTGCTTATCAACATAGTACTTTTTTGCTATTATTAAAATGACTAAACACTGCTATTCTTTAAAGCTTAATATTAGAAACAAATCATTATATGCCTACTGCATAGCTTTAAAGATTTTGGGGATGTGGACATCAACAATTGGACCTGGGATGTTTTTTCAATATACACTTAAAAAAAAAAGCAAAGAATTTTTCAAACTAAATACATTATTCTTTAAATGCCTTAGATGTCAATTATTACATTTATGAAATAAATTGTTTTTAAGCAAAAGTTCACCAAGACACAGTACAATTCTTCTCTATTTCTGCTAAAGTTTTTAACATGTGACTTTGGGAAATACTTTGCCAAAGGATGAACTGAGATCCTTTGACTTACTTGGTTTGGGTGATCAGCTTCAAACAGCTGAAGATGAGTGTGAGGGGAGCTGATTGTGTTCAATATTCTTGAAGGTTACATTGTTAATAAATGGACACTGAAACAACAGCATTAATCAATCCCAGGAACTTTGAATTGAAAGTCAAATTACTGGCAAGCATAGAAATGTTCTTCACAGAAACTGTTTGGGGCAGAAATACGTCTTCTATGGAAGAAGATCTAGTTCTTGAATAGTCCTTTTTTATGGGATAGTTTCAAATGGCTCCCAATTGGTATTGGGCGGCTTCTGAAAGTAGGACACAAAAGTTTTACTGTTCTGCGTTTGCATGCAGGCTGGTCCAGTTCCCTGACCAGTGGACCTCCTTGCATATAAAGATTTTTGCTGACATTCTGACATTCTTTTGATTTAATCTTCTTTTGGTAGCTGGTGTGTGTATGTGTGTGTGTGCGTGTGTGTGATATAGCCCTGATGTTTCATTGCAAAAGACCCTGGAATAGTATCCTTTTTTCAGCTGATTCACTCCTCCGTCGACTCAATGTAGATTTTCTTTTTTATTAGGAATAATTTGTTTTTACTGAAAACACTTCTGCATGGCCAGAGTTAAAAAATGTAAAAAAAAAGTCACTTTCTTCATAGTTATTTGTTAATAATATTTATACTTCACAGTTTCTTTTTTTTTTTTTTTTTTTTTTTTTAATAATTTTTTTATTAAAATTTTTTTATAAAAAACTTTTAACAATTATAACATAGTAACCTATTAACTCAACTGAAAACAAACAAATTACATAATAAAAATAAACAATACAAAGAACTGCTCGGAACCCCCCTCCAGAACACCCTCCACCAGCCCACTCCTCTTGTATTTTCGCTCCTCCTCCTCGCCATCCAAAACACTAGCTACAATTCTACCGAGCATCCTACAAAAATTATCTAATCCCTAAGTCCCCAACTACAGTTGAGAAACATAAGCTAACGTATATTATCTCCCTCCCCCCTCCCCCCCCCGACTTCCCAGAATGAATACAGGGTAAAAACACAAGAAACCTCACTAAACTACTATATTAAACTATTTAACTATATATCAAATCTAATTCTTTCAACTGATATTTCTTTTGCATATAATCAATCCATTTCTTCCAGTCCATCAAAAACGTTTCATTTGAGTGGTTCTTCAGGTATGCCGAAATCTTAGCCATCTCCACAAGATGGGTAACTTTTAATGTCCATTCTTCAATAGATGGTATTTCAGATGACTTCCAATATTGTCCCACCAACAGTCTTGCAGCAGTAATCAAGTTCAAAATCAACTTAGTCTCTGTGGTGGAACAATCCTTTGTAATACCCAACAAAAACAACTGTGGTACAAACTCAATACGCTTTTTCAAAATATTTTGAAGAATCCACCATATTTTTATCCAAAAAGCCTTAATTTTTTTGCAAGACCACCAAATGTGAAAGTAAGTAGCGTCCATAGAGTCACATCGCCAACATTTGGGTTGCAAATTTGGATACATAGACGATAATTTTTTGGGATCTAAATGCCATCTGTAAAACATTTTATAAAAATTTTCTCTTAGATGCTGAGCTTGTGTAAATTTAACATTTTTCACCCATATTCTTTTCCAAGTTTCCATCATAATTGGGTGGCCGAAGTTACCTTCCCATTTAATCATACAGTCTTTAATTAATTCAGTTCCAGAATCAATTTCAATTAAAGCATCATATATTCTTTTAATATGCATCTTTCTTTGATCTCTAATTTGTATAATTAATTTTTCATCATCCTTTAAAGAAAAACCCATCTTGACATCTTTTTGCCATCTGGCTTGAAGTTGTGCATGATAAAACCAATTATGAGCTATACCTTCCTCCCTTAATTTATCTAATGATTTCAGTTCTATGCTATTCCCTTCTTTATTTAAAAGTTTATCATAGGGCACCACGTCTTGAATTTGTTGTATACCTATACTCTGTATTGCGTGTCTGGGAACTGTCCATAAAGGAATTTTACCATTTAACTTATAATAATACTTTTTCCAGACTCGCAAGACAGAGTTTCTTATTATATGTTCTTTAAAACTCCTATCCAATTTTTTGTCATAAACTAAATACGCGTGGAACCCATATACTAACCCATATCCTTCTATATTTAATATTCTTTCATTTGTTAAGTTAATCCAATCACTTATAACCACTAGAACTGCTGCATAATAATATAATTTAAAATTAGGCACTTTCAAACCACCTCTCTCTCTTGTGTCTTGAATAATTTTAAATTTAACCCTTGGTTTCTTGCCATCCCAAATGAATTTGTTTATACCTTTCTGCCATTCATCGAGATTTCCATCCTTTTTAAGTATTGGTAACATTTGAAATAAAAATAAAAATTTCGGCAATACATTCATTTTAATAGCGGCTATTCTGCCCAACATGGATAATTGTAGTTTTTTCCAATTCTCCAATTCTTTTTGTACTTTACACCATAAAAGTTCATAATTATTCTTATATAATTTACCATTTGAAGCTTCTATATAAATTCCTAAATATTTAACTTTTTTAACTATCTCGCATCCCGTTATTCTTTCCAAATCTTGTTTTAATTTGTTATCAAGATTTTTAACCAACATCTTTGTCTTGGATAAATTTAGTTTAAAACCTGAAACTTTTCCATAATTTTGAATAATTTCCATCAAACTCTGAACCGATTGTATTGGCTGAGTTAGCGTCACAAGTAAATCGTCTGCAAAGGCACATAATCTATAATCATGTTGTCTAATTTGTACCCCCCTTAATTCCTCTGATGCTCTAATCCTATTCAATAGTACCTCTAAGGTTAAAACAAACAATAAAGGGGATAAGGGACAACCCTGCCTAGTACCCTTTTCTATATTAAATGAATCTGTTAATTGTCCATTCACTATAATCTGTCCTGTTTGTTTCTGATATATAGCTGATATAGAATTAATAAACTGGTCCCCCATTCCCATCCTTACCACAAGCCTTTGCAGAAACGTCCAATTCAGTCTATCAAAAGCTTTTTCTGCATCTAAAAACATTAAAACAGCTGGTACTTGGATATGTTTATCCAAATATTCCAATATGTTAACAAGTTGTCTAACATTGGTTTTCATCTGTCTCCCTTGTAAAAAACCAGTTTGATCCGGGTGAATCCTCTGTGTCAAAACTGTCATTAATCTATTAGCCAAAATTTTGGCAAAAATCTTATAATCCGTATTCAACAAGGAAATAGGTCTAAAATTTTCTACTTGAACATTATCTTTACCCTCTTTAGGAATCAAACATACATTAGCCGTTTTCCAAGAGGGTGGAACCCGACCACCCTCTTGTATATTCACAAATAACTCCCTCATATGTTCCACCATTTCCTCCTGTAAACACCTATAATAAATCGTGGTAAAACCATCAGTACCTGGAGATTTTCCCAATTTCAATTGCTTAATTGCATCAATAATTTCTTCTGGCCTAATCAAAGCATTTAATCTATCTCTTTGTTCCAAAGTAATTTCAGAAACATTTTGATTTTGTAAAAAGGCATCTATCTCTTTCTCTTGAACTTTTTCTTCAGCATACAATTTGGTGTAGAACTCTAGAAAAGCCTTCTTAATAGTTTCTTGATGAAATACTTCTTGCCCTTTATATTCAACCTTCTCAATTAAACGGGATTTTTGTTTTTTCCTTAATGTATAAGCCAACCATCTGCCAGGTTTATTAGCATTAAAAAAAGTATTATGTTTAGCATATTGTATATTCCTGGCAACCTGGTCGGTCATCAAAATATCAAATTGTTTCCGTAAAACCTTTATCCCTTCTTTAATGTCGCTATCATCTGGTTTATCAATTAATAATAACTCTTTCTTTCTTATTTCCGCTTCTAAAACTCGCCTCTTTTCCTCCTGTTTACGTCTATGCCTAGCATTCAGTTCAATTAATATTCCACGCATATGGGCCTTACTAGAGTCCCACACCACTTCTATTGGTAAACCTACATTCTTGTTTAACCTAAAAAATTCCTTGATAGCCTTTTTACATTCTTGCACATACATTTCATAATTAAACAGATTTTCATTAAGTCTCCAGGATCTACGTAAAAATTGGCCAGACCTTAATTCCATCATAACTGGATTGTGGTCAGACAATACATTAGGTAGAATTTTAACTTTCTTTAAATTTAACATAAAATCACTAGTAGTTAAAATAAAATCAATTCTAGAAAATGATTGATGTCTGTCAGAGAAAAAAGTAAACTCTTGATCCCTACCATGTCTTTCTCTCCAAATATCAAACAAATTAAAATCATCTTTAATATCAAAAAAAGATTTAGGTAAAATTGAACGCGATTGAGAAACTAATGAAATCTTTTTCTTGTCCAAACCAGTATCAAGGATTCCATTCCAGTCTCCCATTAAAATACAAGATCTATAGTCCAACTCTAATAACTTTTTGTGTAATGATTTATAAAACATGCCTTGTTTTTGGTTTGGAGCATATATACCCATCAAGAGAACTTTCTTCCCATCCAGTAAAATTTCTATAGCTAAAAATCTACCTTGAGTATCTGCTTCTAATAACTTAGCTTTTATATTATTTTTAACATAAATAACAATTCCATTTTTTTTATCTAAAGATGATGCCACAAAGTGTGTACCCAGCTTATTATTAATCAAGTATTTCTGGTCTGAAAATCTAATGTGAGTTTCTTGTAGACAGATTACATCATTTTTACATTGCTTCAAATAATGAAATATCTTCTTCCTTTTTTGTGGAGAATTTAAACCATTAACATTCCACGTCAAATACTTATTTGACATGGCCTTTACGTGAAAGCTTCTGCAAAGACCATTCCACTTCTTCCTGCCTCTTGGGTCTTGCTCCCATGGCTTCCATAGATGTCAGATCAGTTTGCTTGGTTTGAGTTGGTTGTGTTTTTTCTCTTTGTTCAATAGCTTTAGTAGGTTCCCGTACACGCCTTGGATCTTTAGGCTTGTCTAGTGCCAAAGGTTGAAAGATATCAATTGACTGCACTGGTTGCTCAACTGCTTTATCCAAAAGAACCGATGAAATTAGTCGAGGTTGTTGAAGTTCCGCAGATTGCAATAATTCTAGGTCTTTAACCAACATTGCCCCCTTAGGTTTTGGGGAGGTAGATCTATCAGCCATCAATATATTCTCAAAGAAATCTTTCGCTTTAGCTACAGTAAACAAACAGTATCTTTTATTTTTGAAAAGTAAAGAAAGTCCAGTTGGTACCTCCCATCTATATTGTATTTCTCTTCTTTTAAGCTCCTCCGTCAAAAAGGTGTAATCTTTCCTTGATCTCAACATCTTAGGAGGTATCTCTTTCAGAACCTGTACATCTTGACCAGCAACACTCAGTTGTTTATTATAGGCTATAGATAGAACCCAATTTCTATATTTTCTTGTATTAAAATATATCACAATATCTCTAGGCAAATTCCTCTGTGCTGCAATGCGTGAGTTCACTCTGAACAGTCGTTCAATCTGCCAGGCCACATTCTCAACTGAATCATCCAAAAATTTTGCTAAAGCTTCAGAAAAAGTTTTTCTTAAATCTTCTTGGTTCTCATTTAATACATCTCTAAATCCCCTAATTCTAACCGCAAACTGCATCTGATGATATTGTGTCAAGGTAGCTTGATCTTGAACATCGCTTCTAATTTCTTCTAATTTTTCTTCAAAATGTTGCTCAGCATTCTCTAATTTCTCTTCAACAACAATAGTATAGTCCCAAACACTCTTGATAGCGTCTACAATATCTTCTCTCATCTCCTGATTAGAGGCTTCTATCATAGCTTTAAAGTCTTTTTTCTGCTCAACCATCTTTTCCTCTATTTTCACATCAAATTTATCTTCCAATTTATCAAACCTATCATTAAAAAAAGATATTACATCTGTTAAAGCCGACTGTAGATCTTTCACTGTGAGCATTTGTGAGGACTGTGCAGGTTCTTGAGATTCTAAAGGAGCAGACTGTGATTTGACAAGCTGTCCTGGAGAGGGCATAGCCGCCTTAGCAGCTGCCTTTTGTCTTGTAGTCATAATTGAGACAAAGAAAGAGAAACTAAAAAAAAAAAAAAAATTTTTTTCACTTCCGCCCTTCTCAAGTTCTTTTTAAAAAGTCCAATTATTTTATAATTTAGTAAAAAAATCAATAAATAAATCAAGTCCAAATAGTCTCTCAAACAAGTCTTGAAAAGAAAAGAAAAAAATTTCCGTTTCAATTTCTCAGTGGAATAAACACTTTCATCTTTCACTTTCACTCAGCAGAAAAAGCAAACGCCATCTTAAAAAGGTTATATTGATTCAAAAAAGTTTGTAGATACAAAGGCAGAAACAAAGTAACAATATACTTGCAGTACTCAGAAAGCTCCTGTATCCATTCCGTCTGAATAAAGCCTTTATTATTCTTCCTGAAAGAACAGAGGCGGTCGCAACGTCTAATTCTGTCAGCCGACAGAAGCGTTTCTGAACAGGAGCTTTTCAAGAGCCTGGGGAGCACACCTTCTCTGCCCCTGAAAATTTAATCCAGGGGTCTTGGAAGGGCTCAACCCGGCTCTTAATGCTCTACTCCCCCTCTTTGCCCGAGGGGGAGTTTTTCCGCCGCAACAAACAGCTGATGAGCGCTGTTGTTAACGGCTATACTGATTCAGAGACCAGAGCCTCACATTAGAGGCTCCATCGACGAGGCGAAGCCACCGGAAGTCACTTCACAGTTTCTTTAACGGTGGCTTAAATGGAAATTTCCCTCCAATTTTATCCCTACCACATCAGTCAGGCTGATAAAACATGATTGGCCCACAATCCCTAGGAACAGAATATGTGTGATCTAGTTAGGCTTAATCCATGAGCATGTAGAGTGTATTTCCAATTTCTTCTTTATTCTCCCTTAATAAAAAAATATAAATCAGTATTTAGTCCCTGGAAAATATTCCAGTTGTTGGCATCACTGCAGAATCTCAATGTCACTCAATCCTTCTTTCTTGATTCTGAGATTGTTCCCTCATTTTAAGTATATTTTTTAAATTACACCAAATACCAAGGCATAGTGTCATATCTAATGTTTAAGATGTTTCAACACCTTAAAAAGAAGGACTACTTGTATAAATCTTGGTTTTCCATGGAGGTATATGGATCCGATTTGAACTATTTCTGTCTTATTCCCAGGCCTTTTTAACAAAAAAAAAAAAAAGGAAAACATATATATTATATATTATATATTTATTAAATTTCTATACCGCCCCTCTCCCGAAGGACTCAGGGCGGTTTACAGCCTTAAAATTAAAAAAAAAACATATAATGTACAAAATTAAAATATTTAAAAATAAATTAAACAAATTAGGCCATAAAATCTATAAAACCCAATATATACAAGTCCTAAAATCCTAAAAATTACAAAAATCCTAAAAATTGCACAATCCCCCTAAAACATTTTCACCCGGTTGGAGCCGGAGCTTCTATGCCAGGCCGGCCTGTTGAAAAAGGAAAGTTTTCAGTTCCCGACGGAAGGTGCGTAAGTCCGTCATCGTACGGAGTTCGGGGGGGAGCTCGTTCCAAAACGTTGGAGCTCCCACAGAGAAGGCTCTCCCCCTGGGGGTCGCCAGTCGACATTGTCTGGCCGACGGCACCCTGAGGAGGCCCTCTCTGTGGGAGCGTACTGGACGGCGGGAGGTATTTGCTAGCAGTAAGCGGTCCTGTAAGTATCCGGGTCCGATGCCATGGAGCGCTTTAAAGGTGGTCACTAACACCTTGAACCGCACCCGGAAGACCACCGGCAACCAGTGCAGCTCGCGCAGGAGCGGTGTTACATGGGAGCGCCACGACGCTCCTGTCACTACCCGCGCGGCCGCATTCTGGGCCAGCTGAAGCCTCTGGGTGCACCTCAAGGGGAGCCCCATGTAGAGAGCATTACAATAGTCCAGCCTGGAAGTGACGAAGGCATGAGTAACTGTGCATAGCGAGTCCCGGTCTAGGAAGGGATGCAACTGGCGTACCAGGCGAACCTGATAGAACATCCTCCCGGCCACGGCCGCCAGATGGTCCTCTAAAGACAGCCGAGAATCCAGGAGGACTCCCAAATTGCGAACCCTTTCCGCGGGGGCCACTGTTTCGCCCCCAACAGACAACAAAGGAGTCAATTGACTAAACCGGGACGACGGTAGCCACAGCCACTCGGTCTTGGAAGGGTTGAGCTTGAGCCCGTTCTTCCCCATCCAGACCCGCACGGCCTCCAGGCATTGGGTCAGCATGGCAAGAGCATCGTTGGGGTGGTTCGGCGTGGAAATGTACAGCTGAGTATCATCAGCGTACAGATGGTACTCCACACCAAAACCACGGATGATCTCACCCAGCGGTTTTACATAAATGTTGAACAGTAGGGGCGAGAGGACCGACCCCTGAGGTACCCCACATACAAGGGGTCTCGGGGTCGACCTCTGACCCCCTGTCAACACAGACTGCATCCGGCCGGAGAGGAAGGAGGCGAACCACCGCAAAACAGTGCCCCCTATACCTAACCCCTCCAACCGTTGCAGCATGATACCATGATCGATGGTATCAAAAGCCGCCGAGAGGTCCAATAGCACCAGAGCAGAGGAACAACCTCTGTCCCGGGCCCGCCAGAGGTCATCCACCAACGCGACCAATGCTGTTTCCGTGCTGTAGCCAGGCCTGAAGCCCGACTGGTGTGGATCCAAGTATAACGATTCCTCCAGGTGTCGTGGGAACTGTCTGGCAACCACGCTCTCGACAGCCTTCGCAAGAAAGCGAAGGTTGGAGACAGGACGATAATTTGATAAAACAGCTGGATCCAGGGTAGGCTTCTTAAGGAGGGGCCTCACTACCGCCTCTTTCAAGGCGGCAGGGAAGACACCCTCACTTAAAGAAGCATTAATAATTACCTGGAACCAGCCTCGTACCACCTCCCGGGATGCCAGCACCAGCCAGGAGGGGCACGGGTCCAATGAACAAGTGGTCGCCCTAAGTGCCCCAAACAACCTGTCCACGTCCTCGGAAGTCACGGGGTCAAACTCAGCCCAGATAACAGTCTCAAGACCGGACTCCGTCTCTCCCACCGGACACACCCAGTTGAAATCAAAGTCTTCCCGTATCTGAGCGATTTTATCATGCAGATATTTTCCGAAATCCTCAGCTCTACCCTCTAAGGGGTCTCCTCTCACCTCCTGATGAAGGAGGGAGTGGGTCACCCTAAACAAGGAGGCTGGGCGGTTATCTGATGACGTGATAAGAGCAGTGAAGTAAGAACACTTCTCTGCTTTTATCGCCGCTAGGTAGGACCTAATATGGTCTCTTACCAGTGTTCGGTCAGATTCGGCAAGGCTCGATCTCCAACTGCTCTCTAGGCGTCTTTTCCGGCGTTTCATCTCTCTCAGCCCCTCATTATACCAAGGGGCCGATCGAGATGCATGCCGAATCAGAGGCCGCAAAGGCACGACCCAGTCTAGAGCGCCGGCCGCAGCCCTATCCCAGGCTGCCGTCAGCTCTTCGACCGAGTCGTGTATCCGAACCTCAGGAATTGGCCCAAGCTCTGCCTGGAATCGCTCGGGCTCCATCAGCCGCCTGGGGCGGTACCATCTCACCGGTTCCGCCTCCCTGCGGTGGGGTGCAACGGTCAGAAAGTCCAGGCGTAGGAGAGAGTGATCAGACCATGACAGGGGTTCAATGACTATATCCCCTATATTCTGACCACTCAGCCACTGTCCAGAGACAAAAACCAGGTCAAGCGTGTTCCCCCCTGTGTGTGTGGGGCCTTGAATTACCTGGGCCAGGTCCATGGCTGTCATGGAAGCCATGAACTCCCGAGCCTCACCGGACACCCTGCCCACGGACGGCAGGTTGAAGTCACCCATAACTATCAGCCTAGGGACCTCAACCACCACCGCGGCGATAACGTCCAGGAGCTTGGGCAGGGAGGTTGATACGTGGCAGGGAGCCAAGTACGTAATCAACACCGCCCTCGGGCCCCCAAGGTCCCACTTCACCAGGAGGGATTCACAGCCCGCCGTCTGAGGAACAGTGACCTCCCTCGGCCTAAAATCTTCCCTAATCACGACCGCCACTCCTCCACCCCTGCCCTGGGCTCTCGGCTGGTGGAATGCAAGGAAACCCGGTGGGCACATTTCCACCAGAGGGACACCGCCCTCTGGTCCCAACCAGGTCTCTGTTATACCCGCCAGATCTGCTCCCCCCTCCAAAATTAAATCTTGAATGAGGGGGGCCTTATTTACCACAGACCTGGCATTGCACAGCACCAGCCTACAGCCAGGGCCCTGTGGTTCTGGATAACCCCGAGAACCGGTTGAGCCTTGGGGGTCGGAGCACACAACCACTCGTAAACAGTGGGTGCGCACTCCCTTATTATGATACGGCCCCCTGCTCCCGCTATACCTGCCCCTCCCGCTTACGGTACTAATAGGAACTACATTAGCCTTAATCAACCCCCCATCCGCACCCTCAGGACTCCGTCCCCTTCCGTTGCCTGGCCTGTCTTCTTGCTCACCTCCAACAATTCCTTCTCCCACCCTAGACACCCCTTCCCCACCCCTTCCCTCCCTTAAAACTTTCATTAAAAACTTGTTTAAAAAACCCCAAAGCCCCTTATTTAATACATGCCATCTCTCAGGACTCCAAAGTCCGTCCTCGAGATAGGCCCTTGGTAAAACAGAGGGCCATGATTGCGAGAGAGGGGAATCTCGCAATGCAAGAAGGGTCCTTCTCGAGTACGCAGCCAGTCAGATAAAGTGCATCGATGGGGTCTGGCTAGAGAGCCAGGCAGTCCAATCTCAACGACGTTGCTTCCCTCACCTCCAGGTCCATGCTGCTCCCTCAACACCTGCGGTTCTCTGCAGTCCTCCCAAACTACCAACTTGCACATACCATCCCAAGATAATGGAGAAAGGGAATATGACAGCAATAGCTAGAATAAATTAGTTTGAAGGCTTAAGGCTGTTAAAACTGGAACCTAATTAGTTATATTCACTTTATGTGTAATGCCATGCTCCTTATTGCTGTCACAGTACTGGGAAACGTCACCTTTTTCAGAATGTAAAGGTCTTCATTCTCTGGCAGACCCATCAAACTCTGACAGCAAAGTATATGAGCGATTTACACTTTATAAATCATTGTACTTTTCTGGTAGTCAAATATAATTATAATGACTGAGTAAAGTGAAAAATAGTGGGGTTTGTGCATGGCAGGGTTGATTGAGAAAAGTGGAGTCTTATAATCCACATGCTATCTATTATTTGTAAAGTTATAGGCAAAAACTCCCAAATCTAAGAAGGATCTGCCTGATTACACTTAGTCTAATTGAGAGTTGTTTGTTCCCTTTCTATAAATAGCAATATTGTTCTCATTTTTATTTGAAAACGTGAAGCTGATATATCAATGCAATCATTCCTTAATATAAATGTTCCTGGACATCTGGAATGTTGTGAAAAACCACAGGAAAGGAACATGTTTCAAATTTAGCATTTCACAGTACCATCCTACAGAAATCTTTTCTGTCATGTTATACGATGTCTGGTTCCTAGGTAATTTTTTTAAGGAACTAAGCAGCTGGAAATAAACAAAGTGGCAAAAGGCAAAGATAGAAAGAGAACGAAAAAGAGAAGAAGGAGGAAAAGAGGAAAACGAAGCAAGCCAAAGAAAATTATGAATTCAAAATAAAGGGACCAGGAAAGGCTTCCCAGTGTAAGAAGGCAGCAAGATGTAACATTAGCAAATGTAAATCAGGGTAGCAAGATATATTAGATTGTCACAGAAACTAGCTACAGTACTGTCCATTCAAATAAAACATTAGGGATCTTGTTGAAGAACTGTAGTGAACAAAGTCAAGCCTTCCAATGGTCTCCCATTCCTTTATTGCAGGGGTTCTCAACCTTGGCAACTTTAAGACTTGTGGACTTCAACTCCCAGAATTCCTCAGCCAGCTTTGCTGGCTGAGGAATTCTGGGAGTTGAAGTCCACAAGTCTTAAAGTTGCCAAGGTTGAGAACCCCTGCTTTATTGTCACTCATTACTTAAATAAACAGACTCTCAACAAGATGGAGTATTGTTAAAAACAGGGACAGGAAATCACTACGGATTAACAAAGCATTTTATAAGGCTTTCCTTATTTTCCAGAGGGTTTAAAAATATGATTTGTTGTGACAGTTATAAAAGTAGAAAATCATTATACTAAAATGAAACATTTCCAGAAGAAAGAAAGAAAGAAAGAAAGAAAGAAAGAAAGAAAGAAAGAAAGAAAGAAAGAAAGAAAGAAAGAAAGAAGGATTCTTTTTTTTCATCAAGGTTGTCTAGAAATATCATGTTTGTCTTGTCAACATAGAAGATTCTATGTCACTTAGTCTGCTAAGGCAAAAGAAGAAGAGCCAGCTTTTCTGTTAACAGTTATAGCTTCTCAGGAGCTATTGATTTTTAAATGTTTGTAAGGTCTAGTCAATGTTCTCTAGACTGAAGGACTAGTGAAATTGGAAACATATCACTGATATCTACTCTGTCTTTTCAAGGAAGGGAAAAGATACGATGGGGGAGAAGGGGGGATAGCTATTCCATTCTAGATGGGCAGATTAGAAGAAATGTTACAAAGAAAAAATGATGGTTACAGAGACATTCATTCTTTACTAAACCTCCTGGGATTAAGAGATTACAGACAGTGCATATATTTGCGGGGAGTATGAGAAAAGCTGGCAAGCAAAAGGAAGGCATTTCTAATATTTGACAACTGTTAGTCAGAACAGTATGACACAAATTTAGTCATCAATCTGCACGCACTGCTGTCATTTCTGTTGTCATATGGCTTACAAAACGAAATATTATTTTTCCTCTCATTATTTGACTTGAGGGAATGCTCAGAAAAAAACCTTTAGACTTCAACATATTGCAAATCCACTCTTCTCAATCCTGTTAAAGATGGAGAAGGTTTTCTCACAATAAACAATCAATAAGACTATGAGATTTCTACAGATGCAAAGCAGACAAAGCACAATAATTGAGGGACAGTCTCACCCCACTGGGATTGGCCTTTCCACTCATGCCAGCAGAGGGCCTGTCAGCTTCATTATTCTGGCTGGTGGGGTTTGGAGGAGAGCTATTGCTCCTGCCTTCTGGAACATTTTGCTCACCTGATGTGAGGTTGGCCCAACCTTCCTATCCTATCGTAAGGGCCTAAAGACTTGGTTCTGCCAGTGGCCTGGGACTCCAATAGAAGAACATCACAGTGGAAGTGGTTGATTGAGTAACAAGAGATCCCACCTCCCCCATTCCGCCCCTGCCCTCCCCATGTATCCTTAGATTTTAATCTTTGGTTTTAATTTATTTATGTTTTAATGTAGATATATTTTTATGACTGTAAGCCACCCAGTGTTACCTTATGGTAAGATGGGCAGCCAATCAATTTTATAAATAAAATAAATAAAGCCTTTTTTATTAGGTGTGTTATATTTTGTTTTTGTCTTGCCCAAAATACCAACTTACCTACAGTGTAATTTAGGCAAATCAGCATGATAAAGAGGATTTAAATAGTTAAGATAGTATGTGGTTCTTATATGGACAATTTCAATCAACTGCTTTCCATATGATCTTGAGACACATTTTATATTACTCTAACAATTTAGGTGCAAGTACAAAATGACATACACAGAATGTGACCTTATTCTAAGAAAGATTAGCTATCCATTTAACTCTATATTCTGAGACAGAGTAATTATCCTGCATTTTTCCCTATCAGTTTGCATTCAGTTTGATGAACTATTTCAAAGAAAAGAATTGCAGAGAGAAAGACCCAGTTCCTTACAATGAAGTATGGTACTGGTGCATTTTTTTTAAAGTCCAAAGGCTGCCATTTGCCATGTTATTATTTCAACTATCTGCAAGCACCTTGCACTGTCTCTCATTTAATTCTATCTCAAGGAAATACATAATGATTATTTCTGCTGGGATTTTTAAATGGCAGAGCTACTGCTTTTCCTAAGTAGGAAGGTAGGATGTCCTATCCTGCAAACAAAATGCAGAATTATTATCTCTACAAATTCATGAGGTATTCTTAAAATCAATTTATATCTGACTCATTTTTCAATTTTAATCATTGTCTATCTCTGTAGACGTAGATTTTTGCTACTGTGTGAAGTTGCTAAAGTTTTCTTGGGCCTTTGTTAATCAGAGCAGATATTCTACCCCTATAACGTTATGATTGTTGTAGTTATTCCCTCCAAAATAAATACCAGATTATGGATCCATACAGCAGGGAAAATGGTTGTATTTATATCATTTTTGAAAGCTTTCTAGCTATAACTGTATGGTTTAAGTTGGAATTAAATTATTATTGTTATAATTTGGGAAATAAGGATATATGTGTGAGTGTGTACATGCACATATAAATAAAATAGTGTTAGGTTCACAACATAGGTTAAATAGTTTGTAGTTCAATATATTGTAGAAATTCAGTCTTTCTTGTAGAATGTTGTGTATTGTGCTAAGTCCATCATGTTATGCTATGTGAACATAGAAAATATGCTTTGTGAGTTTGAATTTATAATATTGCATGTTATATAAATCCAGCTGATGAGTTGTTTAGCTAAAATTGATAGAGGACTCAACTATAGATATGCAGGCATTTCCCTGAACACATGTGTTTGCTGAGTTGGAGTGGAGAATGTGGCTAGATATTGATGATGCAATACAATCTTTTGAAAGCTGTATGGCTACATCCTTTTTTGTAATAAGAAACTTCGATTAGACAGATTCTTCAGTAATTGTAGGGCTATGAGTACTCTCAGTTGAACTGCTTACATCCACTTTGCATACTATTGCATTAAATGTAAATATTTCCAAGGACCTGCATTCCTGATGATGCTTTGGTGAGGATTCACTTTCACCAAGAAAATGATAACTTCAAAGTAATAGCAATGAAATCTTAAGGTGAGCAACAACCCAATTCGGTAATGTATAAAGTGGATTTGAGATAACTGACTAAAAATAAATAGGGTCAGACACAGTTGGGAGAGGGCTCGTTTTTCTGAATGAAGAACAGAGTTAAATCAGACATAGTATCAGATGTATCAGTTAAGCTTTTGTGCTTATATTTTTCATAATCTTTAGAGGGGCAAATTTAAGAGCCAACACAGGTTGCTGTAAATGGATCTTTCTCATGTTCACATTGTTCATATGCAGGAACTGTAATACTTATTAGCAGTGGTGGGATTCAAATATGTGAACAACCGGTTCTCTCTGTGGATGCTGCTTCCAGAAGTCCACTCTGGGCCTGGGCAACAAAAATTAGCTACTGGTTCTGCTGAAGTGGTGCAAACTGGCTGAATCACACCACTGCTTATTGGCCATACAGGGGAATTATAGTCAACAGATCTGGGGTAGAGATCCTGTTGGAGTAAACTACCTAAAGGAAAACAATGAAGTACTAGAACATATAATCTCTTAAAATGCTTTTGATTTGTAACTTGTTTTCTTTTCTTCCCCCTTCTCCCAATCTCTGAACCTTACCAAATCAATTGCATGTCTTTAATTTAACAAGCAAAACACCTGTCTGCATCTTAAAACAGCTATTGCAGACATGGCTCAGCAGCACTGAATTGATCTTGTAAACCTCCAGTCACCCCAGCAGTGCTAATGCTCCACAGGACCAAGGAGGTTTGATTTAAAATTCAAGCCACTCTAGCTCAATGTCAGTTATATGAAACACATCATGCCCAATGGTACTTTGTAAAGATTATCTGCATATCATAAATGCTGTTGTATCACCCTGAAAAGATTGAACAAAAAAGGTAGATTACATTCCTATATTTCTTTTTCTTGACTGAATCAAAGTTTCAAATAGAACTCTCTATCCACCCGAAATATGCATTAATTTTATGAACTATATCACTGTTTCAGAATTAGTCTTGTTACTCAGGAATATTTTGTATGAATGTGCATTGATCAAGTAGTTATAAGATATACAAGATTTTTTCCTTTATTTCAGGAGTAGGAGACTCTTAGCATATTGATTTTTGTTTTGCTTCTTTATTAAAATAAACTCAAAAGTCTTTGCTGGATGGAAAAATCGAATTGAGATTTTTGTCCTTATATCTTATCTATTCAAAAATAATAGAACATTTATTCAACTTTACATATGGGAAAAAGAATTTTATACGTAGTTGTTTAAGAGATGTTTTGATTATTATATGGGCAAATATGGTTTGTCATAAGTGTGAGCTAGAACCACAGATTTTGGGAACCCAGGAAATGAGATTGTGAAAGCAGTAGCATGCCTTCACAACACAAGCTCCATTTTTAAAGGTGTGATGCTGCTGCATGAACAGGTGAAGGAGCTGGATAATATCTGATGATGGTAGAATGCTATTTTGTCATTTTGATGCAACACTTCAATCCTGTGGATGCCTTATTGTTTGAAACACTTTATATTGCATCACATCTACGTTTCTTAGATGTTTGTGTTCAACCTTTAAGGACAGAATCAAAATGTTGGGAATATGTAAATATAATGTTACAAAATGGCTGCCATAGGTCTGGATCCTTACATTTACAGATTTGTATTTATGAACAAGGTATGTAGAAACTGCTGGAGAAAATTTGCTTCATTGTAGGAGAAAGTTTATGTGTCAATTAAAATTGTGGTCTATGGGGGTTTCAGAGAAGAAAATTGAATTAAATAGCACAAAATGGTTATTAAACCCCTTTTCAGAACATGATAAATAAAAATATTCCATGGGCATTTAGAATCCTAGTTTTTTTAAATTATAAATTTAAATGAGACAATTGACTTTAAGTTTTTTGGGTAATCTTGAAAACATGGTTGTATCTAAACAGTAACTGGGTTACAAAAAAATTTTGTGCAGCAATAATGGGGAAGGACAAACATCAAGGCATAATTATGGCGACAGTAGTTTCTATAAAAACAGATCAAGAGAGTGAAAAATAGTTGGGTTTGACTTCAGATATCTGTAGAACAGTCTTCTGAATATTCTACTTGTTCTCTTTAAATCTTGTACATCCCTGTCAGGTACCAAAGTTGGTGGAAACTACATCACATATGGAACAAGTTTTTGGATTCAGATAGATCTTTTTCAGGATTTAAATACAAAAGACAAGTGGACATTTTAAGGCAACAAAGTGAATGAAGAATTAAAAAAATCTTGCCTGTATGTGGAAATTAGGCAACAGAAGAAAGTACAATTAATGCCAGATAAGAGCAAAAAACCAAGCAAGCTCTAGATTAGCTTGGCACTTAAAACAAGCAATTATGGGAAAAATAATAATACACCAAGTAAGAGAGAACAAAGGAACACAGTACATATTCTTTGGGATGGGGAATGGAAGAATGCATAACGATAAAAGTAAAACACAGCAATTACAAATAGCAGTTATTAGGGCAGCTACAAATTACATGCAAGGATTATAAAACATAAAATGAAAACCCATTTAATTCTTATAAAGGAAAAACTGCGGGAGAATGAAATATGATTTTAATATAACTTTTAGATATAAAATTCTAGCAAACAAAACTAAGGAGGATTTTACAAACTACTTAACTCTTTCTGGCATCATATACTATTTCCAACCCCAATAGTTTCCAACATATTTTGTTGCCTATACTTTTAAAAAAATTTCCATTTACTTTTTGACAGATTTGGGGCTGTTCTCATTAATGGATCCTGTTCTTCTCCTGGATATTGTCTTAGAAATGATTTCTTGCATTGACCATGTCTGAGCAGAAAGCTGTATTTGCTGTCTTCTAATGGCCACCCAGAGTTCCACAAACAGATCAAGTGATGCTGGTCAGATTTTGCTACCTCCTGTTACCACTGGGAAAAAATTGAATGGGTAAGGTTGTAGAGTAAGCCATATTGCAACACACAGCACTTGTCTGCTGCTTGTTATTTTCTTCATTTTTTACCTTACATTAGCTAAAAATATGGCCTACTAATAACTAAATGTCTTGCATCTTAGCGACAACCCACGCCCTAAGTTTTCCAGCTGGGACTGGAACATTCATGATATATGGATATCATATATGGATGATTGCTGCCCAGATAGTCTAGTCCTGGTAATAGTTGTCATTTTCATTTGTGTAGATGTTTCTCTATAAGTTAGCCTTGGAAATGTCTAGCTTGGTAGACAAGCAACTCTTGTGTATTTTTCAATATTGGAAGAATGAAGCTTTGCCATCAGAGGAAGAAATAATCAGGAAGATTTTGGAATGTGCAGAGATGGACAGATTAACCATGAGGCTGAAAGACAAAGAAGACACAGACTATTATCAAATTTGGAACTTATTTTACACTTGGTTAGAGAAAAGAAGCAAGGATTAGGAATTGAACATGTATTAGTTTAGCAAATTTCAGACAACTTGTTGATTGGAAAAGTTAACATATATTGGGGAAAAAATTAATAAAAAAGATTGAAAAAAAACCTCTTGTGTATTTTTGTCACCAGGATTCAAGAATGACTTAAAGGCATTGAGGTACTGCAAAATATGTTCCATATAGGAAAAGGACTAGTAGAACCAGTAAGGAACTAAAAGAGGATAAGTTTATAATCCTTGCATAGTCACAAGCAAACTAAGTTCACCTCCCTCCCCTTTAATGCCATTAACTCTTATTTAGTTCTACCTGGTATTAATGTTAGTCTGAGAAGGTTGGTGTGCATAGGCTTTTAGCAATAAAACAATAATTGTATCTTCACATGTGGAGGGTTCCTGACATTCCAGCACCAAAAAGCTTTGATCAGGTGAAACTTCCTATTACTTCCTTGAACATTCAAAGTCAGCAGAGAGATGGCATATTATGCATTGTAACAACAACAAAACATTTACTTATTCTTTAAAATAGGCACAGCATATTTCATTAACAATGGTTGCTTGATGAAGTTTCTCTCTGGGAAAGGCCTGGATAATGAAGAGATTTAATTCATGTCATTCTGGGCCACTGTACTTTGAACACCATTTTTATATGATGCTCTATGTAAAGTATGACCTTGAGTAATTCCTGATACTCTTTGGCATGGGTGCTGCTTTTCATTTCTGGAGATCAACATTTAGCTTTAGTCACTAAGTAGAGCTTCTTAATTCACCTTCACTATTACCAGGATTGTGACATCAAATTGAAGGCCTACCTAAATGCTTCTTTGGAAATAAATTTAACATATCAACTTATCACAGAGGAGGCATTATTTCTTTAACAGATAAACCAAACATAGAATCTAATCCTTCATTTTATCCTGCTGGTTTGGAAAGAGAGCATACAAATTTAGATGACAGTCAATTTTCTTACAAGTGTGGCCACAAATGTAAGAGAATCTAAGCCTGAAAAAAACATTATCTGTCTGTTTTATCTATCTATAACATCTGAAATTAAAGTGAGAAGCAAAGGATTTTCTAAGCATGAAAGTCTCACATCTTTAAAAGTGTAATGAATTATATTTTCCAGAATAACAAAAGCATAAGTTAACAAAAGGAAAAAAAAGTTGTAGAAAGTTGCAGATAGCATCATGAAGTTGTAGAAAGTAACAAAAAGATATTTTCAAAGTCATCACATTCATTCTTATTAATCAACAGACTTTCAGAAGTTATTCAGGATATGAATAATTAGGAGTATATCCATGTGAGCTCTTGGATAGCAATATATATTTATATTGGTTTATTTTTGCAAGATACTGGAGAGCATTTTTCATATCTTCAGGACTTTTTTCTGACATGATAAGGCAATGCAGTTAGCAGGTGAATTTATAGTAGGTTGATTTGCTTGCTGATCAAAATTTGCAGGTCAAAATTTGCTTAGCTTTTTTTGAGATCAGCCAAGATTGGCTAAGTGCTCCTACTGCTTTTAATATTATTATTTTTTTGGTGAAGGGTAAGACAAAATTGAGAAGGTGAAGAAGGTCCAATTTAGAGAAATTGTTTCAGGAATGCTAGAGTGAGGATCTTTAGATTTTGTTTTATTTCTGAAATTGTTTTGCAACAGTGGTTTAGGACAGAATTTCATGCTATGTGTCTGCATAACTGGCTCTGATAAATGGCAGAGAGGGAGCTGAGAGGTGGTAGGGTGGATGGAAATAAATAATACCTATAAACCTTGCAGGAAATATAAGGGTAAACATTGACCCCAAAAATATTACTTGGTTAAAAAGAGGAGTCTGTTCCTTGGATAGAATTAAATTGTATGTTATAACAATTATTTTGATTTGGATAAAACCCTTAATATTTTTACAAATTTATTATGGTCATTTAGGACAAACCGTGCATCACAAGCATGGTTGTGAATATGAAGAAAACATTGGTAAGGTGTTCAGAAATTATTTCTGTATACTTCTTTCTAATTCCTTTTATGATTTTCAAAAGTCCTTTCCAAAAGATTGCAAAGTTTTGTGCAGAAGGTTAGGTTCTATGCCTTTTTTGTAAGATAACTGAAGCTTGTTCCAGTTACATAATTGGAAAAATGTAAAAGGATATCTCCATACTCATTCTTCTCCAAATAGGCAAAATGTAGAGCACTACTGAACAATGAAACTACCTGAGTGAGTGGAACAAAGTTACTTTTTTTCTTATGTAATAATAACATTTGGACAGCAGTAACTGTGAGCATATATAAAAATGTACATGAGAGGGGATTTCATGAACATCTTAAACTGTAATATTTAGGTTGAGCAGTTGCCATTGTACTATTTAGTAGCTTGGCTCCTCTTTTAAATTTAAACAAGTTTAAAGATAAAATTTGTCTCATTTGTTTGTTCTCATTTGATTTTTGACATAAAGCTAAAAATAAAACAATACTGCATCTGGGACTTAGAATGCTCTTGCTTGCATCAATTGTTTGAGGACATATACTGAATATGTACACAGAATAGCTCTGAAAAGATAATTATATTTCATTTAAAACAGTACTAATGAGATAATTATACTCCATTCAAAAAAGAAATTACATTTCATTTAAAATATCTTGGAACTACAAGTCCCCAATAAAAGCAGGCGAGAAATCTCAACTGAGATGTTATTGACCAGCCAGGTTTTCCATTCCTCATTTTAGTTAGGCCACTGCACATGTTTCTGCAGTGATCCAGGCTTTACATAAAGATTTAGAAGCAGATAACCAAACTATTTGTAGATGATTAGTTCCATGTTCAACATACTTTGTTGCTCTCAGAAATATAAAATGAAACATCCTGTATCTTTGAATAGATTGTATTCATTTTGGAATAGCAAATGGAAGAAATTGAAAAAGGATGCCACATAGGGATGATATAAGATGCTGTCAAGCCTGCTTCTAAGACATTATCCATATTGCATGAATATTTTATTTTTTACTATTTACTTCTAGTAATAAGATAACCTTTATTGTCATTTTTTTTTTACTGTGGGCACAACGGCACATATCAAAAATGAAATTTAGTTGCCCGCTCTCAAAGTGAAACACACATATGACACACACCTAAAACATACTATATACAACATATGTATAGATCCACACCCCTATATATACATAACAAATAAATATTAAATACTGTCCATCTTGAATATATAACAGAAGGAGGAAGCTTGAGAGTTCACAAGGTTAATGCTGTATGGAATGAAGCTATGACTGAATCTGGATGTTTTGCTGTGGATACCACAAAGCCTCCTCCCAGAAGGTAACAAGGAAAACAGGTCATGAAAAGGATGTGTAGTGTCCCAGACAATCTTACGGACCCTGCTCAAGCAGCGCTTCTGTGCTATGTCCTGGATGGGAGGGAGGGGACTGCCAATGATCTTTTGTTTTAATTTTGAAGCTCTCCAAAGGACATTTTCAAGGTTTCTTACCATTTTTTCATTCTGTTCTTTATTTCAGGTTTCATTCTGTGCAAGAGAGCACCAGGTAGTTAAAAAATCTAATTAGGCAATTCTTCAAATTAATTACGGCAATTAAAATTGCTTATGTCTGCATCCTCGTCAGATATTTATTTATACTGTAGTTATTTCAGAAATTTTGCTTATGGAAAAGAAAAGGTCTGCATCATTCAGCCACCTGTGGACAACTTAGACATATTTACATACAAAATCATTTTATCAATGTGCTACATGATTTAGGAATAAATGATAATCATACTGTTGATTCTTCAACACTATCACTATCCTCAAATGTTTGCACTGAAGTAGAATATTAACTCCAGTCATTTTCACCCTGTAATTAATGTTAGTTTAATTCACTGATATATACCTAAGATTGTATTTGAAGTAGTGTTAAATTAGTAATTTGCAATCTCAAGCCAGTACAGAAGGCAGAGTTGTTTGATTCATAGGCAATATGTATCTCCACTGACATTTTCTGAATTTTTTCTGGTAAGGTAAAGTAAAGGCCAGCAGAGATTACTAAACCAATTCTCTCTAGATTATCTGGGATCATTTTAAGCAGGACAGTCTAATCTAGATGAATTAGATAGAATTTGCCACAAAGATGACAAATGGTGGTCTACAAGCAGTGATTAATACATCTTTAGAAAAGCAGGTTATACCATTTGCTTTGAAGTGATATACCCCTTCTTCAAAATGCCATTAATTGAACCACCCATTTTTCAACATTTTTCCTTTCTAGGCATTGTTCAAAAGGTGATAAGGTTTTATTTATACTGAAAGGTTTATCTTTATTTTGCTCAACATCCCTAATGTTCCCATTTCCTACTTACAAAAACAAAAACCTCTCTGAGATATGTTGAGCTGACAAATAGCAACTAATTCTAAGTCACCTACCAGGTTTTCGTGCCTAAGAGAGGAAGGTTTCTCCCAGTTTCTAGCCCAGCACTTCAGCTATTACACCAAACTGCCTCTAAGCTGGGATATAGTTGTAGAGGGCTTTGGAGAAAATAGATTGTCTGGACTGTTTTTCAGGCTGGGGTGCAAGACTTGTGACTGAGCAGTGGCAGGACTAGAATAGCAGTATTACGACTCCCTGGGTGCTATTGGGCTCTCAGCAGCTTTCGATCTCATCAGTCATGATACTCTTCTGGACCATCTATAATGGTAGATAGTGGAGTGTACTATGCTGCAGTGGTTTTCCTTCTTGCCTGAGATTTGTCAGTCTCATGTCATAAGGATTGTCCCTTTCCCTTTGACTAATAGAATAACAGAGTTGAAAGAGACCTTGGAAGTCTTCTAGTCCCACCCCCTGCTCAGGCAGGAACCTATACCATTACAGACAAATGGCTGTCCAATCTCTTCCTAAAAACTTCCAGTATTTGAGCACCCACAACTTCTGAAGGCAGGTTGTTCCACTGATTAATTGTTTTACTTGTTAGGAAATTTTTTCTTAGTTCTAGGTTGATGCTCTCCTTGATTAATTTCCACCCTTTGCTTCTTGTCCTGACTTCAGGTGCTTTGGAGAATAGGCTGATTCCTTCTTTTTTATGGCAACCCCTTAGATATTGGACTGTTCAGTATTGATATGAAGCCACTGGGACAAGTCATCCATCAATGCAGGTGAGATATCATCAGAATGTTACACTCTGTATCAAACAGGAAATGCACTCATTCCGCCTTGATGTTAAATAAATGTTATTTATTTAAAGGTAAAGATTTCCCCTGTCTAGTCATGTCTGACTCTATGGGGTGGTGCTAATCTCCTTTCTTAGCATTGTCCAAAGACATTTCCATTGACATGTGACCAGCATGACTGTATGCTGAGATGCACAGAATGCTGTTACCTTCCCATCAAAGTGATACCTATTTATCTACTTGTATTTGTATGCTTTTGAACTGCTAGGTTGGTAGGAGCTGAGACAAGTAATGGGAGCTTACCCCGTCATGCAGCGCTCAGGTTTCGCACCCAGACTGTAGGTATCTTTAATTGCTGGGCCATCTTCCCCTTGTTATTTACTGTATATATTTAGATTTATAGGCTGTTTCAATTGTGGCTGACTTAATTAGTTTATATTTCTAATTTCAAGTAATATGATTAAAACAATGTAGACAACAGGGATATACTCACATGCATAAACAAGAATACATTCACAAGCATATCAATAACGTATCAACAGCATAATTTTATCTGAAAGATTTCTTTAACATCTTAATGACTTTTGTGAACCAAAGCAGGACATATGACAATCTCATTTTGGGAGAGATGTTGCTCCAAAGAAGTGAATGAATGGATGGGGAGAAAGAGCTTCAGATTTAATTTCAGCAAGAGAGAATGGTGGTGATTTCCAAAGCTGACCAGTTCCAGGGATATTCTGTTTTGGCTCTAAAGAAGGTTGCACTTTCCCATGTAGAACAGGTCACAATCTGAGGTCTTTCTAGATTCATAGTTCCTTCTAGAAGAGTAGATAGAGACCATGTTCAGGAGACCCCTTGCACAGCGGTAATCCTGGGCATGCATTACAGTCTTTCCTGGAACAGTAACCTGATGGTTATTCATAGCCTTTTCACTTCATACCTAGATTATTGTAATTCATTTTACAAAGAGTTGCCATCAAAAACCATCTGGAATCTGAAGCTAGTGCAGAAAACAGTGATCAAGATAGCAATGAGCCTAGTTCATTTTGCCCACGTTATCTGTACTGAGGGAGCTGCAGTAGACTTCAAAGCTTTGGTTGTTACCTTTAAAGTCTTACGTGACTTAGCAATGTAGTATCTTCAAGAATACTCACTATCCATGTAATCTGAGTTTCAGTATGTTCCATAAGGAAAGATATGCTAAAGGGTGCACTCCTGAAGAAGTGTCAACATCAGGACACACAGATATGCGTTTTTTAGTTTGATTCCTCCACTCTAGAAAACCTCTGACAATACTAATGGGGACCTGCTTTTTTGCTTTTTGTTATAGTTTTTATAACCATTTAGTTTAAACCAAATTAGCACATAAGGTAGCTGTATGCTACTCAGAGTCTGTTTTTATTAGAGTAGCATAGAACCTATACTACTTTTATCCCTGCTTTTTAGGGTAAGATCACATCCTATGCAGACCAGAAATAAGGCCAGAAATAATGTAGAAAGTTGCCCAATACACAGTACTTATTCAGGCATTCCTTCCATTTGCTGTATGTCAACATTTTGCTGGATGAAGCACAAAACAAAACAGATTAGAAATCCTAAATCCAATAAATAATAGTCAAGAAAGGAACAAATAAAATCAGGACAATGACAAATAGCTATTCTAAGGCAAGGAGATAACATATAAAACTGACCCAAATTAACTTTATTGAAAAAAAATAGTTCCAATTCCAGTTCCTGTTTCAGTTCCAACTCCCAGTTCACTAAATTCTACTGCCCAATGGCAATTAACTTGTTCTTTAGCAAGGTTTATAGGTTTACAAACATCTATTATTTTTAGGTGAAGCCTTCCATATCCCAGGAAGTATTCCTTGTGCCAACAAATTTTGGGAATGGTTTTTATACTGGATTATCATTTTGAATAATGATTATAATATTTGAGCAATTGTAAAATTAATACACCCAGTACATGCCTTCTCACTATGAATTGAATTCAATCCAATTCATTAAATGATGGACTGATAATACACTATAAACTTCCCAAAGTCATTTTGGATACGGAGATGGATGGCATATAAATTTACTAAATAAATAAATATATAATGGAATTGCTATAGGACACTGCTACTGGAACGAACCCTATGCTTCCCTATTTGCGTTTTAAAACTTACTTCCAATATTTTTCTTAAGGCAGACTATTGAAAGTTGAATGTGGATGAAATGTGCAGAAATCATCATCTGCTTGACCACTGATCATCTATAGTATATAGTTGCAGGAGATCCTTACTAACAGATTAATCTGGTGAATTGGTCAAAAATAAAATAGAGATTATTCAAAATCTTTAAAAAAATGTTCAGTGTATGATAGAAAATACTGAGGAATAGGAAATTCCTGTTGCATTTAGAATTCTTGGGTTGGATTAGCACAAAAAGATGTTATCAGAACAGTTTAGGTGTGCTTGAAAGCATTTATTTTAATAAAATGATCACTGCATGAAAAACATTAACTTAACTTAAAATATTAAGAGCAATAAAACCTCTACATATAATTTTACTTGGTACAGAAATTTTAATCTGTTTATTTGAAAGGTCAGTCTGGGAGGAAGTAAGAGGAATACTTGCAGGCAGTAATAATACATTTCACCAATGTCCTGAAACATTCAATTAGTGATTTCTTTAAATAGATTTGCCATAAAACTTCATCTAAACAATAAAATCAGAACTATTCAATTAAGTAAAAACCACTTATTTACCATTCTATTCTTATTATGCTACTACGTGACTAATAGCCCTTTTAGAACCAGGAATAGGAATACTATATCTGGGCTATAAGACTTTGGATTGGATAACCTCTGGATGACAGAAAACTCTTTGATTTTTTTTTAACTCTTTGTTGCCACTTAGGAGTCATCTGGATGTTTATGGGATCTTAACTAAGAAAATAAGTCAAAGGTATGCACACTACAACTATTATTCTGCCTTAAAGAAGATGTGTCTCTCCTACTCAAGCTAGACAATTCTACAGTATTTTAGCAGGATACCAAACTGGGACTAATAAAGCCTCATTTGAAGTTATAAAATGACTGGAATCTGTGGTACTGCAGAACCCTCAAAGAAACTGTGGTGCTGTATTGTACCTGGTGAGCATCTTATCTTTCCTCTTCTAAAATTTAAATCCAGCCTGGTTGGCAGAAACTGGGGAGAGTAGACATGTGTGTATGCATGTAAGACTTTTAGTACAGAAAGAGAATAATAAAATTTGTAAACATGTATTTGTTTTTAACTGTACTGTATCAGCCCCTGGATTAATAAGACCAACACATTCGGAAGAGGGTATGAAAACCCTCTTTATAAGCTTTATAATAGGTCATAATTCCAATTTACATGCCTCAAAAAAGATTTTTTCCCAATCAATTCCATGCTTTAAGCAACAGCCCTGTCTTCTTTCTGTATTTTGAAGTGCACAGGACAGTGTATCATTCAATACATTGTCTTCTCAAAAAAAAAAAATCTAAAACAGTGGAATGAAGCATGTGAGTAGAGTTCCTTAGCTTCCAGCTAAGAGAGCAGTCAGTGATCAGTAAAATTCCTTTGCACTTAGATTAACTTATAATTTATTCAGTCATGCATTTAAGAATATGATTTCTCTCACTAGCTTCAATGGCTTTCCTTCTGTTGTTCAACATGGTTTTTGCTGGTGCTGCTACTCTTGCTTTTCAATAAAGTCTTGAGATTAGAAACTCTTCCTAATGGATTCTATCCTAAAAAAGATATGAGGAAAAAAATGGCAATCCATTCTTTAACTTGCTATTGTACCTATTCTATTACATATACATACAACATACACAGATACATATGTAAAGACCAGTTGTTACAGTACATCATTTCTCCAAGGCATGCTAATCCTGCTCATGTAAATTATCTTACTGAACACTGTTTAGCCTTTAAGAATGTAAATAGCATGAACAGCATATGATAGATTTCTTTGTATTCTAGTTAGTATTTAAGTGGTAAATTAAGAATGATTTCTAATTAATTCAGAAATAACAATTACCCTGGTATGCAACCCACCTTTGTACAATTCACACTGAACAAATGATTTCCACTGTCTTCGGATACACCTCTTACTACTCAAACAACAGTCTGACACATATTCTTTTTATGCAACTCAGGAATAAAAAGGATCGCCATTCCACCCCTATTCTTTCCACCACAAGTCACTTTGTGATGAACCATGGAAATATGCTTGTCAAAGGTATTCATGCACGGTGAGCATACAGAACCAGTGTAAATGAAGCTTTTCTTATAAGTCTCTATCACTGCATGGCTCTTGTACAAATCCTGCCACATTTTTACATATTGTGAAATTTGTATTTCACCTTATTATTTAGTATATGCATGCTTGCTAAAATTCTATCAATCAGAGGAATGATGCCTTCAGAAGTTGTGGGTGCTCCAACACTGGAAGTTTTTAAGAACAGATTGGACAACCATTTGTCTGATATGGTATAGGGCAGGGGTCCTCAACCTTGGCAACTTTAAGACTTGTGGACTTTAAGACTTGTGGAGTTGAAGTCCACAAGTCTTAAAGTTGCCAAGGTTGAGGACCCCTGGTATAGGGTCTCCTGCTTCAGCAGGAGGTGGGATTAGAAGACCTACAAGGTCCTTTCCAACTCACTTATTCTGTTATTCTGTTAAATGTTTGTAAGTGAAATGCTCTTCCTGTTCCACCACTAGCCTTTTCAAACCACTGAGTATTTTCAGAAATATTTTCAAGAGCTATACATGAAATATAAGGATAATAAGATTTTACATAAGCTATTGTGTTATCTGTTCAACACTAAATTTAATAGAACAGAGACTAATCATATGGTTGATTATAGAACAGAATGTGATATAATTGCTGGCATGAGATGGCATTATTGAAAAAATATGGAGATTTTTTTTTCTTAAGAGCTGGACATATTTGCTCTAATGTTTGAAGCTAGAAGATTCTCCTTCACCCCTCCAATTTATAAATATGTAATTCTGGCTTTAATTTCATATTGTTCTGGGAAATTGAACATATTAACACTTGGAATATGAAGCAGGATATGAATTAACTAAATGTCAGTGCATTATTTTTCATCTGTATTGCATAAATCCCAGCATAGTAATGAACATACAAAGAAAGTTTATTACAATATCTCTTCATATACCATTTTGTGTTTGTGGAATGAAAGCATAACACAATATAACTTAATATTTAATATCTTATTAAACCATTGGGTAAAAACATCCATCAGCTTGGTGTACAGTAGCAAATTGTTGATACCCAATTTTATGTTGTGACCTGGCACTATCATTTTGCCTCAGTGTCTGGAGGCGGTGAAGAGCAGGGAATAGATTTAACTCAGCTGAAAATATTCCACCTTTAGTCACAATCTGCAGTTTTCCCTGGGTTCCCAATTCCTTCTTGAAGAATAGGTGGCCAGGAATGACTTTGCAAAGACCCATTTGGTGGACTAGGGATGCCTGGAGGGTGTTCAAACAGTTGCTTGTGACCCAGTCATCTCCTGTTCGGACGATTGCAATGTGTTCAATGTAAGACCAGGCTTGAAGACTACATAGTAGCTACAGATGTTTCAGAATTCAGTGGGGGAAGAAATACACTTTTGAGTGTTAATTTTTATCTTAATTGTTTTGATTTGACTGTCAAGGCCTATATATTGCTCTATATCGTGTAAGCCATCTTGAGGGCTGAAAGAAGCAGAAAGCTGAATATAAATGTAATAATAGGTAAAATGAAAATAAAACCTCTTAGCCATCTCATAACTGAGTTGAAGAATATTATACAGATAGCCCGAAACCTACAACAGTTCATTTAGTGACAATTCAAACTTACAAGAGCACTGAAAAAGTGACCTATGACCATTTTTGACAGTTACAAACTTTGCAGCATCCCCACGGACACCTGATCAAAATTTAAACGCTTGGCAACTGGTTCATATTTGAGATGGTTGCTGTGTCCCAGGGTCATGTGATCACCTTTTGTAAACTTCTGTTAATGACTTCTGACAAAGTCGACGAGGAAGAAGCCAGATTCACTTTACAACCACGTTACTAACTTAACAACTGCAATGATTCACTTAACAATTGTGGCAAGAAAGGTTGTAAAATGGAGGTAAACTCACTTAACAAATGTCTCACTGAACAACAGAAATTTTGGGCTCAATTGTGGTCATAAGTTGAGGACTATCTGCATTTCGTTTATGAAAGTTATACCAACATTCTCATCTCCTTTAAAATATATTTCTAAAACAAATTCTTTCAGTGGATTTAAAGAGAACTGATAGAAAAATATGCAGTGGTGATAGTTCTGGACAGCATCAGTGTGAAGCAGAGGCCTCTGCAGAGGTAACAGGGGTCAAAAAAAAGTCAAGATTATGACTACAATCAGACACAGCATGCAAAAAAAGTGATGAGGCTTTGATCTGTGCTGATACATTCATCATTATGATACAAACACACAGATACCTTTAACATAATAAATAATAGAAGAATATTAATCTATTCCAAAAACTTATTTCAGAATACATTTAATAGTATCTTACTCAATCTCTGAAAAAGCTGAGTAGTGTAGTGTAGCTTTATTATTAGGTACGGAATAGGGCGGCATAGAAATCGAATAAATAATAATAATAATAATAATAATTTTGAGGGGTTCTGTTTAAAATTACTTTTTAATCTAGAGTATTTTTTAAAAGCAACTTTTTGTTTTGCTCTATCTCAACAATATAAAATATCACTGGAACAAGCATAAATAATGAGTCAACTATCTGTCCTGTGGATAAAGTACAAACTGCCCAGTTTGTTGATTTCTGAACCAAAAATTAAACTCTACACATTGCTTCTCAAATTCTGGTGCTACAGGATAAAGGTACTTATCTCACAAACAGAGGCATTATATCAGCTTCTTCCAGTTTGATCCACTCACCATGGGAGCCAGAGCTAGAAGACATGAACTGGTTCTGGTACCATACCCAGCATTTCATTTGTAAACAGCATCACAGGATATCTGACAAATTAAGCAGCAATAGAGCAGTCCCAGCTGAAAATCCATTCCTGCCACCTGGTGGAGATTCTCCAGTACTTAAATGAAATGTTTTGGCCACTGAGCAGCAAAATATATGTACAAAAGCAGGCTTTGGGGAATATTGGAAAACAAATCTTCTGGAACACAGTTCTCCCACCAGGAAACAACTGGATTTTGGTTGTAAGATAAAAATTACAATACCATACATCCTGACAATATCATTCTGCAAATGCAAAAAGTTGTCAGCTAAAACACTGACAAGATGTAATTGACAAGATGTTCCTTGTTTAACATAAACATTTCCAGAGAGAATAGCTTTAAACAATCAATAGTACTGAATGGAGAACAAGTGATGTGCTGAAAACAGTTCATGTTCACTTATTTTCTTTAGGGGTCCATTATCACCAAATTATTTTTCCCAATGCTTCAGTATGAAAAGTTGCATTATCAGAAATTTAAATTAGATAATTTTCACCTACAACTCTATAGCATAAGCTATAGCAAGTGGGAACTAAAGGTACAATTAATTTTAGAAAATAGGAACTGTGCATTTCATAGAAAATGCACCATTTTCCAATATTGGATTTGAAATCCTGCTTATAAAACCATATGTTAAGGTCTGTCTTTCATTTAAATAATCTGCTGCATCCATTTATCTTTTTTATGCGAGTTATTTACTGTTCATTTTCAAATCACTCTCCGCATTTTAATCGTGGCTACGTAGTACTGTTTTATTGCCTGAGTTGTGATTTTCTTTTTATGGGTTTCCAATCAGCTTTGGCTACAAGCCTTGCATAGTTCAGCATCATCAGTAAGACAAGAAAAAACTTCCTAGAAAGAAAAAATACAGTGAGTGAGCTCAGACTTGCTTTCAATCTATGTTTTTCCTTATAATATTTCTTTGTGGAAAAACCATTTTATAGAGGGAGAACTGAAGATGCAAAGAAAAGAAGAAAAGAAAAGAAAAACCTACAGCATTTCTTTGTCCAAACAATAATTTAGCAAATATCTGAAACTTCTTCTCAGTTGTAAGTTTCTCAGGGTTTTCCCCCCTTATTTTGGACAACCAGCATGTAAAAGTTATCTGAGCCCATAGGAAAGGGGCATGAGAAACATTTCAGAAGAGAGCTATCTAGTTTTCTGGAGAAAAAAAGGAAAGGAGGGGAGAAATCCTTTCAGTCTTGCAAGAGTTTATTAAAGTGACCTTATAATGAAGATACAGCTAGCGCTAATAATTGTACATCTTATCGAGAGTACCTTGAAGGCTAAAGTCAATATGGGCATTATCTATGCAGTACTGTGTAACTACAGCCCACCAATCCACATGGGCTTTTATAAATTCTGCTGGTATTTATAATTGGACTAAAAAAGGAAGCACAAATGTTTTGCATTTGTGAACCCTTACATTTCCTTCAGGAGGTCAGAGATCTTTATTACATGACTCAGCCCATTTTGTAATTGTGTATCTAATAGCTTCCCATAGTTCTGCCTTCACACTCAGTGCTGCATTGGGCACACATCTGAGTGTCATAAACAAAAATCTCAAAAACCCAGATTCTTTTTCACAGGATATGAAATTGGAACTAGGTCCCAGCTGTGCCCCATTTAATAATTGGGCAACAGATATTGTAGTAAATATTTCAATAGCAGCGGAATAAAGCATCTTATCTGGCTCCAGTGAACTCTTAAAAGAGCAGCTGCAACACTATGGATCATACTGGAGGCACAATTTGCATGGGCCTTGGTGTTTCTCGAAAGATTAAGCCTAAAAATTTGAAATATTTAATTTGCTCAAATTTATGATCACCTGTATATCAGTTATATATGCTTCTTTAAAATACCTTTATTTTTAAAATACTGATAGTATACCATTAACTCCTCCTGCTAACTGTTGTGAGCCTCAGTGTGCTCCTAAGGCCAGCCTGTGCCAAAGTAATTATTGCGGCATCATCTGCATAAAGTGAAGCTGTTTTACACTGAGCATGCAGTTCTGGACCTTGCAAGCAGATACCAAACGTTTTCTATAAATATTAAACAGGAACAGAGGCCAAAATATAACCTTGCTTCATTATTTGTCTCTTAGATCTTATAATTTGACAATTGGCCAATATGATTGTGCCTGGCTCTTGAGGCTGGTGTTTCCACACAGTTTGAATATCAACAACAGAAGGTGTTTGTCAATGGTAGAATTTTTAGGCTCAGCCCAAAACTATGTTCTAGAAACCGAATTAAATGTAGCTTGGAAATCAACAAAGGGTACTTATTATTTTGAGCTGATGCCACCTGAATACTTATATGTTGATACCATAGAATTAGGCAATGATCTATTGTAGATCTATCTTTACAAAAACTTTCATTCCCTAAAATAAACTGTTGCCTTGCATAGAGTATGCGAGTTATATTTAAGAGGCTTGTGGGACTGAACCTTGCCAACATGCTTCTATTTTCTCTTTTGAAGCCTTGGACAACTGTTGCAATGCCTAGTTTTCTGGATGTTTGTGATGTTATTAAAGTAAGTAAATATGGATATGAGAATTGCAATCCACCAATACACATTGACCTTTCTAAATTCTGCTAATATAAATACAGGCTGTTTCCTGTTAAGCTGCCTTATTCAGTGCCAGCTTTATTTATTTATTCATCAAACTGCTACAGTGCCACAATCAAACAATTCTCGGTGGCTTATATAGTGTATATAAAAATAAGAGGCTATAAGTAGTTTCTCCAAGGATGTTCTAATAGGTCAAGCCAAAGGCTGGTTGGTGTCAGAAAAACCAGCACTTGAGGCCATTGTGTTCTGAATTAGTTGCAGTTTCCAAATGATCTTTAAGGGAAGCCCCATGTAAGTACATTACAGTACTATAACAAAGTGATAATGAGGACTTGACGTATTGTAGCCATGTCTTCCTGCATTAGGTAAAGTGAAGCAAAACTATGCATATATCCCTTTGTCCACTGCCTCCACTTGTTGTCTGCGGATCTAAGAATCTAGAAGGACTTCAAAATTATTGCCTTCTTCCTTCACAAACAGAATCTAGCCACTGAGAAATACCACTGATGACAGTCAAAAACTCATATGTACAATCAGCAACTCTGTCTTTTTTGGATGAAATGTTCAGCCTGTATTCTCCATCCAGACCCCTAAACCTTCAAGAACCAGGAAAGGATGTTGAGAATGGGTATAATGAACATATACAGGGTACATAATACTATGCCCTGAACTATTGGATGACCTTACCCAGCTGTTTCATATAGATCTTAAAAGAATGAGGTAGAGAACCAATGTCTATGGCATCTCACACATTAGGGGTCACTGGGTCAGTCTTGCTTTCCTACTATTACAGACTGAAATTGTTCCATTAAGGAAGCATGAGAACCATTACAAAACAATATCAGCATGATAAATAACGTCTGATTTCCCAAGCATCCATAAATATGCAATGGGTTAATCTTGATGGATTGCTTTCAATAAGTCTAAAAACAATTAAGGAGTTACATCTCACTTTGATGAATGCAGATTTTTTTTTACCAGAAATACAATGAAAGATAATTGTATTATCTTTTAATAATTTTAATTTTAAAACAATAATTTTAAAATAGTAAAAGATAGATTCAGCATTTGTTGCATTGTGCAATCCTCTGTTTACAGGTAGTGTAATACTAATTCAAGAGATTTTATATGGAGACAATTTTCATATTCATGTTATTAGGCTTATTTTCAGTACCTTTTTGTTTTCTTTCATTCTGTGCCATCAAGTTTGCTTGCTTATTTATTTAGCAAATTTATTTGGTCACCCATCTACCAGTAAAATTCTGAAATGGCAAGAGGAAAAAAAGCACAGTAGAAAATAAATGAAAAGAACAATTGAGGCAGTATAACAAACAGGCTTGGGGCATATGAGCTGAGCTCTGCCCCTCGGCCCTAAGAGTGTCCCGCCATCAGTGCTTGTGAATTGATTGTGTTTGTGTGGGGTATGAATGTGGTTGATTTTAAATTATTGTTGTGTTTTTGTTGTGAGCCGCCCCGGGTCTTCGGAGAGGGGTGGCATATAAGTGCGAATAAACATAAACATAAACAAACACCTTATCAACATATCCCATAAATCTATGCTGGGCTCTATTAACATCATGGCCAAATGCAGCTTCTTATGTCTATTGAGACAAATAATCTTGGATATTCTTTTCTTCTCATCAGGTGGATACTTTTACTCCAACTTCAAAAATAAGGGGGAGATGCATACATTTGGAGAACTGTACAAATTGTGCATATGTGAGTGAATATACTTATTATTTGGAAGAAAGATTTTGCATGCATTTGATGTATTAGGAAATATTGCACAAAACGTGCCACAGTATATACAAAAATGTACATAGAATTAAAGAACATGATCCAAGTACAGTACATTGAGTAGTTACCTGAAGGCACATGGATAATTCTCTTGATTTAGGGACACCTATTATTTATTTATTCTACTTTATACTGCTAAATCAATATAGACTCTTAGAGGTATACAAAAAATATCAACAAAAAGATCATAATAATTAAAATCATACACAATACATATCAATAGATTAAAATAACCAATTACAAATCAATTTGAATTGCAGCAATTCAAAGATAATTTTAATAATGATAGTTAAAAAAAGAAGACAAAAAAGAAGAGGACATAAAATGAAATTAATTTAAAAAGCAATAACTCTTCAACCAAATGCTGTTTGAAAATGGAACCTAGCCTGGGCTGCTTTGTTTTCAATTTTCAATAAAGATTTCTTGCTCATACAAAATTTTGCCACATGACCTTAACTTTGCAAAATTCTGACTTAGTTGAATGTTTCTTCACACAAGACTAATAGTTAAAAGATTATGAAACAAAACAAAAAGCAAAAAAGGTAAAGAAACATTCTGATATTTGTATTTACAGAAGCATTTTGAAAAGAACATTTTTTTTCATATATGGTAGGAGCAGTCCTTTATAAAAAATAAGAAGGTTGGATCCCATCCCATCTTTGTTTACTGGAAAAAAAATAAACAAAAAAAATGGATTATTCCATGCAAGAGAGGAAAATGATTGAGAAGGTGAGCCTGAACAGCACATCACACTTTCCAACAGGAAGCTGGCATTAACTCTAACAAAAGACGCAATGAGAGGACACAGCTGTGCCATTCTCCCCAGAAATGTCTTTATTTTCATTCACATTTTATTGGATTCCACATCACCAGCACCTGCAGCAGCACAATTCAGATCTATCTAGGCCTACAAGAAGCTTGCTTTGTGGAAAATAACAAGTGGGGTGGAGAAAGGAGGAAATGATGTATTTTTCAGGTGCTGATAAGTCTCTTCTCTTGCCAAAGGAAGGATAAAAGCTGCTCTTTGAACATCTCTCAAACTGAGTAAGAGATTTTTTATGAAAGAGGTAATCAAGGCCTAGAAGAGTCAATGTAATTCTTTGACTTGAAGAGAAAAGGGCTGTATTAGGCCCTTAATTCAGAGATGCTGTAAATTTTTTTCCCCTAACACTCCATGCTCAACCCATGTACCATCAGCCCAACACCCTACAAAGGTGCTATGAATCTGGGTCATTTTTTTTTCCTTCTTGGGAGATGGTAATAGTGATTATTGTGTGATGTGAGTTTTTATATATTTATATATATTTTTATATTTTTGTAAGTCGCCTGAAGCTCAGTGGAAGTAGAAGTATGTGTGTGTGTGTGTGTGTGTGTTACACACATGCACATGCACACATACATATAGTGTATATATATATATGTATGTATGTATGTATGTATGTATATATGTGTATATATATATATATATATATATATATATATATATATATATATATATATATATATATATATATATATATATATATATATATATATATATATATATATATATATATATATATATATATGTTCTGTCTGGCCCCTCTCAGCTCATTAAAATCCACATAAATATGTCTTTAAGAGGTTTATTTAACACATTTCAAAAGGATTCACTTCAAAGCACGCTGCTGGCATTTTGCTGGCAGGAACGGCCAAGTCTCATTTATTTACATTTAGATTAAAACATGCTCTTCCCACACCTTCCAATTAACTCACTCTTTCTTTATCACATTGTCCAATACCTCATTATTCTTCCGTAGATTTCCAAAACATCAGAAGACTGAATTCAAACGCACTGCTCCAGATATCAGGCTACTCCTTGATTAACGTTGCTCGTGACAAAGGCGTAGTCTCTCTGTCCCCTTCTAATATAGTGTCTGATACGTCACTTCCCCCCATTACTTCCTTTTTCCACTTAACTGACACCGTCGCTTATCAAACCTTCGCAATCTCGGATCAAGCCATCTATCTTCTTGATCCAAATCTGACCCCTCACTTTGTGAATCTGACCCAGACTGCCTGTAAATCTCCTCCCTGTCTGGCTCAGCTGCCGGGAGGGGAAAATACCCAGAGGGGCCTGGCTGCTCTTCCTCGGCTGCCGGGAGGGGAAAACACCCAGAGGGGCAAATTTGCAAATTTGTTTGAATACTTGGAAAGCATTAGAATGGTAAATTTCTTAACTATAATTGGCACCGTGTCATGTAAACATGCTGAACTGGTTCATATATCAAAGAAAGGCATGGTTTTCTTAATCATAATTATTCTCATCATTTCCCCAAAACTGCAGGTTTTGCTTTTTTTTTCAGATGATCCATTGGCTGCAACAAGTGAACCTGACACAGTGACTGGCCCAAAGTACTTAGCTGGCACTCATGCCTAAGATAGGACTAGAACTCCCGGTCTCCTGTTTTCTAGGCTCTTTGTTTTCTTAAACATAGTCACTTGGCTAAATTACAGTTAGCATGGTTCAGAACTAAGTTACTTGTAGGCCTAGATAGAACTGAAATGTGTTGCTATATAAAATCCAATAAAGTGGGGATGGAGGTAAAACTTTGAGTTTAGTTGTACTCAATAATACAATAATAATACAATTGTTTAATTAGAACAATTGTAATTATTGTACCGCACACTTGAGTATACATAATATTCTAAACAAAATAACCTAGAATGATATATGAATTCTGTCATAGCAATACAACTTGAAAACCTGCACTAAGGACTTTCTTTTAGCAAAAGCTTATTTTCTATCCTCCACTGAAAGAAAAGTTATGAATGAATTTTAGTGTTGGCAATCTAAAATAAGTTGGGCAAAAGAGCCTATTTAATATATCAGAAAAGAAATAAGTCCTTTTTCTCAGAAAGAAAAACAAACCTTTGGTTTTGTTATGCTGTATTTGGGTAAAAAAAGAAAATTTTGATTAAAACTCTTCTCTTTAATATCATTTTTCACACGAAGAAATGAAAAATAAATAAAATAAATAAAAATATAAGTGGCCCATTTTAAATGCATCTACTTTCAATCAAAATTGCTAAAACCTGGAAGATTTATTGCTCCAAAGATTATTGTGCCCAATTAAACATTAGGTATCTGCATTTCTTCTCATCCACCTTTATTCCTGTCTAGTTGAAGGAAGACACTGGTGTGGTAGCTAAGTCTTGGAGAAAAAGGATTTGACATGATGAGTCAATTTGAATGCTTTAACATTCAAAATATCTTCTAAGTTCAACATTCTTTGAGAAAGTAGGACTTGATGGAATTTCATGTTCATCTACTTCCTCATCTCCTTATGCATGAACATGTCCAGATTTGTGGTAAAGTTAAATTTTTGTTTGACAGGGGAAGGATTTGTTATATTCATTCAACCAGATCAGAAATGCAAATAAAGTAACTTCTACCAATGCAAATGTTTAAAGAATGCTTCTGATTAGTGTTGAATAAATACTATGGATGGACATCTACTGTAAATTGCTATCCTAGTAGCAGGGGATAGCATCAATTTATTTTTTATATGAAGATTCTTGTGATTTATGGTATTTGATTTGTATTTCAATTCCAATGGAATTTCACTTCTCAGAAATTTTTATTTTGAGATATATATACCTAGGAGATATCCATCCATCCATCTATATTTATATATTGCATATTTGTGCTTCTGTAGCTCTAATTCTACTGTATAGAGAAGAATGATGGGAGTTTAGTCTAATCTAAGAGGGGGTCAATTTATTCTCCAAAGCATCTGAAGGCAGAACAAGAAGCAATGCTTGGAAACTAATCAAGGGGAGAACCAACCTATAATTAAGGAGAAATTTCCTGACAGAACACTTAATCAGTGGAACGCCTTGTCTCCAGAAGTTGTGGCTGCTCAAACACTGAAGGTTTTTAAGAAGAGATTGGACAACCATCTATCTGAAATGGTTTAGGGTTTCCTGCTTGAGCAGGGAGTTGGACTAGAAGACCTCCAAGGTCTGTTCCAACTCTGTTATTTTCTGTGATAGTCCAACATACTTTCAGGATACCATTAGACAACATTAGATTTTATACAAATCACAAAACTGCACATTTAATATAGTGCAATTTGTAATTTTTAAAAATAATAAATATGTTTGAAAAATCTGTGTTATCAAATCTTTATAATTAAATTTAACATTTACCTAGGATATCTATTTGCTTGAAAAATATGAACATGTGTTGAGGAACTTCTTGGTTCCTTAATCAGCAAGATTTTTTAGTTTTTTTTCCAAAAACTAAAATGTAGGGTGCTATGGTATTTCTGGGTTTCTAAAGTAGAATTGCACAGAAGTATGGAAAAAACAAGAGAGCATTATTCACCTTTAGAGAAGAAGAACACTGGTTCAGCTACTCCCATTTCTAACAAGGGCTAGAAAAATTCTGATTTGAAATCCTGAAGATATTGTTATAGAGTGGAAAGATCAGTGATCTCACTCTGCATTGAACATCTTCCTGTATTCACTAAAATAAGAGTATCATGAGAGTGTGGTAGCAAAATAATTTAATATGATCTTATAACTCTCTATAATTGACAATATATCTAAGAAATATATATATCTACATATCTAAGAAATATTCCATTGTTATCTTTGTATACCTCATTAGATTCTAAATGCGACAGAGTATCTTATGGTCCAGAATTACATTGAAACTGGGCTATAATCTTAGCATATTGTATGAATCAGATAATCACCTTAAGCCATGATGTGATTTATTTGGGCCTAGTATGTTATATGTAAATAGATATCTATATTTTGCTAACTCTGATTTAGATTTAGGATTAGGTTTTCATGGTTCACAGTATAAGAACCCAGGTAAAATGGGTTGAGAAGATTATGGGGGACCATGAATAAGCATCATTATGATAAACACTTTGGCTGGAACTTATGCAGACATGATTACTTCTTACTGGTTAGGAGCAGGGCTTTTTTTGTCATAGAATGCCCAGAACGGAGTTCCAGCACCTTTTTTGGATGGAACCTTGTAGGGTAGGCAAGGTGGGTTATATGACATGTGTGAGTTCCAGCACCTTTTTTTTTTTTTTTACAAAAAACACTGGTTAGGAGGTGCAGTCATTTCCTTGTCAGATGCTCCTCATCACAATAATGTCAAATCTCATTTTAGCTCCAATTTCTCTATATACATCTAGTGTTGAGATCACATTACTTTCCAGAAAAAAATAAATAAAAAGGAGTCTGATACCACCTTTTCCAACTAACATGTTTTATTAAAAGGCACAAGCATTTCTACATTAGAGTGGCTAGACTGATGTAGGATCTGGGGTTCCTACTTTGCCCAAAAGACCTTCAGCTGGTCATCTATATTTCAGAATAAGTGTCTCAGTAATTTTTGAGGAAGATTATAAAAAACCATCAGTTTGCTAATACAAGGATATGTTTTGTGAATGGCTATTATCAAGAAGTTATCGTTTCCGTCTGCACTCCTTTAACTAATTTCCTTTCATTTTTTTCTTTAATATTTTCTTATGTCCACTATGTGGTATAAATACTCCTACCTTGAAATAACCATTTTTATTTTCAGAAATAGCTCTATGAACTACGGAAACATAATCCACAGGACAATTCCTAAGTCTATGTATTATTTGTGCTGCACTCAACTAATGCAGTTTATCCTTTAGAAATCATGTAGCAATGCGAATATTTCAACACAAGAACTGGGCACCCAATCTTTAGTACGGAACAAGATGATATAATCATAAGTATTACAAAATGGCATTTCCAAGTATATGTCTGTCAATCACCTTCAGCATTTCTTAGAAAAATGTGAGAAGACAGGAAGAGTAGTTACTGTTTCTTTAAACATTCCAGTTTTATCAGAATTCGTTTGCAACTGCTGTCCATCTTTCAATTGTTAAAATTGCAAGAATTTAAAAGAAAACAAGCATCTGTCATTCACCCATAACTTTTCCTTCAGTGGAGGATAATCATCAAATGCTGGCAGTATAAAGAAGTTTATATTATACAGGTGATGAATGCCAAAGAAGTGCCATAAATACAGCTGCTGTGAAATTTAATGGCTATTTTTGAAGCTTCAATTCTTATCTTCAAAGGTCACCTATTCTCTTAGAAAATGATTTATGAGAGCACCAGTATCTTTATGGAGTACATCCATAACAGATAGATCATTGGTGACTGTTTGTTCACCACTTTAGATTACTAATACTCTCATTTGTTGAATATTTTTGTGTAGAAACAAGATACCCACCCTGTACTGCAGAGGATGTTCAGAAACTGCTAAAGTTCTGGTAATTAAAAAACAACAACTCCAAACACTATCAATTTGCCTCATCAGGTTTGTTAGAATTTGGATTCTTTTGCACTAGCAGAGCTTGAAGGAAATTGCTAATCCATGCAATAATTTTAAAAGACACTTGCTAAATTTTAAACAATATTTAATTTTTATTCTGCTCTTGAAAATATAGCAGCTTAATGGCACCATGGTGTACATGAAAAGGAATTGATGTGTTCCTACTTTCTTTTCAACAGAGCAGGATTGAAACAATAAGTAAATTGAAAGTTGCTCTTCCAGACATGTAAAACAAATGATGGTTGGGGAAAAAAAAAACAGTTAATACATTCTTTACAAGAAGACTGACTCTTATAAAATCAGGTGATTCTTCAGAACAGAACAGAACAGAACAGAACAGAACAATATGTCCAAATTTTATGACATATTGTTGTGGGTCTACAGCCAAAGGAAGTTGGAACTCCATGTCAAGCACCAGAGAAATCAGGACATTCAGGCACTTCAAATGAATATAAAGATTTATCACAAGCTTAAGTTCCCTACAAGAATCTGAACTACTAATGGTCAAGGGAAATGAGCAGGAGTTAATAATAGAAAGGAATTCAATGTGGGGTGGATTTAGATCTCTTGTGGGTGCTCAGGGACTCATTACTTATGAAGCATTTGATCCCTCCCTCAGGCTCAACCTGGTCATACCCTACATTTCAGTTCCTTAAAATTTTAGGAAAGGCACATACAGACACAGCTTTGTCTTTATTTTCTGATATACTAGTCTTACAGGGGAATGCTTTATTTCTTGCCACTTTCATCTCTTTTCAATGTAATTCATTGCAGCTAAACTGGGTCCAATCTGCATTAGATTCTAATTCTAATTTAATGCAGTACATGTACTCCCAATTCAGTTTTGGTGTTGTATTCCTCTTTATTTTATTTTCCCTGCCGCCTAAATATCTTTATCATGGACTTTTCAATAAATATAATTTCTATAACTCTGCAAGTTATGAGAGCCCAAATCTAACATTATGTAGCAACATTCTAACTCTTACATATAAGTGGTTATATGGCAATAGAATTTGTTTTGCACACTTTTCCTCCATACATTATTCTTTGGCCTCAGGCAAAAATAAATTAATTTGTGGGTGGAAAATTCATAGTTGTTTTTCCCCTCCTGGCTATAACTTACAGAAACTGCAATATGCAGAGGAAATGAGAATCATGAATTTTTTGGATGCTACTTGGAAAGGAAATTCTGTGGATCGACTGGAGATTTAACTGTCCAAATCAATCTGTATTGCTATACAGTTATAAACTTGACCAATATTTTACCAAATTAAAAAAAAAAGACAAAGAAAGCCATCGGAAGCCACAGGATTGCAAGGGAGATTACCTAGTCAGTTCAGTTTTGTTTGTATAAACTGGTTTTTATGTTCTGTTGAAATGTACCTTAGTGCTTCTTTCACAATCATGGTTGATATAATGAAAACAGAAAGCAGAATTATCAATATTTTCTTTACTTGCTTCACCTTGTTTCCAATGCCATGAATCTTTTCAGCCAGATATCTACAACTGGATGGGTGGACTTCATGAGGATCCTGCTAGTCAGCCTTGCTATATGCCAGCTTATTTTAATTATAACTTACATTTTTAAGACTTAAGAGGTTAGAGCAGAAGGTACTGTACTGAGCTATTTTTAATGACATTCACCCCGGAAGCTCAAAGGCACCCAGACTGAAAACTTTGGGACATAGAAAGGATTCTAAACAAATATGTAAGCCTTGCTCTATCATTAACATTAAGAGACTTGGACAGCTTCTGTTTTTACTCTGCAAGATGGGGTTTATATTTGGGGAAAACTTGGATTTTAAGAGAAACCTGCCAATGGCACCGAAATAAAAGCAATGTAATAAAGTAGTACACAGAAATCAATTCCTTTTCTTTCCTCTACAGTTGGGGAAAAGAAAACTTCTTGCCTTTTCTTCTGACATTTTCAGCAGGGATGTAGTAGTTATCAATACAGGAGAATACACATAGTTGAGTTGATAATAAGAATAAAGCCATGGATATTCACAGAATGTTGCTGCTTTCATCAAAATTAAAGAACCAACCACCATCAATAAAGGAACAAGACAAGTCAAAAAACAACAAGTCAAGATTCTTGCATAGAATAACACTGTATAGAGCAACCATGAAGACTGAAGTTATTCAAATACCGTGACATATCTATACTTACAAGGATCATCAGCCAAGATATTCCATGCAACCCACCATGAAAATAAAAATTGAAAGCATGATATTGCAGCAGAGTATTGATGCCTTTGAAGTTTGGTGTTGGACGAAATCCCTATGATGGAATGTAGTTTGAATTCCCAGGAGGGAGGCACTGTATTCTAGAATGCAAAAAGACAGCAAACCTAAGATAGTTTGATTGGGAGAAAGAAAGTTAAGAAGACTCCTCCCTAGCAATACTTAGAATATATACCCTATATTTATATATATATAAATATAGTTTAAATAAATATAGTTTAAATAAAGTATGTATGAATGTGAAAAGGGAAATATATATATATATATATTTCCCTTTTCACATTCATACATACTTTATTTAAACTATATTTATTTATCTCCAAAGATAACATACAAAAAATAGAAAGAAAAAGAAAACAAACTGACAAGTATCCAATACCAACAACAAAAACAAAAAACATATGTACAACATCCCCCCCCCCCAGATATCAAATACATCATTGACAATTAATGTTAAACATTAAAAAAAATCCACCTTGGCCAAATACTGACAAATAGTTCGAAATCTAATGTGTTCTCCTCCCCTAACATAACAGATCTATAAATAGTTATAAATTTTCCCATCTATGTTTAACAAAAATACTATATTACATAAACAGATGTCCTTGATGTGTAAATCTATTCATTTAGTATCAAATTGACCCAATGTCTCCTAGCTATAATCAGTATATTTAAAAAAACAAAAGTCAACCAGTAACCCCAAAGGCAAAACTAATCTTCAAATCCTTCTATATAAGTTATTGTACATAAATAATAGGGAGTCTACAAAAGAATTCCAATCTCTTATGCATTGCCTCTAATCAAAGTAGTTAATTTGCCATCTTTGCCAGATCTGTCAATTTTAAAATCTATGTTAGAGAATTTTAATTTCTCTGTTGGTGAAAAATAAATCAGAAGCTCTCACAGATGACTGCATTTAGCTGATTCAAATAACCTCTTTATATTAATATCAAAATATTTACAATACCATACATTCTTCTTTACAGCAACATAGCACAATGAAGACTTCTTACAGAGAGATACAGAGACAGACCTCAGACTGAATATAAAAAATCCAGCTAACTCAATACTCTTTTGCACAGATTCTGTAGCACTTTCTTCACATTGACTGACTGAGTTACCACATGACTCTTCCTGCTCATGAATATTCCAACACTCCTCCCTTCATGACAGGAAGAGACATCAGACCTATGGACTTAATACATTCTCCATAGTGAACACTACCCAATGGTTTAGTCAGCATGTCTGCCAAATTATCCTCAGAAGAACAATGATGTAAACTAATCAATTTTCCTTTTACAGCTTCCCTGACATTACAATACTTAATGTCTACATGTTTACTTCTGTTCTTCACCCTGTCACCAGTTGCCATTTTTATACAGGCAACATTGTCTTCAAATACCTTTACAGATTCTTTTACATTTAATATTTAAATCTTGCAACAACTGTACATATCATGCTACTTTAGAACACAATTCAGATAAAGCAATAAACTCTGCTTCCGCTGTTAAAAAAAAAGCAACAGTTGTTTGTTTTCTGGACTCCCATCCAATCAGAGTCCCTCCAAACAATATTATAATCCCAGAATTTGATTTCCTTGTGTTTATGTCATTTGCATAGTCACTATCGACATAACACTTTAATTTCAATTCCTCAGTAATCTGTATTTGAAGACCCAAATTTATAGTTCCCTTTAAATATCTGAGAACCCTTTTTACACCCATCCAATGTAACTTTGTAGGTGCAGCAGTAAAACGACTCAAAATGCTTACTGCGCAAGCTATATCTGGTCTGGACCACTGTGATAGATATAACAAACTCCCTATTGCTGAGTGATATATCTCTTGATCACAGGTTTCACCTTTGTCTGCACTTAAACTATTATAAAAATCCATACTCATGGGTGTGGGAACAGTATTGCAATCTTTCATATTATATTTTTCCAATAACTGCTCAATTTTTCTCCTTTGACTGAGAATATAACCACCTTTTTCATTTTTCTGTATCTCTACACCGAGATAATTTTTTATTTCTCCCAAATTCTTTAATTATGAAAAACCTTGTGCCACTAACCTGACCTTATACTGTACATCATTATTGGCAATACCTTTTTCTTATATACCCACTTACAACCCACAACTTTGGTTGGCAAAGTCACTGATTTAAATACTTCATGGTCTCCCATGGATTTCATCTCTTTATCCATGGCCTCCTTCCATCTTTCTTGTTCAGCTTTTGGTAATGCCAACATCTCTTTATAACGTCTTGGTTCATACCACACATTGCAAGCCTTTACCTTGCTGACAGAATACCTGTCAGGCGGAATTCCTTTGTTACATTGCTCTGACCTACATGGTATTAACTGCTCCTGTGTCTCAAGTCTATCTGGCTTCATATCTTGTTCAGCTTCTCCTCCCTGAACATTGACATCTTCAATAATCATTTTTCCATCATTAGATGAATTATTGTCATTAAATAGATCACTATCATTAAGTGAGACATACCCAGAATTTGCATTAATTCTGTCCCAATTTTGTTCTGCAAAATTAGCAGACCTTGAAATTACAATTCTTTTACTTCCATCGCTAAAGCGATATCCTTTTGACCCTGGCTCATAGCCCACAAACCTGAGCTTTCTTGCCTTTTGCTGTCCCTTTCTTCTGATTGCTTTCAGAATACGTACCCATGCAGTACTTCCAAAAATTCTCAAATATGCCAGTGATGGAATATAGAATGGCATATGGATAATTATTAATGGAGGAACTCCACAGCCTGTTAACTATATAATTGGTAGTCAATATGGCTTCTCCCCAATATGACCTGCCCATACCAGAATCCTCTAATAATGAATCTTTCATTGTTTGCAAAACACCATTCCTTCTTTCAGCTACACCATTCTCTGCTGCTGTGTAAGGATTTGTACATCTGTGTCTTATCCCCAACTGTCCCAACCATTGTTGGAATTTAGTTGACATAAATTCAGTACCTTTGTCAGTTTGCAACTGACACACTTGTTGTCTGTACCTTCTCTCTACAAAACTTACCCACTGTTGTAGCACCTCTGTATAACCTCTAAGCAAGTAGCAAAATGAATACCTGCTATAATCATCAACAATTACCAGTGCATATTTTGCTCCTCCCAAACTGGCTTGCATAGGTCCCACCAGATCTGCATGGACCAACTCTAGAGCTCTTTTTGTTTGCCTTGTGCTATATTTACTAACTGGGAATGCCTTTGACTTTGATGCTTTGCATACTGCACAGTCCAAATATGTTTTGCATCCCTTCAAATTTAGCCCTTCTGCAAACTCTTGCATTTGCTGCAAAACTTTAAAGCTTGCATGGCCAAGTCTTCTGTGTAGAAGATGAACACATGAATCATGCTCTGCAACATTCTTAAATATATGGGAACATTGAACCTTTTGTCCCTGCAATACATATAGATTATCTTCCTTTATGCCTTCTGCACAAATATTCCCATTCATTTTGATGAGACACTTCCCATTTACAAAAATGATCTCAAAACCTTGTTTGTCTAAATTAGACACACTTAACAAATTATGTTCCATCTCAGGTACACAAAGCACATTGGTAAACTTTGATTCCAAATATGGAATTTTTACATCGCCTCTTCCGATGACTTTTGCTTTCTGGCCATTTGCCAAAGCCACAGCTTCTTTTGCTACTGGAACAAACCTGCAAAATAATTCAGAGTCATTAACAATTGTTTGACTTGCCCCACTGTCTATTAACCATTTGTCTCTGTTGTTGCTATAGCAAACTTTTGCAACACCAAAATGTTCCTTTTGCAAATCAGTCTTCTTTGCTTGCATAGATGTCCTTCGCTACAAATTGTTCCTCTGCAAACAGTTCCTTTTCACCGCAAATGTAGCAATTCTTTTCTTGCTGAGCCCTCTGCTTGCAAAATCTCTCTTTTGATGCAACTTGGTCCCATCTGCTTGTTTCTTCTCCAGAGACTTGCAGTCTGGACCCCCTTCTCAGGAATTTCACCTCCTCATGGCTGTTCCTAAAATATTGCTTTTCTTTTTCACTAAGCAAACATGCCTTTAAAGCCTCAAAATTTACATCTTGCTTTTCTTTACACTCAAATATCGCAGAAACTGTGTCCCAGGTTTTATCTAAACTGTTCAACACCAATAAAACCTTCTGGGATTCAATTTAATCCCACGTTGTTCTAAGTCCAAAAATAAACTTTGCATTTTATTTAAATGCTATTCCACAGATTCACCTGGTTGCAAACAGGCCCTGTAAAGTTTTCTTGACAATTGCACTATATTGCATGCAGAAACATTCATGTGCACAGCTCTCAACTTCAGCCAAATCTCCTTTGCAGTCTTTAAATTTGCAACATTTAGAAATTGTTTATCATCTAAATTCAAGATGAGATAAGCCATTGCTTGATCATGACTTTTCTGATCAGCAGCTGCAAACACTTGTGGTGGATTTTCTACGATGTACCACAGCTCTTTTGCTTTGAGCAAACATTCCATTTGAACAGCCCACACAATGTAATTCTTCTGGCCTAAATGAGGCACAGAGCTTTCCTTAAATTCCATTGTAGCCATTCTGCTAATTGTTCTTATACTTTCTAAACACAGGCAATTTCTTCCAGCTTTAAATTACAATGCAGTCCTTAGTAAGCTCTGGGCCCATAACCTGTTAGAGAATTTTAATTTCTCTATTGGTGAAAAAATAAATCAGAAGCTCTCACAGTTGACTGCATTTAGCTGATTCAAATAACCTCCTTATATTCATATCATACCATACATTCTTCTTTACAGCAACATAGCACAATGAAGACTTTGTACAGACAGATACAGAGACAGACCTGAGAATGAATATAAAAAATCAATTTCCTAACTTTTACAAAGACTCAGTAGCACTTTCTTCACATTGGCTGACTGAGTTACCACATGACTCTTCCTGCTCATGAATATTCCAACAATCTATTATTTGACCGTCAGAATCCCTTTTTCCTTCCAAAGCTTAGCATAAACAATCTTCACAGTGGTCACCATATAAAGAAATAGTATCCAAATTGTTTTTCAATTGGTTTGTCCAAATTTTTAGGTTTCATTAATATTTATACTTTAAATATTTTCTGTGTTATCCTTATATTTATCAAATATGATTTAGCATACTTACAAGATCACCACATATGATAGAATGTACCTGAAATTTGATTGCATTTCCAACATTTCCAACATTTGTTGGAAATCCCTCTGTACATTTTTGCCAGTCTAACTGAAGTCAAATATCTACCATAGATAATTTTATAAACGTTTTCTTTCAAACTGTAATTCAAAGTAAATTTTAAACCATTGGTCTATACATTCTCCCATTATGTGGTAACCAATTTTTTTGCTCATTTTACCATACTATCTTTACCATATTCAACTTCAAATTTTATAACTGCTTTAAAAATGTTAGCAATCAGGTGGTCCTCTCCAGAACATAAATTCATATTCAGTTCAGATTTAACTCCTACAAACACTAAAAGTTTAAATCTTTCAAAAATTTGATAATAATTAAACCAATTGCAAAGAAATCCTTCACTTACTAATTGTTTTCTTTTTATCTTAAATCCCTGCTCTTCAAATAGCAATAGATCCTGATATGTCACTTAGATTCCAACACCATCTCAAAGTGGCACTTTGTCAGCCAATTTTCTTTTATATTTCCACCGTGCATGCCCAATTGATTGCCTAATAACATGATCTTGAAACCGGGCTTAACGTTTACCTTTATCATATGACAAAATCCCACATCAGACCCTTCAAGGTCTAACAACCTTGGGTTTTTCAAAGTTATCCAATCTTTCAACCATATGAAACAACAGGCATCGTAATATAATCTGAGCTCCAGCAAACCCAGACATTCTCTTTCCTTAGCATTCTGTTAGAGCTTATATTTAATTCTTGTTTTTTTGTTTTGCCAAATAAACTTGCATATATCTTTCTGCTACTGTTTAAACGAAGAATCTTTAATTCAATATCGACCTGGAAAAAAAATAACATTCTTGGTAGTGTGTTCATCTTAACTACTGAAATCTCCCCATTAATGACAAATCTAATTTTTCCCATCTATGTAAGTCCACCTTTACCTCATTCTATATTTTAACATAATATTATATTATATTATATAACTTAGAATTTTCATTAGTAAAAATCACCCCCAAATACTTTACATTCACACCTTCTTTTGGCACCTAATGAAGGGCAAAAACCTGGTCATCCTGCCTTTGCCTAGCATAAGCACTGCACTTCTCAAATTTTGCTCATTGTCTCTTGCACCCTTTTGTCAGAATTTTGCTAAACCTTTGCCAAGATACACTAAACCAATTTCTTATAAATTTTGTATTTCACTTTTGAAGCTTTTCCTTTGTACTGATAAACCGCTATTGCATTCTCCATACTTCTGTTTAAAAAGTTATCCAGAGACTCCATGAGCAAATCACATCCATATTTTAAATATTTTGAAGTTAGCCTATCTATTTCTGTAGCCTTACAGTTTTTCAGTATCCTCACAGCATTTATTTCTTCCTTTTCATTATTTTTCCCCCTTGGATACTAAAATTTCACAATAATTTGAATCTTGCTTTTTGACATATTACTGTCAATGCCATACAAATCTTTAAAATATTCCTTCCAGCAATCTTTCACTTCAATTTCATCACAAACAATTTCATCACTTTTATTATAATTCCATTCACACTGCTGGAGGTTCCTCATTTAGACCTCTTTAGCCCCTTTCAAGTATTTTTTTTTATTTGTTCTGAATCAGAACAAAAATCTGTACTGCAAAACAAACATCTGCTCTGCTAGAAGCTACCCTATTGATAAACATGACTTTTATATGAGACATATACGACTCTAATGATTGCAATTTTAATACAGTTTTTGAGCCCTAAGGATATTACATGAAAATTACTGCTCAGTAGATTACAATTGCAGCGACACACACACAATTTACAACAATATTGTATTCTTTATTGAAAACATTGGCATCTTTCACTGCAATATATTTTGGATTGTTAGAATATTTATCTTCATGAAAACAAAGGTGTCCATAGGCAGGAATTGTTAGAAAAGATGTCTAATAAGTCACAATAAGCTTATTTTATCACTGCTAAGCCACAGTGGATGGATTTAGCAGACTCACCAATTAAAAACTAATACAATTAATGGCTTAGTATAATGTACGACCCTAATCAGAGTTTTGTGTTGGCTGGAGACAGAGTCAATCACCAAGTTTCTCTGGACTCTGCATAGGAGCAGCTTTCTGTCAGAACGGAATAAGTATTATTGTGCAATCGATAATATGCTTCAAAACATCTGGATCCAAAGGAATTGGGGTTTGAAAAAGTCAGGTTCTGCAGAACGGGACAATTCCTACATAAAATAAATGGTACTTAGTCCACCAATACATTTACTAGCTGGTAGCATTTCCTATTTGGCAGAGACTATCAGGTCTTATGATGAATGGAACATTATGCATTTCATAAGCAATTTGATAATATTTTGGACTTCAACTCTCATAATTCCCCAGCCACATACGTCCAGAGACCTTCAAGTTGTTGAAGTTGGGGAACACTGTTTTTTGTGTGGTCTTTCTACAAGGAATTTTATCTAACATGCAAATAAGAGATATCATATATGTATATACATACATTTGAATCCCTTGCACAATGCCCTTCTTGGTTCACGCTATATGATTAGTATCTGTGAGATCTCTGATATACAAACACACAAAAATGCACAAACATATACAAGTTTGGTGTAATGATCAAGGTATTGGTCTAGAAACTGAGTTCTAGTATTGCTTTGGGCTTAAAGCCAGATGGGTGATTTGGGCCAGTCACTCTTTCTCAGTTCTAGGAAGGAGGCAATGGTAAACCATTGCCAAAAACCTTGACAACAAATCTGCAGGGACTTGTTCAGGCAGTTGCTTAAAGTCAAAAATTAATCAAGGCGTACAAAGAAAAGCTTTTCTGTATTCAGAAATCACAGATTTGGACAATATACAGGATAAATCTGTATGTTGAAATTAAATCTTCTCTTTTTTTCATCTCTTTACTATTTGGATAGTTGCCATTTCAAAATAGATATTTTCTAAAGTAATAATTAGCAGTCACCCCTGCCCTCCAGTATGACTCAATAGTATAGTCAAAATTTCACAGCAGCTATTAAAATCCAGTATAATGTGCACACGCCTCCTTATAACCATGGAAATGCTTAGTCCCTGCAGACAACACTATTAAAGAATTACATTCATTAGAGCTTATTGTTGAATCGAGATCATATGCCAAATAATAAGGAACTGGAACTTTGTACGTGCTTGTAAAAGCCATACTAAATGAAACTGTCAAGCAGGTTGAACCAAGTCTTTTTTATCAGTGATGTAAATTGAGACAATAACAGAGCTAGTCAGTTGTTTTGATTTTTCTTTCTGTTGCTCAGCTGGGAAGCTATGTGTTATCCAGACCATTGCACCTGATAGCTCCCCTGGATGTAAGATTTTACACTGTACACTGAAAAAAAATAGAAATAATTAATGATCCTTTCCTGTGTGCCAGTTTTAAAGATGTTATTTACCTGGTCTTTTCAAGCAATCCAAAATCATTCTCTACCACTGCTGTCTGCTCTTAGGAGGTTTTCCTAAACCTGCTCAAGATGGGGCAAACACAACCTTTGTTCACTAGAACAACCTGTCAAGACAGCTCTTCCACTCAATTTACTGCATTCACAGATGTTCCTTAGCTTTCAGCATTTGGTGGGCTACTTCCATATGCTCTTAATTGCTTATTCACAGAATAAGATCCTGGCTCAGCTTTGTTGGCTGACTGCAAGCATGTTAACTGTCAAATGGCCAAATAGTATTCTGTTTTGCAAAGGTAGTTTTTAATGACTGTGGAAAAACAAATCACTGGGGGGTGAATAACTTACATTGACTGTTGTCATAGTTTTATCTCTTGATCAGAATTAATGTTCTTTTGCTCCAGAAACCAAGTGAAGAAAAATGATTGCATAACAGTGGCACGAAGTACATTTCTTAGGCAAATCTGAACAATGCTGTCAGTTAAACCATTAGTTCCAAATATGAATCCTCTAAAAATGATCTGTTTTCTGCCCTTCCATAATACTGATTGCCACCATCATCACTAAAAGAGGGAAAACACTTCCTTTTATTCCAGGACATATTTGCTTTCTCAAAAAGTTAGCTTTATAGAGTTGAACATCTTAGATATCTTTGGCAAATTTGTCAAGGTTTGTCTTACTCTTACCCCTTTATTTCCTATTGTGGCCATTTCCACTTCTACTAAAATAACAATAGCAATAGCACTTAGACTTATATACCACTACGCAGTGCTTTACACCCTCTCTAAGCGGTTTACAACATCAGCATGTTGCCTCTAATAATCTGGGCCCTCATTTTACTGATCTCAAAAGGATGGAAGGCTGAGTCAACCTTGAGCAGGTGAGGATTGAACCTTTGACAGTCAGCAGAATTAGCCTGCAATACTACATTCTAATCACTGCACCACCACAGCTCCTAAAATTCTCTCAAGAAAGTCATTGATATTGTGGGATTTCATCATATTACTCAATTGATACAAGCTACTTGTTTGTGATCAGTAACTTTTTGTTTTGTTTCTTTTCATGATAGCACTTTGCAAGAAATAGTGACTGAGTTTGCACCGTAACCTCATAATGGATATTTCATCATAATGGTTAGGAATGTGTTTCTTGTTTATTCTGCTATTGTCAATGTTGTAACTAAACTAATCTTTATTGTTCTATGTCTAGTAAGTTATTGAAGTTTACATGGGTTATACTCTGAAACTACAAATTTAATTTAAAAATAATTTGCAAAGTATGTGTTACTGGAACATTGTCTTCTGAAAACACATATATAATATTATTAGAATATTACTTCATTTTTCCTATAATACTGAGATGCTCTTTTACTTTGGTATTATTGTTGATTATAACAGTGTATATAAACATTATATCTGGATATCTCTGTTTAATTATCTGTACTCCATGTTTACTTGTAAACTAGGATGTCTTGCTCCTAAAATTATATTTTGAAATGGAGGAATATATGATGGATTAAGACTCCACTCCACACATGCTGGACCATTGCTCTAAGCAGTAGGTATGTGTAAAGATGTTGCAGTGGGCCACATAATATTCAGAACAACCTGATCTGCTGCTGGAGTATTAACGTATGGAAAACTGCAGACCATCTCAGGAATGACTAGATTGTGTGGCTTAGAGGAAGATTTGAATGTTCCAGAGTTCTACTGGAATTTTCCATAGTTTGAATATTCCTACTTAATAGTTGAATGTAACAGGAATTTTGCTCATTTAGGTCTATATGCAGCAAGTTTATCTGATAGGTTCGATACCGTATTTAACAGAGATGTTGATTATCTGAGGAAGAGAATTAAAAATACATATATGAAGATACATCTAGAAATAAAGGTGTGAGTAGGCATTGAGAGAAAGGGTCCATGAAAGGACTACAGTAAAAACTAATAGTCAACCACTTATAAAATTATATCTTTTGGCTTTTTGGAAGAAAAAAAAGGAGCATAAAGAAAATGTAGAAAAGAAATGAAATCACAAGGACATTTCATATAAATTGCTGGTGAAATCTGATGATGCCTGAGGAGACAGAAAGGACTTTGACAGAAGAAAGAATAGAGCATTTTAAGAGCAAAAGTGCTTTAATCACTCGTTATATCAAAAAGTGGGAAGCTATAAGGTTTGAAAACAGGCTGAGGCCCACAGTGTTGAACAGGGGCAAGTACATTAGAGGAAAGTTATATTACTTTAATATTATTAATGTATGAGTCACTCAGTTCAAGTCATCCCTGTCCAAGGAGAAACATAGCTGACATAATAATATAAGTTATGTTTTTGTACCAACAGAGGTCACCCGGACCTCTAGCAACAATGATGGATCCAGGAGCAACCCCTTCGTAGGGATGGAATACCCGCAGAGCCTATAATCCTCTAATTTCTGAGACAACGAGCTAGTCTAATCAGCTAGTGTTTGCCTTATTGGTACTCAGTTTCAGCTTAATTGTTCCTTCAGACATCATAAAGAAACAAAGTCGGAGAATATATTTCCCCACAAATTATACCTACAATTTTTAATATCTGCCCCATTTGCTTCATGTCGATATTAAATCAGACCACTGGCAACCAGTGCATGGAAGGAGAGAAGAAGACTACTAGACGACAGTGCCTCAATATCCACTCCTTGGAGCCAAACTAGGTTGACTTCAAAATCAATTCTACTGAAAATGCTGAAACTCGTAATATAGTTGCCTTCATTCTGACCTTATTGTGGTTACATTCATGCATCAGAAGACTAAATTGATTCTTTCCTTCAACTAAATAATTAGTACTCCCCAAGTATGTTTGAAGTTGGATCATTGCCATCTTTTTACTATTTGGTCCCCTAAGTATTTTTTTTTACTGTTGGTAATCTCAAAGGTGCTTTTTCAGGAGGCAATTGGACTTTCTTGTTTTTCTTTGAAGACGTTTTTCTCTTCTCATCCAAGAAGTGTCTTCAGCTCTGACTGGATGGTGGAAGGATTTATATTCCTTGAAGACAGCTGGTTATTTGCATTCTTTTAGAGAGTTGTTGAGGCAATTGGAGGTTTATCTGTGCCTCAGGGTCACCTGAGTAGGGCAAATGGGAGCCTTTTTGCCTGCAGAATATCTTCTGCCCTGTGTCTCTTCACTGTTGAAGACACGAGGAGAAGAGAAATGTCTTTCAAAGAAAGTCCAGTTGCCTCCTAAAAAAGCACCTTTGAGACAGTTATGACTTGGATGACTGAGAATCTCCATAGACATTTACTGTTGGTAACAGTTATAATTTCTGGGTTCAGGGAAGACACATTCAAGACCAATTATACAGTTATTTTCTTGAATCATAATTAGAGAAGATATTTGATCTGTTTTCCTCAGATAGGTTTTGGTGGCAGAAAATGTAGAGTTTTTCTACAAAGTCTTTCTCTCCCTTTCAATAGGTAAGGAGAGAGGCTTGTTGTCTGGATAGCTATCTACCCCAGGGATTTCTAAAGTGCTTATTTATTTTTAAGTGAAAGGCTTATATTTGCAGTTTGAAACAGAGAAAATGCAGAGCAAATACACAATCAAAGAAACATGTTTACTATATTTCCCATTAGTAATATTATATCTAATTCTGGAATCCCTCAAAGGACAGTGAATATGTACATGGCAGTTAAGAGGCTTAAAAACTACTTTTTTTTTTCCTGTCTCAGACAGGTGAACGGTATTGAGAAATGCCAACTCTCAACTATCAGGGAAGTTGTACTCTCTCCTACCTTCCCAATGTTATCAACAAATAGTGTACTTCAGATAATTTTATTACACTTAATGATTTGCATGTCTCACCTAACAACAATATCAGTTGGTGTGGACAAGTTCAACTGATATTGACAGGGGGTAGAGATTGAGCCAAATGCTCCTGATATATGAGGTGATTCCAGGCTTAACATTTTTACCTTACTGTTTAAAACATATATGAGGCCCTCCTGAGTGAGGTCACCCATCCATTTGGGTTTAGATACCTAGTATCTCATTATGCATCTTGACCCAGTTTGATCAGGTGACACAGAGAGCCAGTGATTAAGGTGTCAGGCTAGAAATCAGGAGGCTGTGAGTTGTAGTTCAGCCTTGGTTACAAAGCAATTTGTGACCTTGAACCAGTTACTTTTTCTCAGCCTTAGGAAGGAGACAATGACAGACCACTTCTGACAAACCTTACCAAGAAAACTAAAGGGACTTGTTCAGACAGTCTCCAAGAATCAATTATCAGTTTCATAATCACACATATAATAATAATAAATATTGTGATGTTTTATACCATTGAATTAAGAAAATGTTCAGTTATAGGAAAACCTGAAAGATAAAATTTAAGAAATACTTCAACTAGAAGTTCAAAGTAGATAGGCCTTCCCCCCTACACACACACACACACACACAGAGAGAGAGAGAGAGAGAGAGAGAGAGAGAGAGAGAGAGAGAGAGAGAGAGAGAGAGAGAGAGAGAGAGAGAGAGAACATATTTATCAGAAGAATAAAAAAAATGAAAGCTCATAATATTTTGTTGTCTGAAATGTTCATCAGCCTGCTAAATGGGGATTGCAGGAAATGATTTTGTACTATCCTACAGAACCTGCTCAAGATCAATACCCTCCTACGATAGAAGGAAAACAATTTTGAAGTAAAAACAAACCTTATTATTTCTTCTTTCCAAGATCTTGCTCAAAATTGTTGAAGAATAAGTATGCATGATGTGTATGTACATGTACCTTCATGGCCCAACCCAGGAATCACTGTAGCTTCAAGAACAAAATATTTGACTATTTTTGGTTAATGAAAGCTTATAATTGGATTAGCATTGTATGCTCTCTTTTCCTATTGATGAATGCAGGGAAAGACAACACGAGCTCCAATTTTGGCACTGCCAAACAGAATGTACAGAATATCAGAGTCGGAAGGGACCTCTAGCCCCTGCTTAAGCAGGAGACCCTATACCATTTCGTAAAAATAATTGTCCAATAGTTGTTCAATCTCTTCTTAAAAACTTCCTGCACCATGTGATTTTAATTTTTTAAAGACCCTTTTAATGGAAAAACAATTATTTCCCATCAAACAGAATGAGATTTTCCAAGAAATATCTTCTTATTGTAGACCTAATTCTTAATAATTATGAGTGTTAGGATTTATTATCCTGTGGAACTAGGAATTTAAATATTAGCTATAAAAGAAGTTTTGTTTCTGTATAGTGACAGCTTCACCTAAGGAATATGAATTACTTGCTCCAAAGTGCTGCTTGATTCCCTGGTAGAGTTTAATTAAAATAAAAAAAATCAACCCAGAATGTTTAAGGAAATCAGGCCGCCTTCTTTTCAATGCTCATATAATTTACCTTTGTCAATGGTATGTTGATTGAGATACCAGTTTTAGTACAAATAAAGTGTTTTGTATTTCATGCATCCTGAATGACTTACTGAGTTTTGCCCTTTCCATGTTTATGCACATACCCTAAATACGATTATGCTGCTGACACCATTAATTTTTACATAGTTTTACAATTGCACAATAATAAAAGTAAATACAGAACTTGAATTTATCTAATTTACTTTTAGTTATATCAATAGAAGCTTATGAAAGGCTGCTTTTTATTTTGTTTTGCTACTTTTAGCTTTCATATGTAAAAAATGTTGTGAACTGTTTTAGATCCCAAAGGTGCTTTTTCACAAGGCAACTGGACTTTCTTGTTTTTCTGTGAATGGAAGGATTAATTGGAAGGAAGGAAATCCTTCCATTCCCTACAATCCAGTCAGAGCTGAAGACGTTTCTTGGATGAAAAGAGAAATGTCTTCAAAGAAAAACAAGAAAATTCAGTTGCTTCTTGAAAAATCACCTTTGGGATAACTATGACCTGGATTTACTGAGACATAGACATTGAACTCTTTCAGAGTTTTTAAAGCAGGCATGTCAAACTCGCGACATCACGTGACGTCGTGTGACATATCACAACTTTTTCCCCATTACCAGCAATGGGGTGGGCATAGTTTTGGCATGACGCATCTAGCAACCCTCCTGGAAAGATCCATTAAGAGCTGTGGTTAGAATGCAGTACTGCAGGCTACTTATGCTGACTGCCAGCTGCATGAGTCTCACCGGCTCATGGTTGACTCAGCCTTCCATCCTTCCAAGGTCAGTAAAATGAGGACCCAGATTGTTGGGGACAATATGCTGACTCTGTAAACTGCTTAGAGGGGGCTATAAACTGTGAAACTGTATATAAGTCTAAGTGCTATTGTTATATGTCCATTTCTTTATGGGAAATAATTTTAAATCCAAGCATTTAGACGTGCAATCACTTCTTTATATGAGCTGATAGACATCTATTTTGTTGCACGTATCTTTCTTAAGCCTTACAGAATATAAATTTTGAATCATTTTGGATACAGTTGGCTTAGCTGGACAGTGAACTAAGGAGATTTAATAGACCACATGACTTGACTGCAGCTGGCAAACAAAAGCTTAACCTAAGATCTCTTAATTCATTTATGAATATTTATTTCTTATGCCAAATGTTTAGACTACTGTAAATGAGAATTTCCCATTGAATTCAGAATTCACCTCATCACATTGAAATGCCCTAAATACGTGTCTATCAATTCAAAACTAACAATTATGCTTTTATATATTGAATACATTCTTCTTTTATTATTATTAACTGGGAACACAATTATATTTTCTCATGAGACATGGTTATTGACTATTTGTACATTATAATATAAACAACCCTATATCATAAACTTCATTTTTAGTGTGTCAGTTATCCAGTATTAATAAATTGCATGCAATGGAATGCCAATATTATATATTTCATACAATATTTTATGAGTTTCATCCACCATTTTCTTGGTTTTCCTCTCCTCTTTGCTTATTTATTCTTCCTTCATATATTTGTTTAGATCAGCAGTTCTCAACCTGTGGGTCGCAACCCTTTTGGGGGTCGAACGACGCTTTCACAGGGGTTGCTAAGACCATCAGAAAACAACATATTTTCGATGGTCTTAGGAACTGAAACACCCCTCCTCTATCTGGCTGCCGCCACCTTCCTCCTCCTGCGCCAGCTCCTCTGCCTCCAGGACGCCCTTCTCCTCCAACAGCGCCTGCTCCTGTCACTGCAGTGCCATCGCACGCGCTCCCGATGCCACCCCAGGCTGGCTCAGCTGCGTGGGCGGCCAAGCCAAGCTGGGTCTGGGCCGCTGCTGGCACTGCCTCTGGGCTGCTCTGCTGCTGCCGCCGCCGCTGTCTGAGCTGAGCTGCAGCGCTGAAACAGTCCCCACGCCTTCTGGTTGCCTGGCCGCGCTCCGCCCCCATCCGCCCTCCATGCCACGCCGGAGCTTCCCCCGCACCATCCGGCCCACCTCCCTTGCCGTCAGAGGCCGCCTCAGCCCTCTGTCACCCAGTGCGGCCCTGGGGCTGATGGGAAAGAACTGCTCCTTCCCAGCTTGCTGGGCTCTGGGCCTCAGAAGTGGCCAGGCAGTGGGGAAGAGAGCAAGGCAGTGGCGATGCTTGTATGTGTGTCGGAGGACAGCTGGCTGGAGGCTGTCTCAGCCCTCTGGCGCCTGGCACAGCCCTGGGGCTGGCAGGCAGGAGCGGCTCCTTCCCAGCTTGCTGGGCTCCAGGCCTCGGAAATGGCCAGGCGGCGGGGAAGAGGGCGAGGCGGTGATGATGATGCTCGTATGTGTGTCGGAAGCCAGCCAGCCAGGCTGGAGGGGAGAAGCAGCGCCTTCCGAGCAGGAGCTGGCTCTCTTGCCACGCCCCTCTCGTGGGCAGGGAAGGGTTTGGCGGTGAAGGGCTGCGCGGCATGGAAAGGGCCTCCTGTGACCCCACTGCTGCGATGGCACTCAGGAGGCTGGAGGGGCGGGCAGGTCCTGGGGGGGCGGCTGGGAGAGAGCAAGAGGTGCCAGAATGAGGATGGAGGGCTCCAGGTTGGCGGGTGTGAGAGGGCAGCCAGTGGCTCCGAGGTGCGCGGATCCTCCGTACGTCTTCCGAGGCCCCAGAGGTGACGCCGCTTGGCTCTCCGCCAGGCTCTCCGCCAGAGCCTCCCTCCCTCCCCGGGCAATTGTGCGGAGCTGCTTGTGTGTCCTTGGCAGCACCTGTGGGCAAGGCTGTGTGCCCAAGCCGAAACACCGTGCTTTTCCTACCACTTCTCCTCCCGTTGGTCAAAGAGGCAGACGCAATTTTCCTTTCTCTGGTTCTTCTCATCTGCGCTGGAAAGGACAATTTGGGCTATTTTATTACCTGTACCTGTTGCTTGTTTTATTACTTGTTGCCTTTGCTGAACCAGGTTAAATTGGTTAAAGTGATTTTCAGAATGCCTCCAAGTAAAGCTGAAACAATTACCCAGCCAATTTTCCCTGCTAGGGCATCTGTTAGAGAATTTTAATTTCTCTGTTGGTGAAAAATAAATCAGAAGCTGTCACAGTTGACTTTGAAGAATGTCCGGAGACTGCAGGTAGTCCAGAATGCGGCCGCGCGAGCTGTCTTGGGTCTCCCAAGACAGGCTCATATCACTCCAGCTCTCCGTGAGCTGCACTGGCTACCAATTGGTCTCCGAACACAATTCAAAGTGTTGGTTATGACCTAAAAAGCCCTTTATGGCAATGGACCAGGATACTTGCGGGACCGTCTCCTGCCTCATGAATCCCAGCAACCGGTCAGGGCGCATAGGGTTGGCCTCCTACGAGTCCCGTCTGTTAAACAATGCCATCTGGCAGGACCTAGGGCAAGGGCCTTCTCTGTTGCTGCCCCAGCCTTCTGGAACCAGCTTCCCTCAGAGGTTCGTACTGCTTCCTCCCTCCTAGCTTTCTAGAAAGTGCTGAAGACACACCTATGCCGACAGGCTTGGGGCATATGAGCTGTGCTCTGCCCCTCGGCCCTAAGAGTGTCCCGCCATCAGCGGCTGCGAATTGATTGTGTTTGTATGTGGTATGAGTGTGGTTATTTTAAAATTGTTGTATCCTGTTGTGAGCCGCCCTGGGTCTTCGGAGAAGGGCAGCATATAAATATGAATATTAAATTAAATTGAATATTAAATTTAGCTGATTCAAATAAATTTCTTTATATTCATATCAAAATATGTACAATACTATACATTCTTCTTTACAGCAACATAGCTTAATGAAGACTTCTTACAGAGAGATACAGAGACAAACCTGAGACTGGAAATCCAGCTCCTAACTCAATACCCTTTTGCACAGACTCAGTAGCACTTTCTTCACATTGGCTGACTGAGTTACCACATGACTCTTCCTGCTCATGAATATTCCAACAGCATCTGTGTGTATCTCCAGACCTTACTTGACTACTATCCCCAGCAGCCCTAAAAAGCACTGTGGAAGAGTGGGGAATGCTGGGAATTGCAGTTCATCACCATCTGGGAAAACATGACTCTCCAAAGATCAATCTTTCCTTCCTTCCTTCCTTCCTTCCTTCCTTCCTTCCTTCCTTCCTTCCTTCCTTCCTTCCTTCCTTCCTTCCTTTTTTCTTCCATCCATCTCCTTCCCTTTCCCTTCAATATCTCCTTCCTTTCTTCTTTCCTTCCTTCCTTCCTTTTTTCCTTCCTTCCCCCTTCAATCTCCTTCCTTCTCCATCTCCTTCCTTTTCCCTTCAATCTTCCTTCCTTCCTTCCATCCATCCATCTCCTTCCCTTCCCCTTCAATCTCTCCTTCCTTCCTTCCTTCCTTCCTTCCTTCCTTCCTTCCTTCCTTCCTTCCTTCCTTCCTTCCTTTGTTCCCCCTTCAATCTCCTTCCTTCTCCATCTCCTTCCTTTCCCCTTCAATCTTCCTTCCTTCCATCTCCATCTCCATCCCTTCCCCTTCAATCTCTGTCTCCTTCCTTCCTTCCTTCCTTCCTTCCTTCCTTCCTTCCTTCCTTCCCCCTTCAATCTCCTTCCTTCTCCATCTCCTTCCTTTCCCCTTCAATCTTCCTTCCCCTTCCCTCCCTCCCAGCATTTTTGAGTAAGGAAGAGTAAGCTTCTCCAGCAAGCATTGCTATATTGTTTTTGTGATTAATCACTATGCTTTATGTTCAATTCGTAACAATGAAAATACACCCTGCATATCAGACATTTACATTACGGTTCATAATAGTAGCAAAATTACAGTTATGAAGTAGCAACATTTTATTTGTCAAATACAATAACCTTGTTTCTGATTTATTAATTTCATTGGACAACAAAAATTTTGCTTCCTGAACATTTTTGGGTGTATCTTATAGACTTTTGCTAACTACTGAAATAACCTGTAATTTAACCTATCCCATACGTTTATAGAAATCTTCTGTTTTTACACAAAGACAATGTAGACCCTTCAGTATCTCTTGGCTATGCTGCACACATGAAAGAAACATATGAAAACATGGAACTATTGTTGAAACGCATCCAATATACCAGGTACAACTAGAATATCTATGGAGATCTAAAAGTAGTGGATATTGTGCTTCAAATGCAGCTGTTGTTATCTATGCGAATAGGACAGTCATGCAAGACATAGATGGCCTCTTTGACCTCTCATTCAAACCAGTAGTCCTCTGCCCAAAAAGTGGACTTTGGTCTCTTCAAAAGAGTGGCCTTTGTTTGATACTCATTGTTTTTGATACTCATTGCATGTCCTGGAACCAATTAACATTGATTACTGAGGTACCACTGTACAGAGCACCAAACTACATTCAGCTGGTTGACAAAATCCTACAGCATACAAGACCATAAAGTGCAACATATCACTGAAGATTCATTTTCTGCATTCACGCTTGGGCTTTCTTCCTGAAACTTTAGATGCACGGTGAAATGTTTCACTAGAACATTAACACAATGGAAAAACAATATCAAGGCAACTGAAATCCATCAATTCTGGCTGACTATTATTGGATACTGCTGCAAGATTCATTGGACATTGAGTACAAATAAAAATCAGCAGCAAAACACATTTAGCCCTGTTGAACTCATGCAGCATGTTGGAAATATGTGATTAAATACATTATAGTAATTAAAAGTTAATTCCATATTTCTTAAGATTCCTATGAGATACAGTCATCCTGAAATTATATTTGTGTTTAGTTTGAGGGGGTCTGTCATAATCACCAAAGGCTTTTCAAGAAACAAAACTTTTGAAAAAAATTGTCCAGTGTAGATTCATACTACTCATTGCATCATAAATGTAACACTCATTTGAAATTGTTAGTTAGAAATAAGAAGGCAACTGGTAGGATCTTTTCCAACTAACAAATTTTACTTAAAGGCACAAGCTTTTGTGAACAGCAGCTTACTTCATAAGTTTCACAGAATGGCTAAATTGATGTAGTATCTAAATTGGGTAAGGTGGAGAAGACAAAAAGAGAGGGGAAGACAGGCAGATTAGATAGTTTTCAATTACCTTGTCAATTAACAATTGTAATATATTAAAATTTCTTTACAACAAACATCATATTTGTTCAGAGCATTTCAGATCAGTGACTTGGAGTTTTTTCATAGTGTGTTTTGAGATATTATGGTAGACATCTAGAAACTGGGACACTGGGAGTTCTAGTCCTGCCTTGGGCATAAAGGCAACTGGGTGACCTTGAGCCAGTCACTTTCTCACATTGTAGAAAGGACACAATGGCAAACCATTTCTAAAAAATCTTGTCAGGAAAACTGCAGAGACTTGTCCAGGCAGCTTCCAAAAATCATACATGATTGAATGGAAGAAATATAAGTGCATGGAATCTGTCTCATTTGTCAGTGACATTTTTAGTATTAATTTTAATTTATTTTTGCCCCATATAAATTGCTAACATGTATTTTGCATCAGCCATCTAGTTACAATATTATTGGATAATCTACACTCCCCCCAAAAGCAATTGTCAATAGGTTGAGAAGATTGTCCAGAATCAGATATTTTTAGAAAACTACCTAGCTAAAAGTGTAATATTTAGTACTGTATAAAAAATACAAAATATTATTTCTTTTATACTTTGAGAGTATAAACTTACAAAGTTTACAAAATGTAGAAGTTGGAAACATAACCATGTAATATCAAAGACTAAACCTCTCCTCTATAAATTGAACTTTCAGAATTATGTCCAAGTAAATACTTACATAAAGTCAGCAAATAGGAAATAAATCTGACTTTGGCATCACCCATAAATGAGAGAGCATTATATCTATTTTTCTTTTAAATTATTCTTATAATAGAACTTCATTTTAGAGATTAAGTTGCAAATAGTTTAAGACTGGCATTTAAGTTCTAGATAAAATACTGTAAATGTGTGTAAAACAGATGAGGAAAACAGCCTAACAGAAGCTGTACCACGACCTCTATTTTAATTGCAGTATACAGAGTTTTACCCAATCTATTTATCTTCATTTCCACAAAGGGGCATATATTCATCCAACAAGCAGCCAGAGTTACATGTAGAACTTAAAATGCCAATGCCAACTTTCTACATATATATTCATTATAGCTATAGGAAACAAAAGGAGTGATTTGCAAACTGATCAAAATATATTTCAGTCAGAATCCACATCTTGACTAATTCAGAAACTATGGCTTTGAGGACTTCCCATGTTATCTGAGCATAAGTGTGTATTCAAAGAAGATGTGTCTGTCAGGATTCCTACTTAAGTGGGAATAGGTTTGTAGAGGTATTTGGCTTCAGAAAGTGCTCCTCTGAATATTGTGCATGGCAGTAATATTTTTATATCCACTTAGAATGTCTGAAAAGGATCATATACAGAATTTATGGCAAATACTTACAGTGCTCTGCCGAAAGAGAGATCCATCATTCATAACTAAAATTCTCATGGTGCCAATTTGATATATCAGCATTCAGCAGAAAACTGTCACCGGGGTATCCTTGAGGACCTCTTGTTTTGGGGTGGATATTTCAAAGCTGAGCCACAAAAGATAATATGTTACAGTTATTTTTGGATACATTAACATATATATGGGGAAAAATTAGGAGGTAGAATTCTGCAACGGAGTTTGCAGGCATGTGGACAGATGAATCTCTATAATTGCATGGCTAGAAAAGAGCATTATTTTGCTTTCAGTACTCTGGAATTGCTTCAGCTAAAACCATTTTGGCACTGCTTAATTATCTTTGCAAATTTCCTGCCACTTTCTAATTACATATTCAAGAAAATAAAGTATGTACTGACTAAAACTGTTATATTCACCATCTTAACCCTGTGCAAAATTGCTAGAAAATTAATGGAAGCAGAATTATCTTGTTTCTAAATGTATCTCATTTAGTTAGCTTTTCAACTACACTAGCTATGACCATAGTGATTGCCTGTGACCCTTTTGAGCATTTTCTAAAAGTTGACTTAATATAATAAAATTTGGATATTATCATTTTAAGTGACTGTTATAAAACTTCAATCTCATTACAGACGGGCAATTCCCAACCTTCTTATCTTACTATTACTTTTTTTAAAAAGAGGAATGGTAGGCAGTTCTCCAAGACCATTCGTGGCATTGGCTAATGTTATGACCCAGTCTGCATCCACCAGAATGGCATCTAACTTCCCATATTTCTGTGTTTCAAATTGAATAGGCATTGTGGAAGATGGAATGGAATGGAAACTTTCTGAATGGAAGAAAGTTTGTTCTTTTAAAATCAGAGGCAGAACTCTGGAAAAACAGAAAGAGGTTCCATATCGATAAAGGAGAATAAAGTTTGGGTGATGAAATGTCTGCAAGAAAACAATCAAGCTCAGAGACCACCAACAAGACCTCAGAAGTTTCTGTGCGTTAGCTAGAAAAAAAAATGGGGTGTACCATCTCCCCAAAACTTAAACAAATGACTGTAGTTGCAGCTAAAAGCTATAAAAAGTCCAGGGGAAAAAACCAGAAGATTCTGCCTCAGGATGCAAGTTGTGTCTAAGAAACAGGTGTATATTTTAGGGAAAAGCTGTACCCAGGAGAGTCTTTTGTTAAAATCAGAATCTGAGAATTGTAACACATCAGTGGATTTTTTTTTAAGTTTTTTTAGTTTTACCAACTACTGTTATAAATTGAAAAGTTTTTACATTCTAGCTTTTATAATAATAATAATAATAATAATAATAATAATAATAATAATAATAATAATAATAATAATAATAATAATAATAATAATAATAATAATAATAATAATGTTGGAAGGGACCTTGGAGATCTAGTCCAACCCCCTGCTCAGGCATTTTGGACAAATGGCTGTCCAGTCTCTTTTTAAAAACTTCCAGTGTTGGAGCATTCACCGCTTCTGGAGGCAGGTTGTTCCACTAGTTAATTAATACTGTATTTAATGTTTTAAACTTAAAGGTGATTTATTATATTTCTTTTTTTAATTAAGTAGGATTTTTTTAAATCTTGTGACATGAAGATACTTCTAATCACATGTCTAAACACTGTCTGCCAGAGGATGGCACAATAGCACTTATTTCATTATATCATTTTTACCTTTTTACTCACTATAAATGCAGCAGGGTATAGTAAATCCATCTCTTTTACTAGGATAGAATGTCTAACAGAACTTGGGAACATAGAGGAGAGAGTATGACAGTTGCAGAAAGATATAGGGCAAACAAACAAAGCAAACAAAAATCCATAAGTCTAGGATAAGGGAAATATGAGAAAGATTAAGTCCGTCTTAATTACAGTAGGTACACGATGAGCTGGAGAATTGCTTTGGCTGGCTTTCAGGATTCTGTTATATTGTCTTCCTAGTTATCAAGATCTTTCAAGAAATCCAAGGGTTGTTGTTTCTTAAATTTGTGTGCCTCAAAGTGCTTGACGCTCACAACAGGCTTTTGGGAATCATGTCCCTTTGGAAGAAAGATAGTACGAGTTGTTGCCCCAGAGCAGAAGACAGGACCATGAGGTAAACAGTCAGAGTTTCTGGGAGAGGATGTTTAAGGCTTACAAGCTCAGTAGCCCCAAAAAAGTTTGTATCCCAATATTTAAAAATGCTGGGGGTTTAAGATCATATATATTGGCTTTTTCCAATGCCTCCTTGTGTATCCTCTCAGTATTTGAGGGGCTGCCACAAAGATGAAGGAGTCAACTTATTTTCCAAAGCACCAGAGGGCAGGACAAAAAACAATGGATGGAAACTAATCAAGGAGAGAAGCAACCTGGAATTAAGAAGAAACTTCCTAACAGTGAAGACCATTAACAGTTTGCCTTCAGAAGTTGTGGGTGCTTTATCACTGGAGGTTTTTAAGAAAAGACTGAACAGCCACTTGTCTGAAATGGTATAGGGTCTCCTGCTTGAGCAGGGGGTTGGATGAGAAGACCTCCACAGTCCCTTCCAGCTCTATTATGATTCAGATTCAGATCCCTGCCCATTGACAGCTCCATTAGACAGACTGGACCGTGAAATTGATTCCAAAGGAATGCTAAAGTTACTTTTATTGGTATTTGTGAGAGGGGTCACTAGATAAATCTGGTAAATAAATAAAAAACAGAATCTTGCAATTCTGATTTTGCTGCAGCTCCTTCTCCTTACAGTTCAGTTCAGAATTAGAGAGGTCTGAGCTGCTTCCAAATGTTATCTAATCATTCTAGACTTTAACCTTTGTTGTCTTGGCAACAGTCTGCATATCTTTATTGACAGATAGATAGATAGATAGATAGATAGATAGATAGATAGATAGATAGATAGATAGATAGATAGATAGATAGATAGATAGCCTGTATAGGTAGTCTTCAATGTACAACCACAATTGAGCCCAAAATTTCTATTGCTAAGTGAGACAGTTGTTAAGTGAGTTTTGCTCCATTTTATGAGCCTTCTTGTCACAGTTGTTAAGTGGATCATGCAATTGTTGACTCGTGGTGTTAAGTGAATATGGCTTCCTCACTGACTTTGCTTGTCAGAAGGTTGCAAAAGGTGATAAAATGACCCTGGGACACTGCAAACTCTCATAAATATGTGTCAGTTGCCATGCATCTGCATTTTGATCACGTGATGATGGGGATACTACAACTCTTGTATGTGTGAAAAAATGGCCATAAGTCATTTTTTCAGTGCCATTGTAAGTTTGAACGGTCATTAAACAAACTGTTGTAAGTCAAGGACTACCTGTAGTTACAAAACTTAAGAAATTTAAACTTTTAGGCAGACAGTGGGGAAACAAGAATAAGCTTTGGAAAACTGAATCCTGTAAAAAGGGTTTGAGTTGTCTTCTTGTAAATAAGTATGTTTCTTCCTGTATGAGCCATGATGGATGGAGACTGACTACTGTGCAGCATAATCCAAAAATAGCACTAATCATTTAACTGTAGCCATTACTGACCCAGTAACTGAAACATATGCTGCTTTTGTGCACCAACATAAACTACTTAACCATTATAGTCAACATGACAGAGTTTTGTAGAATATCAACCATTATTTTTCAACATCCATGGATGGTTCTTAATAGTGTACATTTTTCCCTCTAAAGAACTGTGGTAGCTTAATAGTTTACAAATCTGCACATTTCAAGCTAGAATAAAGCATAACAATTACTATAATAAATAAAAATATGAGCTATAGATGAATGCAAAGATCACCTATAGTCAACAACAACAAACTTTCCATTTCTCAAAGGGAGTCATGTAACCTGCTCTGTTCTTTTGGTTTCTCTTCTAATTGGTAGCAAAACACTTTTGACAACTACATTTGAGTCAAGAAGTTTGTTTTTTTAACCTTTCCCAGGGCATACTGCTTCACTGTCTCTTCAGTAATATCCTATTGCATGATGGGTTTTCCAATTTCTGTTTAGTAGATAGGATTGTAAGTAGCTCAGTAGCTTGAAGCTGTAACTGAGCTCCACTCCGCTATCCAAATTTCTTTTACTTTTATATTTATATTTTTTATTTAATTTAATTAGTAATATAGTATGATATATTTACCATACATTATTATATCAAATTAATTAGCTGAAGTATGTATACATCAAACAAAAGAAAATATGAAATAGGTTAGATAATAAGTAATGTTGAAATTAATATTTATAATTATCTCTCATAAAAACATCACTTTTAGGCAGCCTATATATCCCAGAGGTTCACTATTCTTGATGTCTTGATAGATTCAAATTACTATTGATATAGCCAAAAAGTAAATATGAACTCATATAACAATCAGTGCAGTGCAGAATCATAATAGTCTTGTTGGCTTTTAAGGATAAGCCATAGGATAAGCACCAATGAAAAATATTACTGCTCCAACTCATGTTTTTTATCTTCAGCAACAAAGCGGTTATAACCAATACTTGTTAAGCATTCTTGGAGGTGCTGAATATACATGGAATTGTTGTTTTTTTTAATTAACCTTGCTTTAAGAACATGGAAAATTAATTTCAAACTATTTAAAGCAACCCTCCTTTGGTTTCCCTGAACTTGACATTTATTTTTTAAGGATATGTGCAAATAATTAATGTCAATTTCATTAATTCTTTTCCAAATGTAAATATTACATTACACCCTTTCTTTCCTTTATGAGCTTAAAGCAAGGTACATGAGTTTTTCTTCATATTTTATTTTCACAAAACTACCCTGTGAGGTATGATCAGATAAAAGATAATAGCCATTCAAAAATTATCTTGAGAGCTCCAGAGTAGAACTGGGCTTGAACCTAATTAAATGTTAGCTGTAAGCCTTGAACTTTCCTTGTGCATAGTTCACTCACTATAGTAGTCATTGACTTATGATCCTAAACTGAGTCTGGAATTAAGGTCATAAATCATTTTCATCATTAAGAAGTTCACAACATGACCATGCCCAATATCATGACCTTTTTTCCAGTGATTGTTAAGTGACTGCTGCGCATTAACTGAATGCAATGGTTGTTAAGTAAACCCATTGTACCCATTTTTTGACAGAAAGTGAAGGTAAATGCCAGTTTCTGGCAAAAAAAATGTCACAAATCATGATCACAGGTCCATGGAGCAGTGAAAACAGCCATAAATGTGGGCTGATTGCCAAGTTCTCAAAAAATGACCGCAGAGTAGTGAACATTAAAACTTTGAAGTTATGACGGACTTCCCCAGTGCTACCTACAACCTGATTTCAAACAATCACTAAGTAACTGATCATAAGTTAAGGTCTACCTATAAATGCCAAACTCTTATCTTGTTTGAAAAAAAGCACCAAACAACCAGCTGCTTTCTAGTATTTGATATTTAGATGAGAGTCATATAATGTTAGAATCTAAAACAACTTCCCCCCCCAAAAAGCCAGAAGTTAAGAGAGGCAGTTCTATTCATATGGGATGTGCAGAAACTAGCACATAATGCACATATATTGGGATATGATACAGGAAGGTACTGTTATCTTTTTGGAATGATATCGCCAGAGAAATTTATATAACTCCCTATGTAATGATGTTCTGGAAGTCTTTAAAAACATAGTTGTCCTCCCTGATCTTTGTATAGGGTGTTTGTGGAATCCTGTTGGTTATATTTTCCATCAGGTTTTCCATTTGAGGATGTATTGTCTGTACACATGGGACCTACTTTGAAATTGTTTTGTTTTTATTGTGTTCTAATATTAGAACAACCCATCCAGAGTAATTTTGGAGTTGGGTAGCTTCTAAATCAAATAAATATATAACTACATTGGGACTTACATGCTGCTCCAATCCAGCAGAATTCTGAGCAACTTGGGATATATCTTTGGATATAAGTAATTTATGTACTGGATACTGGATGTCCCATATTGGGTGGCACATTGACTATTTCCATTAGTTTCATGGAGCAGTTCCCTACTATACACAGATTGGATCATAGAATTACACATTCTGAAGATATTGAAAGATTTTAAGGCTAATTCTCCTTCAAAGAACCCTCCACTAGTAAAGGCATGAAAGTCTATGGAGATTTTCAGTCATCCAGGTTATGGTTGACCCAAAGGTGCTTCAAAGGGCAACAAAATCCAGAATTTCCAGAAATATAATAATGATGGCTAATATTTTGAACTGGCACATCTTAGCTTCCTTACCATATTGGCTGGTAAATATAAATCTTATATTTAGTTCTTAATTTTACTTTTCTCCAGATTATTCATTTTTTTCAAATTTATTTAATATTCTAAAACAAAAGCTCTATGCTTTAGATGCAGAATAGTTCAATGTTTAAGCAATTAATTTATTCCCATTTAAATAACTCATATTATAGTGGCACTCTCCTCCTAATGCAACCAAATATATATGTGAATATTGCTGAAGGACTCAAAACACAAATATAAATGTGGTGAAAATTTAAAAGCTGTCCTCTAAGGACGCCTACAAATTAGAGACCAGGACTATTTTTCTACAAATAGTAGAATTGTTTAATACAATTTCTTTAAAGTGCATTGAATGTCAGGTAACAGGTGTGTGGGCCTGTGGCCAAACACGTTGCCTTAAGAAGTCTAACAAGCATTGTTATAATTGGCCCAGCTGTAAAAGAAAAATGCATGCCCAGTACAAATTACTAGTTATATTTTAGAGTTCACATTGTGAAGAGCAGTAAAAAAGTGACTTGTAACAGACAAGTCATATCTCTTAAGAATATAGATTACACACTATAGCCTGAAGACATTATATTACAGGCTGACACATCCTCAGATCTCAAGTTAAAAAGGGTGAGGCTGGCTTAATACTTGCAAGGAAAAAAATTAACAAAATCCTGTTAAGCCTGAGATTGGTAAAATGCTTTGAGGAAACACTTCCTTTCTTCTGAGGAGGGTTAGGGTTAACCCATGTACTTTAATAGGCCCACTGTCACATATTTACCATTGCACAAAAAAGTTTTCTCTTTTGCAGTGATCTTTTGGGCTCCTTCTCCTTGTTAAAACTGGTTTTGCTATTCTACACATCAAATGTTAAGGCATAGCCATTGCCTTTGGAAGCTCATGTCACAATAACAAATAATCTGAAAGTATTCTATAGAATATTCTGGAAAAAGTAAAGCATATGCCCACTCAAGTGTTGTTCTGAACACATAAAAAAAATCAGGACTCTTAATTTCTTATATCTTGTCCAATCCGTTCCTCTAGCTTCCATATATCAGTTAGGTTTTAATGGGAAAGCCATAGGACTGTATGTAGATGATACAAATCACTACAGTTAATTTTGGTTTTTTTTTATAAAAAACAACAAATGGAAGTATATTGCCCAGTCATGCTTCTTTGTTGATGAAGAGTTCAAAAGCTTAGAACTGATACATTTTATTTGGCCAGTTTTTGGAATTGGTACACATAAAGTTTTTTAAGAACACAAAATCACTTTTTTGCAACAATGCAGACATGATGTATACAAGGTTCATTGTAAATGGACTTGTTCAATACTTTGGAATGTAATTTAAGAGAACACCTATCTGAATTGTAGCTTCTTCCCCAAAAGCTGTCACTTTATAGGTTGCAGTCTGATCCACTATCTGTTATAATGTTATAATACTATTAGGGTCTTAACTGTAGATATACTTAACTCAGTATTCCCTATTATTATGTTATTTCCTAAATGAATTCTACCTTCATTTTTTTTTATCCAAGTACCAACCTCAGGATTTTTTTTCTACAAAAGTTGTATTCCTAACTTGAGTGGTTTTTCTCCATGCATTCTTTCCATTGTGCAAAGCTATCTGCTATCTAGCATTTCTTTCTCGCACTGCAAGGAACTGGTAATAAGCAATATCTTATAGCTTCAGAACATCCTCCAATTATGATTTTGAAAAACCTATAATTTCTCTAACTTGAGATGAATTGTGGATGAAAAATGAAGTATAAGGCCTAAATATAAGAGAGAAAATCAGAGGAAATCCTCCAATTTCCCTACAACCCCTACCTTGGCCAGGTATTTTGTTGATCCCTATACTTGCAGACTTTAGTGTCTCCAAATATGTTTTGTAGTCCAGGTTGTGACTCTCTGGTGCATTGAAGTCAATGGTTCCTAAAGAGAGTCTTAAGTTGGTACTTTTAGAATTAATAAGGAAAACCAGGTACGGTATTTCATCATTAAACATTAGAAAATAAAAGTTTATGAATCAAGACTCCCTGCAGTATAAAACTCTGTGATATAAACAGAGGAAAAGGGATTATTTGTTGCACACTATACTTACAGTGCATTTTTAGATAAAATATTTTTATATATGTATAGTTTTAAAACAATGAACATCTGCAAGAATCATCAGATATGCCTAAATACTGTTCAGTTTGTAATTTTACTTTTGCCATAATTTAAACACTCAAGGACCATGCAGTCAGTAACTTCCATTACTGATATCATATGAGTATTGTGTAAGATTTAATTCACTTATAGTGCATGCTGAGTTATACCATAGAAATGTGCTATATTTAAAATATCCAATGTTTCTGTAGTTCTGTATCTATAGCATTTTTCAGGGCATTATGTAGTGATACAGTGGGCTAGAAAAAGCAGGAAATAGTGAATTCTAGTACTGCCTTATGTATATAGCCATCTGGGGGACTTTGGGCAGTCACTTTCTCTTAGCTGTAGGCAGTGCTTTTTTTGTAAAAAAAAAAAAAAGGTGCCGGAACTCACACATGTCATACAACCACCTTGCCTACCCTACAAGGTTCCACCCAAAACAGGTGCTGGAACTCTGTTCTGGGCATTCTATGACAAAAAAAGCTCTGGCTGTAGGAAAAAGATAATGGTCAACCACTTCCTAAATATTGCCACTACCTAGACTTGTCAAGACTGAGTCAAAGCCACAAAAATAAATATGTTGGGGCAAATGTTCTGAGTCAAAAACTGGAAGCCAATCAATCATATGGATACTTCTTAATTATGGCACTAATATTAATCAGTTAAGATCAGTTAAATCCCAAGAATCATTCCATTACAGGGATCAAAAATTAAGATGGCAGGTACAAATTTGAGATTAACCTCCAACCCTTTTAAATGTGTCCCATGTCTACACTGAATGTAAAAAAGGGGGACTTCAATCACACATTGCCATCTTGACATTTTTTATTGCTCCTTGCAACCCATCATCCTTCCCCAGTTGCAGTGTAATTGTTTCCTGGGTTTTTGACTTCAACAACTAAAACCAATGGAGAAAAATTACAGCAAGGAAGATTACAATAAGGGGGAAATGGTAGGGTTCTCAAGGCATCCTAAAAAGGCCCTTATATTGTCTGCAAAACATTTTTTAAAAAAAGAATGAGAAGTCTAACAAGAAGTGGATCCTCCAAGACAACTTTCCTGGTGAAAATTTTCCTCATCATGCCTCCCCGTCTTCTTCTTGTGCCATATCATGGCTCCCTGTAGACAAGCACAACCAGGTTGGGGAAGGGAGTGTCCTCTCCCTCCCTGCCAAAGGCAGAATTAAACAAAAAATTGTTTGTCAAGTGCAAAGGCAGTGGAATAAGACACCAGAGAGTAAGGTGCTAAGATCTCCAGAATCTTTGCTGTTTGGAAATCAAAAGTTATCAATGATCCTTCATATGCTTTGAAAGTGCTCAAGTCACACCCCAAAGTAAAAACCCCAAGGGTTGGGAGAATAAAACAATTATTTTCCCAAGGACTGTTTTCTTGGGTATGAACTGTGTTTAATAGAGACAGCCTGCAATTTAGTCACTGGAATTGGCAAGCTGACCTTAGTGAGACACTTATCTTGGGGATGCTTTCATTATTTACGCCAACCAGCCAACAGCTGAAAGTTATTGTTTACGCTACTTTTTAATGTGCGAATTAGTCTTTTTGTTACAAGGCTAAATGAGACAGAACTGCCAAAAGGATACCAGTTTATTCAAGCTGCTATTTCTGTAAGAGCACCACTGAAATTTAATTTCTTTGTTCCATCACTGCTGGGCACAACTAATCTAAGAGGATATGCTTTCAAAATTAGGCCTAAATAAGTATATAATTAATTATTTTTTTGATAATGGAACATTATCAGTAGAACAGATTTCTAGTTATTCAAATCTTAAAATTATAGAAAGAGCAAATACAGATGTGGTCTGTGGGATAATCTATATCACGAATTATCCACCACAGGAACAAATATCTGTGATCGAGATATTTCCTTTTCATTTTGTTTTAACTATAGCATTGTTATCAACAAATAAACATACACAGGCATACAAAATATATTTACTTGGAAATAAAGTGCATGAAACTGGATTGTAAATCTAAATAATGAAGTAGAGGTTTCCACAGAGGTGTCAAAATATCAAGATTAGCCAATAGTATGATCAAAAATTGTCACGTGAACCACTAACACAACTTTTTTTTATCATACTCTGTGGATAACCTATAATTAAATAAAGTCAGTATTTAGTTTAAAATCTTTCATCCAATCCCTAACTAGTTATGAAAAATAAAAACAGAAATGATTCTATACATTATTTTCTCAATGGGAAATGTGGAGACTTTAAGAGCAATTGGAGTAAGCATATTTTCTGAGAGATGATGGCTTTACAAGTGCAGGACTTACACCCTCATGGTTTGTTTCCTAGCATATCTCCAAAATGGATCATCTTCAAAATAAGAAGAGTGGTAGCTGTGGTGTTGCTGTTGTTACAAGTGGCTATTAGCATCTGTGGAAACAGATGCAGTGAAAATGCTCTTGAGAAAATTTCCCCTCAGCATTTATCCACCTTTAACCCTAAAATGCTTATGAAGTGTTTTGTTCTTAACAATAATTTTTGCCATGAAAGAGGGGGATTTGTGCTTGAAAATCTGAGGAAGGAAAATGTAACACAGAGCTCTTTTTGTAAACTACTGTGTTCTCATGACATTTCAGTATCTTTCATGAGATACAGGTAGAAAAGGAAGAATGAACAAGTATGGTTATATAAACAGACAGTCAAAATACATCTGCAGGCAAATAGTACAAAGGATGTTTAAGAGAATTTAGGTGAAAACAAATAACAATATATTCTTATCAGGTAATTATTGAAAGCCATCCTGCATTCTCTAAATGTCTCAATTAACAATAATGAAACCAAAGTGAAGCACATCATTCATAATCTGTTTGCTAAGGTCTCCTACTATTAAAGAGATGAAGTGGCTGCCTCAGACAGGAGGAACAGAATGCAGCAGGAAAGGATTAGAAAGCAGGAATTATTTATACCACATAGCCTGTCTGGCACCTCTAACCTTGCCTCCTTTTCTTGTGTGTGATGAAGAAAAGCTGTTTCAGAAAAAAAATACAACTTCTAAGAAAATACTGAGATATCTCTGAATTTATATACATATAGATATCAACACAGCATGTAATTAACCAGACATAACCTCAATTAAACATTTGCATTTTATGGTAACCAAATATATATACTCTCTGTGTTTGTGTGTATGTGTGTGTGTATACATACACACAGGGCTTTTTTTGTCATAGAACACCCAGAATGGAGTTCCGGTATCTTTGTTGGATGGAACCTTGTAGAGTAGGCAAGGCAGGTTGTATGACATGTATGAGTTCCGGCACTTTTTTTTTTTTTTACAAAAAAAGCACTGCACACATATACACATATACATATACATACACACACAGTATATTTATAAATGCAATACCTAAAGAAGTTAAATGTTATTGACCAATAGAGAGAAAGAAAAAACCCAAAATATATTTAATACACACTGAAGTAAGTGATCTTAAAAATATAAACCGGTGAAGCAATTTATTTCTGGTTTGTGAAATATCTGTTCTGTGAGCTGTATGAATATTCACTTTCATTGTCATTTAACATTTTCACAAATCACCATACTGAACATTTTCCCTTAATACATTCATCTTCCTTAATATACTCTCTATGGAACATTTTTTCCTAAAATAGGCATTCTTTTCTACAGCTTTCCCTACAGAACATATTTGTATACATAATTTTTGAATTAAGCACTATAAAAGAGAAATATATACTTTTCAGAATACTGTGATCCAAAACACAATGATTCAGGAAAAATGAGGAGAAAACATTATGCTGAATCCTAATTTCAACTGTTTAAGTTGCTTTATTTGTATACTGTGGCAGAAGTTTCACATTTTACTTGTAAGTAAAACATTAATGTATATGCCTGGCATCTGATGAGAAAATGCATGCCTTGCTTCAAAGCTTTCCATTTTTTCTCTCGTTTTTCTTTCTCATGTACAAATATTTTGGTTTATTAACTTGTATGAACAACTGTTTCCCTTATGGGCTTCTCAGACATCCATGATTATTGTAAATCATGCTATTTTTAGAAAATTTCATTGATATTAGGGAGTGTCCTAAATAAATATGTTAGTTTTTAATTACTATGTGACCCCTAAGAACAATTATTTTATTATTTATTGTTCCAGCAAAGAAAGCTGACGATCAAACACATCAAATGTCTAGAGGATTGTTAGCAAAGGCCTGCTGTCACTGTAAAAAATCTGAGTACAGTAAGGATCTGAATTCCAAGGGTGCTGATCTTGGTTGTATAGCTGTGGTGTCCACATTGGCTAATATGACAAAAAGACATATAACCAAGCTAATAGGCAAAATGGCCACTTCATCAGTTGAATGAAAATTCTAGAATGGGATTAATGGATTTCTGTATGTCCTCTTTTCAGACAAATCTCCCTTAATATATATCAGCTACTTTGAAACTCTGTGTTTGGCAAAGCTTTCTAATGGTAAGATTAAACCTTCCTGATGTCACATAAGCAATATTAGAGAGGTAAGAATTGTCAACACCAAGACAATACGTTATATCTTTCTAATCTTTCTATCCTTACAAATCATCCTTTTATCTACCATGTCCATACAGCAATTTATTATTTCAGTAATCCAGTGCCTTCCAGTACTTTATCCTTTTAGCAGTTCTGGAGAATGCATGAAACATTTCAAGAGGATAAGTGTCTCTACTTCCTTATTGCATCAAGAATTTTAGATACTGCTTCACAATGCCTTTATATTCCTGTTTTATATCCTGTTTTATAACCTCTTTCCCATTGGTCCCTTTTATCTAGTAGTTCTTCTTGTGAATATACATTCATTCAATGAATATATATTTGTTGTATCACTATACAGCCATTTTTCCTTTTTTCAACAACCATTCCTTCCTTCCTATGTAATAAGCAGATCAAATTTTCTCTTAAACATTCTCAATTCATCTATCCATGTATTCATCTTCTTGCTCTCTCTCTATTTTTTTTGCCATTTATGTATAACCTGCAATTGTCCACTCTGTTTCTTTGATCAGATGCAACTGTCTTGCTGTTTAACATATGAAACAGGGAATTTGAAAAGAAATTAAAAATCATGAAATATCAATTTTATTTTTTTGCACAAATGTAACTGAATTTACTATGGAAGATAATTATTGCTGAAAGGTGTCTTTTTCTTCAAGTAAATTTCCCACCATAAGGTAAAGCAAGCACAGGAAGGAAATGCATTCAGTTTAGCAATATTCTGTTACTTTAAAATAAGAATAGTATTAGCATACCTATCTTTGGTTTCTTAGTCTGGTCTAAGGGCTGACAAAATCACAGTCTTTGTGACAAGTACAAATAGATGCAATAGGTGTCATTTTGTGGTTTATCCTTATGTTATCCTGAAAAATGTTTAGCAGAAAACTTTCAGTTTACATTTAATAAAACTAAACTTTCATTGTAACTCACAGCATAGTTATGTTGCTTTGTGCAATATATATATATATATATATATATATATATATATATATATATATATATATATATATATATATATATATATATATATATATATATATATATATATATATATATATATATATATATATATATATATATATATATATATATATATATATATATATATATATATATATATATATATATATATATATATATATGTGTGTGTGTCAAGTGGTCATTTTTTAGATTGCACCCTGTAAACCCAAATATGGGAGGAAGAAATCATTCTTTCCTTTGCTTGTTTCAGCTCAACCCAGAGCCATCTGCAAGCACAAATATATATATATGTTTTTAAAATTGTTAACAAAGAAATAAGGGATTTCTGAGATAGCTATTTCGAGTTATTTAACTCTCTTCAGTCAGAACTCACCCTTTCTGGGATTCGAACCTGGGCAGTCTGCATGCTAGGCAGAAGCTTTAGTCTCAAGCCACAGGCTCTCTCCCGCTTTGTTAATATTCAGGGAGTGAATATGTGTGTCAAGTGGTCATTTTTTAGATTGCACCCTGTAAACCCAAATATGGGAGGAAGAAATCATTCTTTCCTTTGCTTGTTTCAGCTCAACCCAGAGCCATCTGCAAGCACAAATATATATATATGTTTTTAAAATTGTTAACAAAGAAATAAGGGATTTCTGAGATAGCTATTTCGAGTTATTTAACTCTCTTCAGTCAGAACTCACCCTTTCTGGGATTCGAACCTGGGCAGTCTGCATGCTAGGCAGAAGCTTTAGTCTCAAGCCACAGGCTCTCTCCCGCTTTGTTAATATTCAGGGAGTGAATATGTGTGTCAAGTGGTTATTTTTTAGATTGCACCCTGTAAACCCAAATATGGGAGGAAGAAATCATTCTTTCCTTTGCTTGTTTCAGCTCAACCCAGAGCCATCTGCAAGCACAAATATATATATATGTTTTTAAAATTGTTAACAAAGAAATAAGGGATTTCTGAGATAGCTATTTCGAGTTATTTAACTCTCTTCAGTCAGAACTCACCCTTTCTGGGATTCGAACCTGGGCAGTCTGCATGCTAGGCAGAAGCTTTAGTCTCAAGCCACAGGCTCTCTCCCGCTTTGTTAATATTCAGGGAGTGAATATGTGTGTCAAGTGGTTATTTTTTAGATTGCACCCTGTAAACCCAAATATGGGAGGAAGAAATCATTCTTTCCTTTGCTTGTTTCAGCTCAACCCAGAGCCATCTGCAAGCACAAATATATATATATGTTTTTAAAATTGTTAACAAAGAAATAAGGGATTTCTGAGATAGCTATTTCGAGTTATTTAACTCTCTTCAGTCAGAACTCACCCTTTCTGGGATTCGAACCTGGGCAGTCTGCATGCTAGGCAGAAGCTTTAGTCTCAAGCCACAGGCTCTCTCCCGCTTTGTTAATATTCAGGGAGTGAATATGTGTGTCAAGTGGTTATTTTTTAGATTGCACCCTGTAAACCCAAATATGGGAGGAAGAAATCATTCTTTCCTTTGCTTGTTTCAGCTCAACCCAGAGCCATCTGCAAGCACAAATATATATATATATGTTTTTAAAATTGTTAACAAAGAAATAAGGGATTTCTGAGATAGCTATTTCGAGTTATTTAACTCTCTTCAGTCAGAACTCACCCTTTCTGGGATTCGAACCTGGGCAGTCTGCATGCTAGGCAGAAGCTTTAGTCTCAAGCCACAGGCTCTCTCCCGCTTTGTTAATATTCAGGGAGTGAATATGTGTGTCAAGTGGTTATTTTTTAGATTGCACCCTGTAAACCCAAATATGGGAGGAAGAAATCATTCTTTCCTTTGCTTGTTTCAGCTCAACCCAGAGCCATCTGCAAGCACAAATATATATATATGTTTTTAAAATTGTTAACAAAGAAATAAGGGATTTCTGAGATAGCTATTTCGAGTTATTTAACTCTCTTCAGTCAGAACTCACCCTTTCTGGGATTCGAACCTGGGCAGTCTGCATGCTAGGCAGAAGCTTTAGTCTCAAGCCACAGGCTCTCTCCCGCTTTGTTAATATTCAGGGAGTGAATATGTGTGTCAAGTGGTTATTTTTTAGATTGCACCCTGTAAACCCAAATATGGGAGGAAGAAATCATTCTTTCCTTTGCTTGTTTCAGCTCAACCCAGAGCCATCTGCAAGCACAAATATATATATATATGTTTTTAAAATTGTTAACAAAGAAATAAGGGATTTCTGAGATAGCTATTTCGAGTTATTTAACTCTCTTCAGTCAGAACTCACCCTTTCTGGGATTCGAACCTGGGCAGTCTGCATGCTAGGCAGAAGCTTTAGTCTCAAGCCACAGGCTCTCTCCCGCTTTGTTAATATTCAGGGAGTGAATATGTGTGTCAAGTGGTTATTTTTTAGATTGCACCCTGTAAACCCAAATATGGGAGGAAGAAATCATTCTTTCCTTTGCTTGTTTCAGCTCAACCCAGAGCCATCTGCAAGCACAAATATATATATATGTTTTTAAAATTGTTAACAAAGAAATAAGGGATTTCTGAGATAGCTATTTCGAGTTATTTAACTCTCTTCAGTCAGAACTCACCCTTTCTGGGATTCGAACCTGGGCAGTCTGCATGCTAGGCAGAAGCTTTAGTCTCAAGCCACAGAAAGGGTGAGTTCTGACTGAAGAGAGTTAAATAACTCGAAATAGCTATCTCAGAAATCCCTTATTTCTTTGTTAACAATTTTAAATATATATATATATATATATATATATATATATATATATATATATATATATATATATATATATATATATATATATATATATATATATATATATATATATATATATATATATATATATATATATATATATATATATATATATATATATATATATATATATATATATATATATATATATATATATATATATATACATATATACATACATATATATATATATCAATGTATAAGCAGCCTTGAGAAAATTGTCCCTGTATTCGTTTTTTAAAGTTTTTCTTTCTCCATGCTTATATTAGATACATTATATTATAATATATGTTTCACATAATAAGCTCTGTCAGCAAATTTTGTATAGTCTTGCTCTTCCATTTAAGTTGCATAATATCTATCATATTAGTTTACTCTGCATTTTTATTACAATTTATTATCACCTTTCAGGGATCTAAAGGCAAAGTTCAATTAGCTTTAATAATTTACCATGAGCAAAAAAAAAAAAAGCAATAACAAAAGATACCCCAAACCTCTAGTTATACTGCAAGGGATTTTCATTAGAAAAATGAAAAATTGGGACAGAGGGCATTGTCACAATCCAGATTGAGTAATCACTTTTTTAATTAGGTCCATCTCATGGTGTAGTGTTAGTGCTAGAAGTTGAGCTTTCACATGGAAGCTCGTAAAAAGCATTTGTATAACACCTCCTGAGCTACTTGTTAGTTATTCAGAGATTAAAGGCACATAAAAACAATGGTGAATTTACCAAAAGCTACCAATTTAAATGGTGATTTAAACTGAACGCTAAGCTAACTAATCAGTAATTTGCAGTACAAGGTTTACCTTGTTTAAAACAGGTAACCTTAACTGCACATTCAAAAGAAAAGTAGTTCAGAGAAATGATAATAAACATAGTGCTGTCATCTTTAAAATCATTTCTGAACATTGTTAAACACAACTACTTCCCTATTACCAAAGATCCAGGAATAAATAGAACTCATTTCTTTTCTTCCTATTTTGGATGATGATTATATACAACACCAGGCCTATATTTTTATAGATCATAAACATGACATCTACACAAAACAGGTTAGTTGAGGTGTAGTCCTTTGTTCTAGGTTGGGAGTTATTTTTCCCCCAACTTTGTTGCAGTTACAATCTTTTATGCACCAAACTACTCTCTTACTTGGGGCTAAATAGAAATTAGAGCAATGGTTCCTATCATGCCTTTGGACTCACAGTAGAACAAAATAGTTAATAAATGATTCAGAGAAAAGTTTGAGGCTAGTGAGCAAAAGGGGCATAAAGATAGAGGGCAAGAAAATAGTAGTGTTCATGAGTAAAGACTCATGTTGGGTGGTGGCAGCAATGCTAGCAATAGATGTAGGAGATGATTAGGCTGAGCCTAAGGGGAGGGGTGAAATGCACCATAAGTCATGAGTCCCTGTGCACCTTGTCTTATTGCCTGCTCATTCCCCTTGACGGTTAGTTAGTCAGATTCTTGTCGAGAACTTAAGCTTGCAATAATTTTTATACTCATTTGAACTGTCTGAATCTCCTGATTTCCCTGGTGCTTGACAGTAGAGTTAATTGTGCCTTGCTATCTCAACAATTCCTAAGTTTTAGATAGAAATTGTAATTAAATCTCTATTGCTTTATTATACTATTGGTGTTCTACAGAACTAGAAAGATCCTTTTTTTGAGGATCCTTTGTCTACCACAAAGCTCTTCCCATAAAGTATTCTTATCATTCCCATATTTACTTGAAATCTATGCAGCTTTTTCTTTGTGGACATTTTTTTTAAATTCTAGAAATGTGAGAATTGCAGGAACAATAAATGAGAACATAATATAAGTCAGATGTTCTGCATCAATCCACTGCTGTTTTATGCACCAAGCAAATACACCATGTACTGAATAGTTCAAAGAGTTTATTTTTCTGTAAGCTTTCAGATAATTGAATAGATCTGAAGATATTTTTAGGCCATTGCATGAGTATCTTATCTGAAAATAACATCAAATCCCACCCTAGTCCAGCAGCTATTGGTAAGATGAAAAAATCTTTTTGCTCTCATAAAAATCTAACCCTTAGTGGGGATCAGTAAATAAAACTTTATTACATGTCAAACAGCACCTCCCATCTGAAAAGCAATCCAATTTCTCTAGCAATTCATTTGTCTTGATAACAGAAAGAGTCAACAATGCTTCTTCCCACCTTCCTTTTAGGGGTGTATCACTAAAACTTTATTTGGTTAGTAATAGATTTCAGAAGTGGTGTGAAATACCAAAATGTTTGCTGCTTAGTGAAAAAGAATAAGCTCTTAGAAATATTTGACATGGTGTGGGCATTTTTCCTTCTAAACTATCCTGTGGCTATCTTGCAAATGATAGTATCATTGCTTTGACTTTTTCTTATATGCTAGAATAATTCACACCTTTTAGTTGATCAGATTCCATCTGTCTGCTTTGCTAAACCCTCTTAACATTTTTTTCACTCCACTCTCCAGCGTATATAATTTTTGGATATATGTTTTCCTCAGTATAATAACTTTAGCTGTGATAAACCAGCCTTCTCAAATATCTGTTCTGTTCACTGAAGGATAGTTCTCCATAATTTAGTTTCACTTTATAAATCTTTCATTTTATTGTTGAAACACAGCTGAAGCAAAACAGCAAATTTTGAAGTGGAAACAATTGAGAAATAATCCCTGTCAGTTTGGCATTACCCCAAATAATATATGTTCACCTTGAATGTTCTATGCTCCATTGAAGCAGAAAAATAATGAAGAAAAAAATAAACCCTGAAATTAAATATATAAGCAAAATAGCACAATGAAAATAAATAGACAAATAACATATTCCTGTGGAAAAAGAAATCAGACGTATACGATAGAATGGGAAATATATGTAAGCAGTATTAATGATTACAAAAACTGTAAATACAGTTTGCATCTATGGAATTGTTGTTTCCTAGTCACCAGAAAAAAAAGTTGCACTGCATTTTGTACTGTTCAGAACTCAACATATTTTTGTGTTGAATTCTGATTGTCACAAATTAAGAGAGATCCAATGAAGTAGAACAGTTCAAAATATAAATAATATAGAAATTTAATAAATAAAAAAGAAAGGGATCAGGGTGGGAACAGGTTTGGAAATGAAGGCTAGAAGGAAAAATTTTAGTCACTGTGAATGTGTTTACCTTGAGATACACAGTAAGGGGTTGGACTCAATGGTCTAAATAACCCATTCCAACAATCATCAATCTAGCTATTGTGATAATTCTAGTCTTCCTCTAGACTAGAGTATAGCTAGGGGGTTATACTTTATGGCTTATAAAGTAAATTAACAGTTTGCTTTATAAAATGTTTGCTGTTATTGGCTAAATTGATATTTGCAACTTCCCTTTCTGAGGTATGTTTTTACCATTCTTAGTAATCAAGAGTGCCGGCTGAATTACCAAGAAAATTGTCTCTATAGCAATCCCATTTCCCCTGTACTTTACACTATCCGGTATTAAATACAGGTTGATACAATTTACAGAACAGATTATCCATCATTTCAAAACAGTGCTATACAACTTCGGAGTGAGCTATCTAATAGTTTGGAGGCTAGTTTTCAGAAAAAACTCTAAACTGCAATCTGGTTGCTTTAAAACAATAAATTAAAATGTAGTTCAGGTTGTTCAGCTGCTCCAAGCTTTTTTTTTTTTTTAATCAATTCCAGTGGCTTTACAAATACCTTCCTCTCATTCTACTTCAAGTGATCCTCTTTCTTCCATTTTGGTAAAAGTAAAGCAAATAATGGACCCAGAAACTGCTACTCTGTGTCAGAGAAATAGTTCATCAAATGTAAAACTGAACAAGGTTAGTTGAGTAAACATGTAGAAAAAGTGAAAGCAACCTGTAGCCCAATCTAGTTATTTTTCTGATGCAAAGTGACAGTTAGCAAGACACCATTGCTTTTGTATTGGAAGAGTAAAAGAATTCTGCCCAGGCTGGAAAAAAATCTACCGGTATGTTGAATTGTTGAGGAGTGGATCTTCCCTCATTTCCCCACAGGTGAAGTAGAAATAGGCTTATTTGTTGCTGTTATATGGATGTCCTCTGTGAGACATCATTTATCCTCTTCCAGAGAGGAAATCCAATTCACTTTGAAAAAAAATCAAGATGACAGGCCACTAGCTAAATCTGTCCCCCTGCAGAAGGTTCATTTTCACATTACCCTAATCATGGTGCAAACATCCTGTGCTAAGCCATGGTACATCTTTGAAAAACGAAGTGAAACAAGAGAAGCTGCTTGTGTAAACTTCTCTCCTGAAAACACAATGACTGTTTTCTCCTGATCAAAACATCATCAATTCCATCATGTCTGTATGAAAGCTAATAAATTGATGCTAACAAGTTTGCATACATTTTAAAAGTTGTTTTTCCAAACAGAAATCAACTTAGGTGTGGTTAAATTGATAGGCCCCAAATGATCCAAATATAGGTCAACGTAGTTGCAAATGTCTTTTTAAAAGTGGAAGTGAAGGTTACATGCTTTTGAACATGGATTGCTAAACTGGTACTTGAATCTCTTTGGAAGAAAGGAATTGTTAATTTCATCTGAATGAAGCATTTATGCAAACATTTTCACCATGGATGTAATAAAACATTTATCATAAGTTATTAAAAGTAAAGTGCAATATTTCTAAGGGGAAAGATACAATTATTTCTTTAAATAAGATTGCATAAATAAACATTTGCTAAAGTTGTAGGAAAAAATCTGTCCCTTTCTATGTGAATAAATTGCTAGAATAGAATGAATTAAAGCATTAAGCATGAATATTCAGGAAAGAAAAATAATTAAGACTATTGTACAGGAGAAAGCAGAGTACAATAAATAAAATCAATGACCTTTTCTGCCACTGATGTATACTTTTTATGATAGGCAAAGTCACCAAGTCTAATATTTTAAGAGGATTTCAGCTAAAGCCTTGGGAACTTTGAAATAGCCCAAATCTTTTGAGCTTTCCAGCATAAATGGATGCACTGTACACCCAATAAAGCTTTAAGAGTCATTTGAAATTCAACTGAGAAAAACAATATTTTTTACTAGATGTTTTTCTAGGTCAGGGTCCTTCAATGCTAATAATTTCAATAAAAAGGCATTAAGCTCAATTTTACTATTGTAAATATAAGCCATATGAGATTTAATATGCATGCAGGGTCCTGTTGAAGTTTTGGTTAAGTCCTGGAACCAAAGGGTGGCTCAGGCTTTGGATAGGATCGTGTCTATGTAGCCTCTCTTGACCCACTGCTCCTGATACTCCCTATGCTTCATGGAGAAGCTGTGGGTTCTGAAAAGGTGTAATATCAAAAAAAAAAACTAAAGTTAGTCACATATATTTCCACAATTTCTTCTGCCCCTCTTACAGCCAATGGGTTTTCATTTTTTTTCTGGATTGCTCATTCGGCTTACTAAAAGCTTGTATTTATTCAGGTTAACTAAATTCATAAGGAGATGAAATTGTAGTTTGATCAAATGAAAAATCAGCTGTTAAAGGAATGAGTGTTCACCATTACCCACATGGAAGGCTGCATTCCCAAACAGACTTTGCGGACATAATTTCATGTGGGTGGTTAAGAACAAGAGGAGGTGGAGGTAGAGAGGAGGCTCTCCAGATGAAACCTTCATTGATCTACATTGCCAGGCAAGAGCTTGTGCATTTTATTTGGATGGACAAGGTAATAAAGGCCACAAACACAACTGAATTATCTGTCAAAGTAAACTGGTAGATTTCTTCAGATACATTCATTTTACTGCAGGACTGCCTCTTTTTTTCCAAGAGTTCAAAATAGGACAAGAAGGACAGTACATTCATTGCTCAAGCTGAACAAGTGACAAAAGGAATATCTTGATTTAAATTTAAACACTTGTGACATGAATTCCAGAGGAGAGGAATAAGAGCGTTAGCTGCACAATCGTAGTTCTAAGCTAATTCAGAATATATCATTGTGGCAGAATGACTGCTTCCAAGTAAAAGCTGTACTAAAAAGTCTGTAACCAGAAATGATTACCTACTGAACCCACTAATTATTTCAAACCTCACTTTTCAAAGAAGTGGAAACACTTAAAAACTTTTTAAATTAAAAAGTTATTTTTAAAAAGTCTCAGAAAGCAATAACAGGAATTGTGTGTGTGTGAGAGAGAGAGAAAGAGAGAAAGAGAGAATGAGAGAATGAGAGAGAGTGAGAGAGATATTTATGTTTTGCATTTTAGAAATCACTCTTTAGGTTCTTCTTAGTCAGCCCAAATGCTGGAGGTTCGGGGACGGGGAGGCTACCTACTTTCATATATGGTGGACATGCAGAAAAATCAAAGCATTCTGGAGGAAGATATGGTGGACACTCCAAACTATTTTCAACAAGCGTATAGAATTTCTACCTCAGGCTTTTCTGTTAGGGATCACAAAGGATATCACTACCTCAGAGACAAATTTATTTTTGAACTTAATTACAGCAGCAAGATTGTTGGTGGGACAGTACTGGAAGAATCCGGAAATACCGCCTATTAAAGAATGGACTGTGAAAGTAACAAATTTGGCGGAAATGGCAAAAATATCAGCATACTTGAAAAACCGCTCCAATGAACAATTTGTGACGGACTGGAAACAGTGTATAGACTATATCCAAGAGAGACTCCAATCAAACAGAATGCTGCTGGTGTTTAGCTGAGGCTCGATGGGGAGAGGGAAGAAGGGTTAACAAATTAAATGTTTACATAAACAAAAAAAAGAAATAATTAAATTTTCCTACTCCTTGTCTAACATATTAATCATTATAGCAAGGTACATTTTCTCCTTTCATGATCACTTCATAGAAGTGTGTGTGTATTAATTGATTGTGTTCCATCGAGTCACTGTCTACTCTTAACAACCATATGGAAAGACTTTCTCCAGGATGATCTGTCTCCATTTTGGACCTCCAACTTTCCCAGCAATGTACTCATCACTGCTGTAATTGAATCCATCCATCTTGTTTCTGGCCTCTATCTTCTACCTTTCTGAGCACTCACCTTCTAACAAATCTTGTATGTTGACATCTTTATTGTACAGAATTTCAGTACACTCCTTCCATCTTCTTTGAATCAATCAGTTAATATCTATCCATTTATATCCTGTAGCATACCAATCTGTGGGGTCCTTGATGCTCTCCAAGCTTGATTGTTTTCTTGCAAATGTCATCACTTCTAGTAGGGATGGGATTTGTTTTCATTTTATATTGTAGTGGCTTCCCCTGTCAGTGTTGGTGGGAGTGGTCTTGGTGTTTCTCCATCCAAATGTATCATTAACAGGAATCCCGACTTACAACATTGTGGAAGAATTAACAAAAAAGTTTGGAAAGTGGAAAGCAAAACTCCATCAAGTGCCTACTACAGTGCCTTCAAAGAATCAAAGAGGTGAGAGTAGATAAGCATGAAATTATGGTCTCATTTGATATCACACCCCTTTTGACATCCTTAAACCCAGAATTAGCCAAAGAATCTATGACAACAGTGCTCCACAGTACACCTGACTTAACTAAATACACAAAAATGGAAACCCAAGAATCATGGATATTATCAACCTTTGCCTAACCACATACTTTCAATTCAATGGACAAACCTATCAACAAATCAAAGCTACACCTGTGGGATCACTGCTTTCAGGACTCATAACAGAGGTCATAATGCAACATGTGGAATTGACAGAACTCTCACAAGTACAACCCAAAATATGGATCAGGTACCATAATTAAAAAAGTACAACATCTTTAAAGGAATCCAAGGATCTTCATTTCAACCCTAAGGCACAAATATTCTCCTTTATCAATACCAATCTGAGTCTGAAACTTTCTTTTGAATGTGGCCATATTTCTGTTTTGTTTTCCTGTTTTGCTGTCTGTTTCCATTTTCAGTCTCTTTTCACATTCATTCTGAACAGCATACTTGATTTTATTCATAGTTCTTCTGGTTCCCTATCTATAAGGTTCAGAACATTACAGCAGCTCCTAATATTTTCCATGAATGCCCAAGATTACATTAAGGAAACTGGTTAGCTTTGTTCTATTTTAGTTTGATTTGGAACTTGCACTTGAATTATTTACAGTCAGTTTTTGCTCATATTTTTGATGTTGTAAGTGAGGTATTCCACCTTTTTGTACCAATCAAATCACCTTTATTTCTGAGTATTTTTCTGGTGATGTACAGGTATACAACTTAGACATTACCTGAAGAATATTTTACGAGTGAGTAAGTAATTGGATTCTAAGAGATAATTACATTTTTCTGGATCTATAGGAGAGATCAAAAACAATGTTGCTTTAACTAACACTCAAATATCATATAAATATTGAAAATAAATAAATATAAAGCTTTGAAAACCTGGCCTTTCCCCCAAATGCTAGGATAAGATTAGACGACTGTACATCAGAAGTTTGACTTAGTACCAGGTTTCTGTTTTTTTAAAATGTCTTTAATATGTTTAGTTTTCCAATTTTTTTTTATAAATAAAATTTTTTTTATTAAAACAATCAACATTAAACATAAGATCATATTAAGAAGCAGTCCTCGTAAAACCTGTAATACAACACTAAGTATAAGATCATATTATGAAGCAGTCATCGTAAAACCTGTAATACAACACTAAGTATTATTCTTTGTAAACATCTGACTTGGTAAACATTCTTCATTCCTCACTTCAAGCCTCAATACGGTTTTTTTTTTTGGCTGCTTTAAATTTTAATTGGGAGCTGTCCAGAATTAATTATAAGATGGGTGGCTAGGTCAATGTTTTAAATAAATAAATGAATATTATTGAGCAGGCAGATACATCATGTCTCTTTTAACTGATGTATGTCGTTTATTTTCAAGGTTTTGTTAGCCAGCCTGAAGCAGTGATAATTGGTAGCATTTGAGATATTCAGTAGAGAATGTTGAAACAAGTACACAAAAAAAAGACTTCACCTAAGCTCCTGAGTGATGACCTAATACTTGAACTGGAAGGTAATTCAGTGATATATTTCAAGAAGTTCATTCAGTTATACGTGTATATACTGTCCTCTGTTCCTTTCTTTTCCTACACATGTAAAAGTGGTAGGTATCTGTTTCAAATATGTTTTCTTGTACATTTGAAAAAGAACGCTTGCATCTGTTGGAAGTGGAAAGTCAGAAACTTGGGTAAAGCTGATTATATGTGAAAGAGCTTCCAAGCAGATCTTTGATATTAGAAAAATAACAAATGAACATCTAGCATTCATGGTCACTAGCCTCCACTAAAATACATTTCTTCTATTCTGTGCTTTATCTCATCAAAATAAAAAAGATGTTGGAATAAAAACGTGAGAAGGTGATGCAGGTTTTAGGAAAAGACTGTCACAAAGTTGTAAGTGAGGAGTTGGTCAATGACTCATCATTGCTCCAGCTTCACATCTATTTTTCTCTCAAATCAGAACTTTCAAGTCATGTTCAGGTTTGGAAGCTTGGTCCATATTCTTTTTGTTCTATTTTCTCACCATTTCTTTCCATAAGAATTTACAGTGTAATAATCACCTATGATACACATGAGATATATTAGTGTTTTGTAAATTCAGTATATGCATACTGAATAGTCACAGGGAAAGTGGAATAGCATTGATACTATAAAAACTAGACTTTTTGTATCGTATTTTGTCAATAGCGAAATTGCTAGAAACACCTAAAATCTCTGTCTGTTGTGTGTGTGAATGTGCTGTATATATTTATTTTTGCCATCTCGGTTATGTAAAAGTGTTATAAAAGCTTAATAAATAACATTTGGTGAGGAAGTGATACAAAATTATGTGTCATATATAGAAAAATATTTTAATCTTCCTTAAAAATATTTTAATCAATAGAGCCTTGTTATAGGCGCCTTCCTTTCTCTCTTGTGTGAAACTGCTCCTAAATACAAGATGTTTCTCTATTCAAATGAAAGATAAAGAAAAGGCTAAGAGGTTTAACAAAGAAAAAAACAAAATCAAATACTTCTAAGTATTGCTATGCTGCCCTCTAATGATCACTTTCTTTTCTTAATTCAATGATGTAGAGATAAAAATTACTGTTAGCAATGATATATAACATCGGTTGCAACCAATAACTAGTCACAGAAAATTGGAAAATTCAATCCTCCTTGTAACCTTCCTCAGTGCAAGAGCAAAGTAGATTTTACCTCTATCTTTGTGTCGTAAGTCATAGTAATCCAATAATGAAACACTGATGATCTCCAAACACAGAACAATTGAAACTAAGACGATTTTGGTATATTTAACATTATTCATGGCATACAGAATTATTTCAGTCCAACTACAGCTGCAGAGCATCATTAAGCATGATCTTCTTTGTCAGGAACTACTTGAAACTGAATTTATTATCCTCATCTGTTCTCTTTTCAGTTTCAGTATCTTAAACCTAGCATGCTCATTCAGGTACAACTTTCAAAGTGCTGAAGTTCAAGACAGTGATGTCTATATTTTAATAGAAAGCAGCAGCCCAGCAAAAATAGGGTCATGGTGTTCCCAGGAGTCAAAGGTAGAATAAGTGATGTTACTTGGCTTCTATCTGATACCTCTTTGAAACTGTTAGGATCATTTTTTAAAAAAAACAACAACTATGGAATGACCTCTCCTCAGAGTTACAGATTATCCTATTCTACTGGTTTTGAGGAAGATGGTGATGACTTGATTTTCTCCCAGGTAAGATTACAACCCTGACATGATTTGTGTAATCTGTGTGTATTCAAATTTTTATTAGGGTCTTAATTTATCTTTTTTCCTTTCTTCTTGTAATCTTGATAATTGCATTGTGTTTTTATTTTTGTTCCCAAACAGAGTTCTCTTATTAGATGGGGGATCATATAAATTTGTAAAATAAATTGTACTTCATCTTTAAGGATCTTTGGCTATTTAAAAGGAAACTTTGCCCTTCTCTGTGAAAAGCAGGTCCCAGATATTCACCGAACCAGAAGACTTTTGCATAGGTGTTTGGAAAAAAGCTCCATTCTAATGGCGTTCAAACATAATAGTCTTCAGCTGCCATCATTGCTCACCATATCCAGTGGTTGAAGCTTATGGAAAGTCTGAGCCAGCTTTTTGGAGGATTTCATATGGGAAGGTTGCTGTCATCAAAGAAATTAAAAAGAAAATTAAGCAAGGAGGGAAGAGGATAAAGAGTTGGGTAAGAGAGAAAAAGCAAAAAAAGTTTGGGAATTAATATGGGAACTCAGTTTTGTCATCTTCTAAACCAGGGGTCTTCAAACTTGGCCCTTTTATGACTTGTGGACTTCAACTCCCAGAATTTCTCAGCTACAAGTCATAAAAGGGCCAAGTCTGAAGACCCTGTTCTAAACAAACTGTGATAAGCCATACATATTCATAGCAGTGGCATACAGTGGGAATTATCTACAGTGTCACTTATTTGCTTATACTTAAAAGTTTTCAGGAATTTAGAATTTAGCACTTCAGTGTTCACACTGCAGGTTTGAGGTTTTAAATGTCACCCTGGTGAAATCTATATAAATGACTGCTATACATTCGAGAAATAGCTTCTAGCTTCTTTTCCATAGCAAGAAGGGGGGGAAAGCAACAGCAGTGACACTTGGCAATTATATATTTAGTTACATATCATCTTCAGACCACTAATTGCTCCTCAGCTGTCACCTAAGGACTCATTATATTCAATTTTTAACCCATCTCTGAAACCATAATTTAATGTTGAAACCAAACTGCATCGCTGCTTTTCTCTATTGAAAAGTATTACAATTATCTTTTTACAAAGGAAAAATCTATTCCTCTCCTTGTCCCCAGTATCTCTATATATGAAGACAGTATTATGTGTGGTGAAAATGGTTTCATTTTCTATAATAGCTTTTACTGACAAATGCTAATACTGTGAATTTGATCAGTTTAGCTCCCTTTATGGTAGGGGATATGTTTTTAGAGAATGAGGGCAAATTTTAATGTTTGATGTTTAAAGATAAAGTCACAGATTCTTCATGAGACATAAAAAAACACCAATTTGTGGATCTTAACTATGATGAAGCCATCTTTTCCTTTAAAATATTTTCTTTTAGAAAAAATAATTGCTGATTCCAATACCTTGTTTTGCCATCTTGTCCAGATCTTTTTTGTTGGATTCTACTGCTTCCTTTGCCAAAATATCCTCCATGTCTTTTTCTTCATGTTGTTAAAGTCTTTTCCACATATTTGCTATGCTATACACATACATGCATGACACTATTCCACTGTGTCCCAGGCTGGGTCAACATAATAATGTTGAATATAGTAACTTACTTCCAGTAGTTCATCTTCATGGTTTTCTTATCAGCATTGTGAGCCTCTCAAGCCTTGTTATAAGGCTCCCTCACAGTCTGTGCCTTGAAAGCTTTTATTATGTCCTAACTGAGGGGTTGGATCTGGTGGTGATGTGTTTGATGCATGAAAAGAACTTCCACGTTTCCGGTGAGCATTTCCAAGTTCCCCATGCAATGGATTGGAATTAATAAAATCTTAACTGCAAAGTTTTTGTCCTGGAAATAGAATTCAATTTTGGGATTGAAACCGTTGTGGAACCAATCCCAGAATATTTCAGATATCATTCATGCATTTTTGTTCCACCTCCAATGGACTGGCATATGGATCAAGTTTTTTCCTTTTAAGTGCTTGTGGATTTTGGGTTCTGTATACCGTTAGAGGCTTGTTCTTAAAGTTGCCCTTGGCTTTGGCACACAATAGCAAAGTTGCATGGTCCTAAATGATTAGCCAGGGCTTTGGAGGCCATTTGCATTATATAGATTTGTTTGCCAATGCCATTGTAAAACTAGCCAGTCTTATCTCAGTTAAAAACCTTCTCTTCCACATAACCATTTTCTATATAGCACTTAGTAGATATCTTTTAAATTCTTGTTCAGACTCCTGATTTGCAGAACCTGCTTCACTTGCAAGTTTAATATTTTTCATGCCATGTAGTCTATTGAAATATGTGAGCCGGTCAGCACTAGCTAAGGAGGATTTAACAGTTTCTTGACTCTGGATAACATGGCCGTACTTTTTGGGTGCTCTCAGGCTCACAACAATGCTGTTCATTTATGTTTTTTAAAATCACTTTTATTATCAGTTTTTGTTAGTTTATGAATCCACAAATTTAGGCCACTTTTTTAATCTTTTCAGTTTCATCATGCATTATAAAAGTCAATTTGGTGCTTTCAGAGTAGCCTTATGTACAAATTAGGAAATTTCCTCTTCCTTTTTCTGTATGTATCTTATTGTCAAGTCATTAACAGTGAACTTGCAGCCAACAGCACTGTGACTCCTGCCTGAACAAGGCTTATTTAGCATGTGTATTTTCTCTGTAAGGCATATCAGCGCCTTTGTAGGAGAAAGATTAGTAGAGCCAGGAAGTTGAGTCAAAAGAGGAATCAGCCTAAAGTCTCTATATTGCCACAAACAGGCTTAATCCAAGCCCCCTTGAATTCTGTTAACCCTTATCTACAGCCAAAATAGTGCTAGCCATTAGTTGACTAGATTCCTGTGCATGGACATAAGCAATAAATCAGTTTAATTGAATCTTAATGTGTGACCCTGGTCTTTCACGCCTGACAGCCATGGGCAGCAACAAAGTAATGTTTTTACTAGGATCCCAAAGATGCTTTTTTTCACAAGGCAACTAGACTTTCTTGTTTTTCTTTGAAGACATTTCGCTTCACATCCAAGAAGCTTCTTGGATGAGAAGAGAAATGTCTTCAAAGAAAAAGAAGAAAGTCCAGTTGCCTCATGAAAAAAAAGCATCTTTACGGACAATGAAGATCTACAAGAACAAGGTATTGATCTAGCATGGTGGCTGTATCTGCAAATTCAAGCAAGATATGAAAAAGATGTTAAAGCAATGGGGTTTTATAAAGAACAGGTAGAATTTGATCAGATACTGCTAAAAACAGATGAAAAGTTTATTAAGAAACTCTATAGATTTCTGTTAAACTTAAAGATGGAGGAAGAACAAGTAAAAGAAACAATGATAACATGGGCAAAGAACTTTGGATATAATAATGAATTAGAAAACTGGCAAAAGTTATGGGAAAGAAATATTAAATTAACTAAAGCAGTGGCATGTAAAGAAAACTTATATAAAATGTTTTATAGATGGCATATGACACCAGTGAGATTACCAAAAATGTTTAAAAATACTTCAAACAACTGTTGGAAGTACAAACAAAGACCAGGTACGTATTATCATATCTGTGGACATGCCCTAAAGCAAAAAGATTTTGGGTTAAAATACATACATGGTTGGAGAAAATGACTAAAAAACAAATAGACTTTAAGCCAGAATTATTTTTGTTAGGAATAATAGGAGCAAATTATGAGAAATATTGCATATATTTAATACTACACATACTAACGGCAGCAACAATTGTATTTGCCCAACGTTGGAAAAATGAAAATTTACCAGCTGAAGAAGTACTAATTAAGAAAATTTTAGAGTGAGCAGAAATGGATAGATTGACTTTAAAGATAAAAGAGAAAGAACACTCAGAGTATTTTAGAACATGGAATAATTTCTATAATGGCTAGAAAAACGAATTAGAGAGAAAGGAATATGAAATGTAATTTTGAATATATATTAGCAAGAAGAAGGCTATTGAGTAATTAATCAACATATTGTTTATGATAATTAACTATTATCTATTATTGTTTATTAAACACATGAAGCCAGACATTATGCTGTTTGCTAAATATTGAGAATATTATTTGGAAAAACCCCAACCCTAATCCTAACCCTAATCCAAATCCCAACCCCAACCCGACCCCACCTTATTCCTAACCCTATAAAAATTAATAAAATAAAAAAGCATCTTTGGGATAACTATGACCTGGATGACTGAGAGTCTCCATAGATGTTTTTACTAGGAATGTTTTTTTTGTTTAACTCACTCAGATTTTGTTAAAAAGCAAAAGCAAAACTATGTTCTATATAGAACCTAATAAACAATTGACGTGATACCTCAGAAAAATTGATGTGGTTCTAGTGTCAATCTATTGCAATTTAAGTTTTCAAAACTGATATTTTCATAATGAACCCTTTCCTTCAGGAAAGAATTTGGATCTTCTGTAATGTATAATAACTCTAACAGCCTAATCCGATACAACACAATCTAGAATTCAGTTTCATGCTGAGGGCAATAAATCCCAAACCGACTTTTTTCTCAGATTTTTTTTAAAAGAATATAAAGTAATAAGAAAAATTGGATAAGAAAATAATATATTTATTTTAATTAATATTTTTATCTTCAATTGGATTCTGAAACTATTGTGAAAACAATTCCTTTGATCTGTTGTTTGTATGTATGTAACATTTCTATACTGTTGACTCTTTTCCAGAAGGACTTCTGACAATTTATAAAAGTTGATCATAAAGGCATTGTAGGCTATAAATATCTGCTTCCTCTTTTAAAAGATAATTAAACCCAACAGCTAAAATGGCCAAGCTTCCTCACTAGTAGGCATATGGTGATACAGAAAAGAATGAATTTGGATATGATTCTCTGCTAAGGGTGCCCTAACTTTGTGAACAAATGAAATATATATGTAAAGATTTGCAAAGCTGTTGATGGAAATCCAATGTTATAATCACACTTCAAAATTAGATAAAAGGAATACAACAGCAATTGTGACAGCCTTTGTCTGCTTCAAGGTTCCAAATAAGAAGAATTGTCAGAAAGCAGATTTCCTTTTGCAATCTAGAATTATGTAATACTTTTCATTAAAAAAGACAAAAGTAAGCAGTGATTCATTGTGAAAAGAGAGTGATGGCATATGCTAGCAATATTGTATTTTCATTGAATGTGCCTCAAATTTCAAGAGAATTTCAAAGATAATATGCCTTCTTGGGTTGCATTCCATTTGATTCCTAATATAGGAATGAACAAAGTATTTCAAAGTGTGTATTACCACACTGGGAAGTGTGGGGTTTTTTCCCTCTCTCTTTTATATTTAAGATGCACACATTTGCATATTTGGCTATCTCTAGTTTAGCATGAACTTAGCTATATAAAGTGCTGTTTACATGATAGGCCAAGTTACAGTATTTACATCAGACAGGGCTTTCCCCACATATTAAAAAAAGAGGGACATTACACCAGGGCAATGCCAATCTAATACCAATGTTACACAAGTAGTGTTTTTCCAATAAATATTTATCACTTACAGCAAGATCAAGAACTTACTCTGCTCTTCCAAATTGTATACAGTGATGCTTTAAAAGTTAAAAAAGAAAAGCTGAAATATAGAAAAATATCAAAGGACTGGTTTTCACCATGGCAAGTGAGATAAAAATCAACATCTGTTAAGATTTTTAATACATATATCAAGTGTCATATTTGTTGCACTTTTTATACAATTTTACCACATCCTCAGATATAAGGAAGGTACATAGTTGGAAAATCAGATAAATAAACTTCTTTGCTACAAGCACATTCCTTTTCTTCCCCCCATTACATTTAAATAATCATTTATATCCAAATTGGATATGAAGTTGGAAAGGAAGACGTCAATTCCCATGTTTCATAAAAATAAGCTAACATATTTGATCTTATCATTTTCTTCCTTTAAAGAACAACATTGGCCTGAAGAAAAAAAGCAAAACACACACTGATATTAGTCCAAGAAATTATCAAAATAATCAACATAATGCAGATTAGAAATATGTAAACACTCTTATTAAAATATTTTTTTAAAAAAAAACACAGACTAGATGATTTTCCTCACTCCATCTCTATAAGGTAATTTTTAGTGGCTGATAATTCATCCTTCTCTACAAAAGTGTAATTAAAATTCTATTTCCATCAGCATTTCTATTTTAAACTGAGTCTTAAAAAATTATTCACAACTTCTGTCAATGTTTCAACTTTGTTTTTGGTTGCTACAGTTGGGAGGGGGGATGTGTGCTTTTAAGGTTAGACAAAACAATAAATTGTCCTGTGGGAACCAAGGTCATTTCTGCTTCAGTTTTGGCAGGTTGAGCCTTCCGTTAGACAGCCCGCCAAAGTAGTTTATTGGGGAATACGATTAATGACATATTATTGGGGTGGGCAGTTCAACTTTGTAACCTTTGGGAGGGAATTTCAGTCTTGGTTTCACTTTTGATTGTGTGGATACTTTGTATCCAATAAATATTTTCTTTAAGGAAACCTCTTGCCTTGGACTTTTGTTTTTACTGGTCTCATCTATCGGAACCTTGACAACTGCAGCATATCATACAAGGTCACATCACACCAGGTATTTTATATATCTTTCTTATAATTCAGAAAGTTCAGTTGGCCATTTTATAGTGAGGAAAAATAAAATCAAAGTCAGACTCTTCCAGATGCTTCCTTTTACTTCAGCTTAAACAGACACTAAATCTCAGAAAATGGGAAAACAGCATAAATTTTATGATAAAAATATTACTGCTTTGACTCAGGAGTAAAGAGCCTTTACTCACCAAACTCTGACAATACAGTTACTCTTTCTTAAAGCAAAACCTTAAATTGTATGATATGTATGTAAATCTGTTTTCCTAGAATAATAAGCTATGAACTTTAATTAGATAATAGAATTATATACTGATTACTTATTTAAAACTTGATAAGCCTGCAAATTCCCAGTAATCAATGAATAGTGCGACAAGTTCATTTACAAAGGCTGTAAGTCTGTTGCAGCAAAACCATTAAGGAATCTTGTGACAGGGAAGTGTCAAAAAAGACAATATGGTGGCCATATTGCACAATCAAAACCTTCCTCAGTTTTACTTATGTTGTACATGAAATATTCATAAAAAAAGAGTTGGACTTTGATGACATGGCTACCATTCTGACTTTTACACACACACACACACACTCACACACACACACACTCACACACACACACACACACACACACAGAGAGAGAGAGAGAGAGAGAGAGAGAGAGAGAGAGAGAGAGAGAGAGAGAGAGAGAGAGAGAGACACAGAGAGAGAGAGAGAGAGAGAAGCCTTTTGGTTGATATCCAAAAGTTTTTCTGTATTTTTCTGTATAAATAGTGTAAATAACTAAATATGCGGAACACTCAGTTGGGAGCTGTACTTGCAAAAGATAGTGAATTTTATTTTATTTTATTTGCATTTAATAAATGAAATGTTATACATTAAACTACTATGTATCATGCATTCAATAATTAAAATGTGGAACTTGGTTTTCAGGCAACCATTTCTATCAATGAGGTTGACAAAACAAGCAAACAAGAAATTCCTAGGAATTTCTTTCAGAGCCCCCATTATTATTATGAATCTATCTTCCGTTCTCTTTACTGATCTTAGACTCCTAGAATCAAGGGAAAGGCGAATCAATCCAGCATACTGAAAAACTATCAATCCCTATTTCAGAAGATTCCTAATATGAGAAAAAAAAAGCCTGATATCAATTCATGTGTTAAAGTGTTATCACCCATGTTGATTCTTGATATTCCTTATTTATTCATTTTTGTCACAGACACTAAATATACCAAAAGAATACATTAGAGTCCTGTTTGGGTTGTTCCCAAGGACTTGGATATCTGCAGTGAGACAAAATGTACAGAACAAGCCCACAATTTCACTGTGATCTCAAAAACAAAAAGCCATAAATACTGTCACAGAATCTGACTGGAGATGGGTTCATGGCATCTTTGGGTTATATGTCATACAGGCTGCTCTCCTACAAGAACAGAGATAAATTAGAAGATGTGCTCAGGGGACTCCAAACCCTCTGTATGTTATAGTGCTATCTTAAGCAGAAACAGAGACTTCCCTTCATCTACTGACTACTAATAAGAAAATAAAAAGCATCAATGCTTTTTAAAAATTTCTGTTCTATAGCTTTCCTTCGCATACACCAGACATGTCAAACACAAGGCCCAGGGGCTGGATGCGTCCCGCGAAGTGGTTTCATGTGGCCCACGAAGCCATCCTGAAACAGTGAGGGAACGCCCCCCCGCTGCCTTGGCCCTGGCCCAGGCAAGCCAGGAGCGAATGTACAATTTTGTGGTGGCCATCTTGGCACTTGCCCCAGTGGACCATGCCTTGGCACTTGCCCCAGTCCCATCCCCTTCTGGCAGAAACCCTCAGATCTGTCCCACTCCTGCCCAGGCCCCCATAAGCACCCTTGACACGAATGATGTAGAACTGGCCATGCCCACCCAGTAGGCCACACCTACTCCATCCACACCCACCCAGTAGGCTGCACCCACTCTGGCCACACAACCCCGCCCCCCAGGCAACCGCAATCCTGATGCGGCCCTCAGTGAAACTGAGTTTGACACCCCTGCCATACAACATAAGACCTAATTTTAAAAGCATATGCATTATGCACACAATGCATTTAAAGGCTGATCAGTTTTTCCTTCCAAATAAACAAAATATACACACATTTGTAACATCTACTGAACTTTATCCCATTGAAACCTTCATGATGACTACTTCTATGAGTTAATTTCTATTTTGACTATCTTATTAAGAATCTGCAAACATTCCAAGGCAGCTAAAGAAGCATTTTGAGAATGTGTTTAATTATGCAGCCTTAGGAATTATGAAGGTGAAGCTTGTGTAATATTGACTACAGTTATTTTACTTTTTCATTTTGAAAAAGGAAGTCAGATTCATTTTTTTTCAGTTCTGAAATTCTAGAAATTACATTGTTTTGTTACTCTTTGGACAAGTATTTAATCCAACTGATAATTTTGTTTAAAGCTCCCTTATTGGATAACTTTTAAAATTAACAGAGCTAAAATTAATTTGAAATAATTAGGACATTTTCCATTATGTACACTAAATGAAGTAATGTTGTTTACTTGGGACTAGGATATTTTTAGGATATTCCCCTTACTTTTTCTTGGCCATAAAACATTAACTTTCTTTAGTTGTTTAAAATATTTACCATTCACATTTCTAATAAAAATATAAAAGATGGGGAACAAAATCAATTTTAAACAATATCAATATGACAATACAAAGCACTAATAAAGTGATAAAATTGTAGAGTAATAACCATCCTTAGGTTTTAAACACAATGTAGTAACAAACCTATCCTAACTATTTGCTGCTTCAGAGAAGAATTTGATGGTAAACAGAAAAAATAGCAAGTTGAAGACCTAAAGGAGTGATGTGGCCAAAAAGTTCAATGGCATATGCTAATTCTGAAAGAGGTTTCCCAAAACCAGCTTTTCTATTTGATGTCTATATAGGGAAGTTGTGCAGATCAAAATAGTGGACATGTCATAAATAATTCAAACTTCTGGCATTTTTATTGGCAAAGAAAAAATCCAAGAAATAATCTGTGATAAAGAATAACCAGTGGATTTCTGTAGAGAACCACCTTTTAATAGAAGATAGCACTGAATATCAGCCAGATTCTCTAGAGAAGGGGTATCAAACTTGCAGTGCCGTGTGACCTGTCATGACGTATCATGACTTTTTTTCCACTGCCAGCAATGGGGTGGATGCGGTTTCGCCATGACACATCTGGCCTGCAGGCCGGCAGTTTGACACCCCTGCTCTAGAGTTTTCAAATAACCCTTGAGTCAGAGTGACTATTTGATATAAATCATTTTGTCAAAAGTTCTAAGAGCATATTTTGTAACATTCAAAGCAAAGTTAGAATGTCCTAATTAGATGACATGTATTTGAATTTCATGACAAGATCATTCTGAAATGTCATATAGCAATAACAATTTCATTTCTGCTTAGTGGAAGACTATTTATAAAAACATGGTGTTGAAGTGCAATAGTTGGTGATCAACATCACAGAAAAATCTGTGTCATTTACACTTATTTTGTAGATATCTACACCTTGCTTTTGATGTTGGAGGAATAATTGGATAAAAGTATTGATTAACCTGCAAACAGATTCTCACCCAGCATGACAGTCATTCACAGTCTTAATTATAATAGAGAAATACAGATTTCTCTTTCTAAACACAATGATGACAGACCATCTGGGAGAGACCATCTGTCAATGTGGCTGTACATGGCCACTAGCAGAAATACATAGGACAATTAGGAATTTGTCTTTTACAAAGTAGACCATATGTCATTATAACTCAGCATTATCTACATTAACTAGCAGCAACTTTTCAATTTATTACACTAAGATATTATTTTCAATTATGTATAGAAATGCCTGCTCTGGGTTCTATAACATTGATTTTAACTAGATGTACAAGCTCTGAGTTGCAAAATCCAGATGACCATTTCGGTAATTGGAAAAAAGTTATATGTGTATATATAAACAAGGAGATTTAACAAAAGCTTCCACCCAAAAGTTCAGAAGAGTTTTAGGAAAAGTTCATGATTTAATTTTTACCCCTCTGGGATGCTTAGTGTTCCCTCTGCCTATATGTTTTCCTGCAGATGTTTCATTACCAGGCCTTATTTCTTGAAAATACTCTGCAATGCATAACAAATGCAAGCTCATAGTAGTCATTACAGAAAAAGTCAAAGGCTTGGAGCAGTGAGCAGTCACATCTTAGTTGATGAGAAATGACAGAAAAAGAAAGGGCATACTATATAGAATTGGTTGCTGAAAACAGAAAAGGGAGACAGACTGACTTAGGGGGAGTTGAGTGGACAGAGAAACAACTAGAAGCAAAAGATGGAAACTTTAGTCATTATTTATTCAGCAACTATGCAACAGTGTTCAGGTCGTTGCAGGTGAAACAGGATCTGTACATTCAAACGAAGAAGAAAAAAGAGTAATATAGTATTTTTTGATAAGATACAAAATGTAAAAATATTAGGATGTTGTAAGTGAAGGAAAAGTTTAAATTTTAAAGACAAATTACGTTTGAATAGATTTAGGATTGAGGAATGAGGGGAAATTAGGCTTAATAAGACTTCTGAAAAAAAGGATATATAGTGATTTAACTAATTTTTACAAATAGAAATATAAAAATATAAATTGATTAGAAAGATGTTATGGATAGATGTTATGATAGATAAGTAGTATAGTATCTCTATAATATATGAAATATGAAAATACTGGGATGATATATTTAAATAGAAAATTTGGATATTTAGATGTTAAATACTGGGAAAAATATGATTGACAAGAATTGTTTGAATATTACCGGTATGGAGAAATTGAGCTTAAACAAGATTTATGAAAATAAGATACACGGTGAGTCAATAAGCTGACTCTTACGAAAATAACATAAACTGATAAGAAAAAAAATGCTATATATGGACCCTACTATTGTTGGTATAAATATAGAAGAAAAAGTTTTTATTTAATCATTTAAATATGAAAAATATCAAATATTAGAAATTATATTTGTTTAATGTTGTAGAAGGAGAATGGGTGAAGAGGAGATCAAGGAAATATATTATTAATTGATATACTAATTATGGAAATATAAAATTAATTATTATTGATTGTTTATTAACTATTAATTGTATATTCTTTTCTAAATAAATTATGAACCAAGACAACACGCTGTACACCAGGCACTAAGGTTGTTATTGTAAAAAACCAATAAAACTTTTACAAAAAAAGAAGAAGAAAAAAGAGACCATACAGAATGGGAGAAAGGATGACAGATTTTTAACAAACAGAGAATGCAACTGTGTTCTATAAGAAGACAGAAAGTTCTAGTAGTTGATGATTCAGTGCTATGAGAAATTGAAACAAGTTTCTGCTGGCCAGAGCTATTAGCTCATGAACTATGCTGTCAGGAAGAAGCTTCACAGATGTGTCAGATAATCTTTCAAGATTTAATGACAATTAGGCCTTTCTGCTAATATATGCAGGAACAAAGAATATTAAAAAGAACATCCATAACCATATCTTCATAAACTTTGTAAATCTAGAAAGGAAACTCTTAGAAGTTCAGCTGGTGTTCTCATCCAACTTTCCAGTCCATGACAGAGATAAAAAGAAAAATACTCCAAGTCAAAGACTTCCGATTAAGATGGGAACAAAGGACTTCTGGGGTCCTGGTCTGAGACATCTAAACAATAGATTGCTAAGAGATGGACTGCACTTCATGAAGCATGGGAAGTTTGATTAGAAAAACTTTAAATGGAATCCTAGCTGCTGGTGAGGGTGGAAACAAAAGTATGGACTGTGGATAAAGACTTCTTCATTGTAGAAAGTGAGGCTGTTGGCATAAAGCCATAGTTGTTATAAGGGGTATTTTATTTATTTATTTTAAAAAATTGAAAAGGAAACTAAAAATTAATACAAACTAATATAAAGTAAGAAAAAAGGAAAAGAGAAAAAGTACAAAGTAATTGTTTCTGATCTTCACACCAATTATAAATACAATTATAAATTTATCTCTTACTCTGCAATATAATTCTCTTCTTTCTATAATCTATCATGTCTAATCATCAAAACAATAAATCATAAATTCATTTTTTCTGTTTTATGCAAAAATGTCTATTGAGGGATTTCCAGTAAACAATAAACATAGATATTGTCTTTTCTCTGATCGAAGAAATCAATTTAACCATCTCAGCAAGTTCCATCATCTTTACCAACCATTCCTGGTTTCCCTGTCCAGTTGTGTCTGACTCTAGGGAGTGATGCTGATCTCTGTTTCTTGGCCGAGGGAGCCAGCATTATCTGAAGACATTTTCCATGGTCATGTGGCCTATTACCTTCCCCCTGAAGTGGTACTTATTAATCTACTCGGATTTGCATTCTTTCCAATTGCTCTGTGAGTAGGAGCTAGCACAGGAATGGGAGCTTACCCCTTCGCACGGCACTTGGGTCTTGGCCCCATTGTAGGTAGTGCCAAATTTGTCCATTTTTGTGCATACAGTAATTTCACTGCAGTTATCATGTGCTAAAACAAAGCTTCGTGACCTTTTCCCCACACTTTGTTCATTAAACCTAAAAGAAAAAACACTAGTCTCAATTATATATTAAACTTTGTAATCCTCTGAATCAGTGTATGTGTATTTGAATCCAAAATTTTCTAGCATTTTTATACAACCAACAACATGTTAAAATGTCCCATTTTGTTGGTCACATTTCCAACATAAATTAAAAGTACCTTTATACATTCTACACAATACATCTGGTGACATATAGGAATGGTGCATCATTTTATAAAAATTCTTTTTAAGGTTATAACACTGTAAATTTTGGTCCCTTTAATCACATTTTCTTCTCATTTTTTTCCCATCTGATCATCAAATGATTATCAGATTTATACATGATACAACATTGGGCGTGATAGCTAAGACCCTACCAGAGAGAAATAAAAGATGGTATTGATAGATTGGATAAATTTGCTCAAATAACAGAATGAAACTTAATAGTGACTAATGCAGAACTCTTCAGATATAGTGTTGGGATATTTAGAAGAACAACCTTGAAATAGTAGCTGATTGTTATCAGTATGATTGTTGCAAAAAAGAAAAGTGGATCACATATAATTTTTGAATGGATTTATTGTATTCTGCTTTTGCTATATTCAAGTTTTGTCTAAATAGTCATCTATATGGGATACTTTAATTTGGATTTCTACATTGAACAGGAGGTGATGTTTTCTAACTATAATTCTATGATCATTATGGAGACATACCTAGAGATGGGGCATTAAATCTGTATCATCAGTCAAGTCATATATGGCCACCTCTTAGTCACTGACAGTAACTTTTGGCAGTTTTTTAAATGGAACTTTCTGAATTTCAGTGATTTGAAAGGGTTTGTGTGTTATTGAAGCATACCTATCATGACAACGTAACATCCTAACATATGTGATGGTGCTTCTGAAGCTTCTAGAATTTTTGAAATCCACAAAATAAAAATTCCAAGATAATGAAAAATACAACTGCAGGCTATATTGTAGGTTTTAAAATAATAAGGATACTTTCATTACACTGTGGTGCCTGTGGCTTATTTCCAAATTAGACTGAAAAGCACAGAGATGTCTTTTCAGTTTGAAGCTCTTACTGTATGAATCAGAAAGAGAAAGATGGAGGGGAGAGATTTAGCAACAACTGGAATTCCAGCAGTGGCTTTATGAATGATGCATGAGATGAAATCTTTCCCTGATCATGCACAGAGGGAATATGAGACAGTGCTAGGAGATCACTGCTGTGCAGACATGTTTGACATAATATTCTGTGCCGGAAGTCTCAGGAAAACTCACCAAACCTAGAATCTCACAATAAATATGTAAAAAAGAACTGGGGATATTTTTTAGAAAAAATGTGGCACTTTAAAGATGCCATTTCCTTACCCTATATCCTTCTACTTCCCACCACATACTACCATTGCAACCCAAATAATCATCTCCCAAGCATGCACTCGTCTTGTAGGCTCCTAGAGAAATCTCATTCAGAGAAATACATATATATGGATGGTGCCCAGTTTCTTGGGGTTCTGGAAGGCCCATAAGATCTGGCTTTACTTCAAAATCTTTGATTAACATATTTGTGGATGGCCTATCATGTTTTTAGGGGTTCAATGGCCTGGCAGTTAAGACATTGGGCTTGTTGACTAGAAGGTTGGCACTTCAAGACCCAAGCACCATGCAATGGGATGAGCTCCCATTCTTGCCCCAGCTCTTGCCAACGTAGCAGTTAAAAAGCATGCAAATGCAAGTAGATAAATAGTTACCACTTCAGTGGAAAGGTAACATCGTTCCATGTCCCTTGGTGTATAGTCATGCCGGCCACATAACGATGGAAGAATCTTCAGAGAATACTGGCTCCCTTTAGGAAAGGGAGATGAGTACTGCTCCCTAGAACTGGACATGACAGGACAGAGGAAGCCATTATCTTTTTTTTAATTGTGTTTTTAATGTTGTTATTTTCAATTTGAATGGTCATGTCCTGCTTCATGTTTTTAACTCTGTATGTGGATTTTGTAAACCAGCCAGAGTTTACTGGTTTATTTATTTATTTAAATAAATAAATACAGTATATACCTGGACTGCTATTTTACATTGTTCTTTAGCTAGCTGAGAGCTGAGTAGTTATGAAAACTTGAATTGAGCACAAATAGCTTTTACAAAATTGTCCGAAAATTAGTGGGTACAGAAATAGGTTGTTTGGATTTAACAAGATATAATATAGTAATATTAGTACCTTTGTACTCTATTCCTAATTTCAATTTTGGCTATTATATAGTGTTGAAATCTATCCATCTAGTTTAGAACTTCACGAACTTTCCATCTCTCTAACATTACAACCAGATCAGCCATTCTAAGATGGTAAATGGCTTTCAAGATTTGATTGATTGATTGATGTAATCATATGCAGTTGGTACATGCAGTAGAAAAGCTGGAACTAAAATTGCCTTGCCTATTGAGCAGGGAGCAATGTAAAGTAAAGTAATAGCAAATCATATGAGATAAACTTCCAGCAGAGGGCATTAGTGATCAGAGGTGAAAAGAAAAGGTGAAGCTGAACATCAGGAAGTACTAAACTAGTACGACAGCAAATCCAATCAGTCTCTGACTGGAAATATACTGTAATCGGTGGAAACAATCATCACGAACTATACTAGCCACAGTAAAACTTCATTAGTTAATTTATATAAATGTTGTATGATTCACTTTGCATGCTTGACATTCTGTTCCCAATTTACACTCTCCATCTTACAGTATTTTAATTCTAGACTATATATGTTTTTAAACAAACAACAACAAGATTTGACCTTTCCTTGAAAGCCTATCTATTCAAAAGTCTTGAGGGGGTGGACATAACCAAGGTTTGATGTGATTCAGGAACTTCATCTCAGGAAAAAGACTATAGGAGTGCTTCAAATGTATGGCTTTGTGCTAGGATTAACATAGGGACTGCTTACCAGCCAGTGTAAGGGAATTTTCAGACTAGTGCATTGGGGTAGGGCAGCTGTTCTGCTATCTGCTAGTATCTCCAGGAAGAAGTAGTTGGGTAGACCAGGTAAGACTATCATTTGATGTCTCTGGAACAGCCTTAATTCCTTCCTTAGAGTAAGGAATGGAGGGATTGATTGATTGATTGATATTCTGCGCCGGCTGGAGGGATTGGGAGTGGGGGACACCGTATTGCGGTGGTTCTCCTCCTATCTCACTGGTCGGTCGCAGTCTGTGTTTGTGGGGGATCGAAGGTCCACCTCTAGGTTACTCCCATGTGGGGTGCCTCAGGGGTCGGTTCTCTCCCCCCTACTTTTTAACATTTACATGAAGCCACTGGGTGAGATCATCCACTGCCACAGAGTGAGATACCATCAGTACGCTGATGATACTCAGCTGTACATTTCCACTCCTGGCCATATCAGTGAAGCAGTTGAGGTGATGTGCTGTCTGGAGGCTGTGAGGGTTTGGATGGGTGTTAACAGATTAAGGCTCAACCCCGATAAGACAGAGTGGCTGTGGGTGATGCCTCCCAAGGACACTTCTATCTGTCCTTCGAGTACCCTGGGGGGTGAATCTATAAACCCCTCAGAGAAGGTTCGCAACTTGGGAGTCCTCCTTGATCCACAGCTGACATTGGATCATCATTTGTCGGCAGTGGCGAGGGGGGCATTTGCCCAGGTTCGCCTGGTGCACCAGTTGCGTCCTTACTTGGATCGGGAGTCACTCCTCACAGTCACACATGCCCTTGTCACCTCGAGGATCGACTACTGCAATGCTCTCTACATGGGGCTACCCTTGAAGAGTGTTCGGAGACTACAATTAGTGCAAAATGCAGCTGCGCGAGCAGTTGTGGGTCTTCCTCGTTGTGCCCACATTTCATCAACTCTCCGCACGCTGCATTGGTTGCCTATTGGTCTCCGAGCCCAATTCAAGGTGTCGCCCCCACCCTCTCCGCCTTTCGTAAATTGCTTAAAACACACTTTTGCCGGCAGGCTTGGGGCAGCTAACATCTTGCCCCTAGCCAGTGTATGTTCGTGGAATGATTGGTTTTTTGTTTTTTTTTGTTTTTTTTTGTTTTTTTTAACTTAAGGGTTTTTTATATGTATGTAATTTCTATTATGCTGTGAGCCGCCCTGAGTTCTCCGGAATAGGGCGGCATAGAAATTAAATTAATAATAATAATAATAATAAAGCCCTTCATGGCTTGGGACCAGGATACTTACGGGACTGCCTTCTGCCACATACTTCTCTACGACCGGTGAGAGCGCACAGGGTCGGCCTCCTCCAGGTCCTGTCAACGAAACAATGTCATTTGGTGGGCCCTAGGGGGAGGGCTTTCTCTGTTGCGGCGCCCACCCTCTGGAACCAACTACCTCCTGAAGTCCGCGTTTCTCCGACCCTCCTGGCCTTCCGAAAGAATTTAAAAACCTACCTCTGCCGGCAGGCCTGGGGATGATTGTTGATTGTGGTGTGATTGATGAGTATGTATGGGGTTTGTATTTTTAATGTTGTTCGGATTTGTTCAATTGTTTATATATATATGTTGTAAGCCGCTCCGAGTCTTCGGAGAGGAGCGGCATACAAATCCGAATAAATATAAATATAAATAAATATAAAACATAGGTTGTTTTGACCCAGGAAATCTTCAAGTCAATCTTGGACACCATGTTGGTTTTGAGGAAGGATATCTTAGACAGAGTCATTCATTAAGAAGACAGCAAAAGAAAGGTTTTTCATCTCAGACACAAGGACATCTTGGATCATTGCTGACTAGTCAGTCAAAACAGCAAACAATATTTATAGCATCATAATATATGATACATATTGAAAGAGAAAGAGTTTCTGTATATCAACTAATAATAGGAAGCTATGGTTATGCTTATAATCCAAGATTCAGCACAGGACTATTTATACAGCAATTTCATATGGTGTAGAATAATCCTCATGATTTCAGAAATAGAGGTAGTCCTTGACTTACGATAAAAATTGAGTCCAAATTTTTCGTTGCTAAGCGAGATGTTTGTTAAGTGAGTTTTGCCCCATTTTATAACCTTTCTTGCAGTTGTTAAATTAATAACACGGTTGTTGAGTGAATTTGGCTTCCCCCTTGACTTGGCTTGTCAGAAGGTTGCAAAAGGAGATCACATGACCATGGGTCACACTCATAAATATGAGTCAATTGCCAAGCATCTGAATTTTGATCGTATGAGCATGAGGATGCTGCAACGGTTATAAATGTGAAAACTGGATATGAGTCCAATTTTTCAGTGCTGTTGTAACTTCAACTGGTCACTAAATGAACTGTTGTAAGTCAAGGAGTAACTGTATGCAGTCTATGATAGCAGGTGTCTTTCTAACTTAATAGTGTGTTTCTAGAACAGTTTTTCAGTCTCTTGTTGATATTTTATGACTCTTTGTTTTTCTGTAAGAACCACCATGCTTATGTGAAAATTTGATTATTGCTCTGGAAAGGAAAGTAAGTAGCCCCAATAAGTAGATGCTGCTTACTATTCTTCAATCATTTTCAGAAAGCTAAGATATAAATATTGCTTCCAATTTTGTCTCTGTTGTTGATCAACATAGCATAATTCAGAAATTTATGATTGGCTTTGTTTGATTTACTTGATGTAGAGTTGCTTGACAGACAAATCAATTATACAGAGAAATATTTAACTCCATTAAACAGATAATTTTAAGCTCTCTTTAATTTGAACTGTACTTGGCAAGGGATTGGATCTAATAGTCTCCTTCCAACTTTAGGATTCTAAAAATTCTTGGCAGGATTCTAAATTTGTCCAGGAAAATATTTGGAAAATGCATTTTCTGATTATGCCAATATCTGTAAGAAACTATTTTGACTTAATGCAATGTCATGAATGCTCTTGGAGACATTTCTCCTGAATTAACTAAAGTATGTTCCCTCCTGTCCTTTATATATGGTTTTGGATTTAGTCATACTGACTGCCATGACTTAACAGAATAACCGAGTTGGAAGGGACCTTGGAGGTCATCTAGCCCAACCCCCTGCTCAAGCAGGAAACCCTCTACCATTTCAGACAAATGGTTGTCCAATCTCTTCTTAAAAACTTTCAGTGTTGGATCACCCACAACTTCTGGAGGCAAGTTGTTCCACTGATTAATTGTTCTAACTGTCAGGAAATTTTTCTTTAGTTCTAGGTTAGTTCTCTCTTTGATTAGTTTCCATCTATTGTGTCTTGTCCTGCCTTAAGGTGCTTTGGAAATAGGCTGCTTCTTAGGCTGTTGTGCACAGGCTAAGTTAAATTAAAAAGCTGTTGTGAATTGCATATTCTACGTTCTTCTACCAACAACCATTACAATAAAAACAATGTTGGGTGAGGCTAAGCTGAAAATGAAGCAGACTACAGCTGACTGAAGCCAGTAAATTAAGGACTTTATTAGAGCATGAATGCATTTCATCCACCCAAGCAGTTAAGATGTGAAGCAAATACATGGAAAGCTGCTGAAGATATATTTTAATACACATCTATGCAAAAGGATTTCTTTTTTTTAAATAAAAACCTTGCTTCAGCCTTGGAAAGTTGCAAAGTAGGAACACATACTGTGTAGGAGAACAGGATTACCATAATTTACTCACATCTGAAGAGAGAAGAGTACACTAAATTAATGTGTTCACTGGTAAAGCAGAGTACAGTTGCACTTCTAAGGAAAAAACACACAGTCCATGTGGTCTTAAGCATCTATAGAATTTTTTATCACTGTGGGACAGATTATCAAAGGTCCATTAAAGCTTTGCTGCAATATCAAACAGAATTACAGATTCATAGCAAATCTTGGATACATTTAAAATGATAATAGGAAAGGCAAATGTAGTACTACACTATAGTAAAAGAACAGGTTTTTTATTTTATTTATTTAGCATAGGACATCCAGAGAGGTCTTGCAATCACTGAAATACAAATATAGTTTAAATAAAACTTTATTTGGTTTAAATAAAGCTCCAATGTACACATATACAATATGATATGTGAACAATACAATATAGGACAGGGGTGTCAAACTGCCGACCCACGGGCTGGATGTGTCATGCCAAAACCGCACCTACCCCATTGCCGGCAATGGAAAAAAGTGGTGACGTGTCGCAACACATCACGTGACGTTGCGAGTTTGACACCCCTGATATAGGACATTAAAATATTAAATTAAAACCAAAATAAAATGATCATAATATGGAACTGAAATGCGATAGCTCTTAAAATTCTATATCTAAGGAAGCAAATCATCTAAAACTCTTTCTGGTATGGAAAGAACAGATTACAAGAACAGTATCACATAGGAGCAGGGATGAACTCTGATTCTTCACATAACACAAAGCAGTGGGGGGAAACTGCAACCCCCAAGAAACAAAAGCATCACTGGCATATAAGAACATGATGGGTCTGCCAGTTGTAGTGAGTAAACTACAACTCTCAGGATTCCTTGCCATGCTAGTTCAAGGTACCAAATTGGTAAGCAAAGAATAAGGACTCCTCCACTACATTGCATTATACTTGCTAGCCTATAAAAGGTAAAACATCAACTTTGTTTTTGGTGTCCATTAATTAAGGAGCAAATAGGCTGTATTTAAATTCTGCATGTAAGTGCTGTTTCCTATTCTCCTAGTTATTTTTTTGCTGTCAAAATAGGTTAAAAGTGCTTCTGCAAGCTGCACCACAGTTGTATCACCTGAAAAACCAGGACTACCATCTACCACCAGAAACCATCGGTGTTATCTTCAGGTGTCTCCAAAAAGTTACTAGCTGTTTTTTTAAGTGACAGATAAATTTTACAGAAATCCCTATGAATGCTAAATGGCAGCAAAGTACATTATTATTTGCCTGAATATTCTTCCATCCTCCTGTCACACTTTGCAACTTGAGACTAGTTCCTAGACCAAGTTTTCTATTCTATTAAATATTATCCCCATAAGAAAAACTGTATAAAACAGCCAGTTTGGTGTAGTGGTTAAGAAACTAGGACACATTGAATTCTCCTCTCACTTTAGGTATGGAAAACTGGCTGGATGATTATGGGCCAGTCATTCTCTCTCAACCCAACTCACCTCAGAGGATGTTATTGTTGTGCACAAAGAAAGGAGGAGAAAGGAGTATGTTCTCTGCCTTGAATTGTATATGAAAAAAGGTGGCATTGATTGAATTTAAAGGCTCATTTGCAATTTTATCCCTTTCTCCAAATTGTGCCCTCTTCCATTTCAGATGTCTTCTACGATCTTAGGAACAAAACAAATATTGAGTAGTTTAACATGGCCCAATCCATTTTAGATTTATCAGCCATAATTGCTTTTTAGTAAAATCAACAACAAATCTTTAACACCATCTGGATCCATCTTACTTTTCCATCCATGATATATTATCCATTCAAGTTTTTCTCCCACTTTGTTATCCCAGAGTTTCTGATAATTTAAGATTATGATAACACCTTCCTAATGTTAGCTTCTTCTATTTATTAGCTAGCATAAAGCACTTGTTTGGATGTCTGCATGGATATATTAATACTCAGTAAGAAGCCATGACTGAATGCCAGCTGCCACTAACACTTGAAGGTTGACCTGAGAGCTTCAGCACTCTTAAGTTTGTACTTTGTGTTTAGTTTTGATATAAATACAATTAAATTACAATTGCTCTTGCTCTTGCACTTGCTCTTTTCATATTAATGCAATTGGAAATATATGTTTATTTATTTGAACCCCACTTATTATTTTGCTATTATCTTTTATATATGTTCCATAGAAGACCTTTTATTCTTCTGCAAAGTAGGATGAGAGCTTCATCAGCCTTGTCTAGAATTAATTTTTGAACGTTCTATGAGAAGATGGCAAATGCTAAATAAAAATCCAGTGATCTTTCAGTTATCAGCTGCATTTTGCATTTTTGTTTGATCATGATCGTCACCAATCATCACATGTAGATGGTAAAGATGGAGAAAGGAACGTCCCCTTTCAGAATCTTGTGGCACTTTCTTATCCAGGGCAGGCAACCTGGCACCCTCCAAAGCTTTTTGTACATAGATCCTCGCTCAATCTAGCATGATCAGTGGCAAAAAAAATTGGGAACTGTGTTCAATTCATTTTCTAGTAATTTAGAAAGCATTCATTACTCATTTATTCAGTAGTCTTTCTCCCCACTTTGACTAAGGTTTTGAAATATAAGTTAATAATAATTTTTCCATTTTCAGTCAAATGTCACTCAGCTTATAGGGATAGACAATTATCAGTGACCTTTGTTATTAACTGGAACGGTTTTTCTTCCAGCTGCTTGACAAAAAAAATTGCCACATTTGCAACCATTTAGCTGTGATGAAAACTCAGTTGATAGTACTGTAATTTTTAGGGCCAAAGTGCATGAATCTGAGGCTGCTACTTTCACAGGAACCTAAAAAAGAATAGCAAGATACAAAACATGCTGAAACTGTAAAATATTCAGCTAAAGAAAAAATTCTGAAGAGGGAAGAGTAAATACATGAACTATATATAGGAATATTTTAAAACTGTCAATCAAGTTGCAAAAGCAAATTTTTTATAGCATCAGATAAACAAACTTTGGTATAGAATAGAGCTGGAAAGGACTTTGGAGGTCTTCTAGTCCATCCCCCCCCCACTTAAGCAGGAGAACCTATGCCATCTCAGACAAGTGACTCTCTAGCCTCTTCTTAAAAATCTCCAGTGATTAATTGTCCTCACGGTCAGGAACTTTCTCCTTAATTAGAGGTTGCTTCTCTCTTTGATCAGTTTCCAACCATTATTTCTTGTCCTGCCCTCTGGTGCTTTAGAGAATAACGTGACCCCCCCCATCTTTGTGGCAGCCCCTTAAATACTGGAATACTGCTAAACAAAAACTTTGTAAAAATCCCTTTTAGATTTCAGTCTTTTCTTCTACTTCCTCCATGGTGGTGGTCTCAGGTTCTGTCTAGACTACCTGGTGGATGCCCCTTTTTCTTTATCCCTCTTTGACCAATAAAAAGAAAAAACGAAAAACAGTTTACCATATTCCTTGTCATTTGGAGAAGTCAGCAGAAGGGAAAGTAGTAAGAGAGGAAATATTCCTGCCACATCACAGTGCAAACATTTGGAGTAGAAGGCTTTGCCTATCATTAAAAGAAATACAGAAAGCAAACCAAACACGAGTGCATGAATCAGAAAACACCAGGCTATACATATGCAGACGAAAAAGATGGATGGAGAGTCTTCCATTTCCTGAATGATTGGGGCTGTGTAAAGGATGTGTGTTCCTGCACCTGAGAAATGATCAGTGGTCTGCAGTTGAGTTGGAGCAACCTGGTCACATGGCTAAGCCTGTGGAATGCTACTTTTTCAATTTACAGAAAACAGATTAGTTTTCCAGAGTCTCCTTTAATTCCAGGTAATTAGGTTAATGTATTTGCCAAGCAATTCACTATGTGAACAAAATCAAACTGAGACTAGAGAAAAAGGCAAATCACCACTACATACCCAATTTACAAGACAGAATATTTATTCAAAAACAAAACAGAGAAAAGCTGATCAAATGGCAATTCAGATTGACTAACACGTATTAAGAATTAACCCATTTGTGAGTAATTCATTAGAGCAGTAATAAATAGAATACTGGAGATTGAGGAGTGTCTATGTGGGGGGCAGTGAATGTGAGTGTATGAGTGAGTGTTTTTGAGAATGACAATGTCATCTGAGCAGTAATTAATGAAACAGTTTCCTTTTTAATTATTTTTATTAAAGAATTTTTAGAGTAAAAACACTTAAAAAGGAAAATCAAGGAAAATCAAAGAAAAGTGGTGATAAAAGATAAAGAAACAAAGGAGATAAATAGAAAAAGACAAAAAGGAAAAGAAAAATATAAAGAAGTGACTTTTGAAATAGAAAAAATAAAAAAATAAAATGATTTCTGATTTTCTTTACAGCAGTTATAAATACATTAGAATTTTATTCTTTTTAAGGTTGCATCATAGCTCCCTTCTTTCCATAATGTACTCTTTCTAATCATCAAACCCAAAAAATTCCAAGTACATTTTTCCGGTTTTCATCAGAAGCTTTCCAGCCACTAACAAATATAGTTACTCTAGCTAAACAGGTAAATTTTGCATCTCTGCAAAATTTGTCATCTTTTTCAACATTTTCAGCCACTGTAGCATTTTGTGCTCTTTCCATCTTTGTAGATTAATGAAGTAGTTTCTATTGTAACAGAAACTGTATTTTCAGGAAATACATTACAGGGCTAGGCAATAGTTAGTATCTAGCCAATGTCATCTGACCAGGAGAAGTGTTCGAGAAAACTGTCCATACTAGTCTGAGGGCAAAAGGCAGAAGGAAGTCACTTGAGATTAGCAGTTTTTATAAATAATAGGCAGGTTGCCAGACAAAAAGGGAATAACAGTAAATCCTTTATTCTTTACCACCGCTACTTGCTTGTGGTCATGAGATGCTGCAAGTCTGTGTCACCAAATGCTCACCTTGTAAAAGGTATACATAATGCTTGAGATTTCTCATAATATATTTCTTTACCAGCTGCTTAAGTACAAGAAAAGGTTTTGCATAAGCAAAGGGATATTTGGTGAGATAGGTAACTCTCAGAGATAGTGTAAATGCTCATATCTGAGCATTTTTTTTCTTGCTTAGAAATTTATTGAAGAGAAGAAGTCTAGATTTTCATTACCTGTTCCGTCCTTCAAAGAAAAGTGAGAACTCAGATGTTGATACATGTGAAGATGGCTTTACCATTCCATTATAAATGAAGCAGCACAGCAAGAGAAGCAATTACATGCTAACAATTTTAAAGAGGTGTTTCTCTTTTGCATTACTTTTCTAATCAAGTTAATATCTAAATGGTCAGCTTGGAAGATAACCAGCAGGCCATGAAGATGTATCTGGAGGTGTCAATATACATTAGGTTGAGTTTTTAAATCTTTTGGATTCATTGTTTTAGCCCATCTGCTGCAAACCTAACAAAACATAATTACTGAATTTTACACCTTCTGGAAACTGGTAGAAGCGTAGTTTTCTTTCTAACATTGTTAAAATCACAACATGTGGGCAAAACCTAAATCTACTCATTTTATCCAAGCTCCAGGATTTACATTGTGCCTGCTGACTGCTTAAATTACTTCCAAGCAATTATTATATGCAGTGATCAGTGACAAACCCCTATTCTAATCTTGAATTTATGCTTTCAATATTATGGAGATTGTTTGTGTCTTTAAAAAAAAAAGAATTTGTGATCATTCAGGTTTATGTTGTTTAATGCCAAACTCATAACATCCATGGAAGCTGAAGAATGTGCAAAGGCGATAATGACATGCTATAATGAAAATTCCTCAAGGTGTTGCCACTCTGAGAAGGACAGAAGTAATTAAGAGATAATTGTCAGTAGAATAGAAATGTCTGACAGGAAAGAGTTCTCCTGCTGCTATAAGAATGCCTAGATGAAGTCTGGGCACTTAATAGAAAATAAATGTCACGACAAGGCCAAGGTTTACTATAAAAAAGCTAAATACTATACTGATATCAGTGGCAGCTTGATCATTTTGCATGAACAAAAAATATATCTATGTGGAGAATGGGATGAAATAAAAAAAATCTATCAAATTTTCTCTGGATCTGAGCCCAATTCATGGGAGGTTGGATAGGAATCAGCTAGTAAATTTTTCTCCGAAGAATTTATTGGTTAAGATAGAGCTGAACTCCCTGTTCAGAATCAAGATTTGTGCCCCAATTTTGGAGGGTGAATGAGAATGGAAGTTACAAAGTTTCTTGTGAAATTATATCATACTAAAGCTAGTACTTTGAAAAGTATATTTTTAGAATTCAGTAACATGAAAGATCCCACATTTTAATTCAGTGTATCCTTGGAGTCATATCCATATATATTTTTATGATGAACATCAAATCCTGGGTGTCCCTCTTGAAATGTACTATCCTTTTGAAATATAAATGTGTTACACCTAAATAAATGCAATGATACTGATAATACCAGCCTTAACAAAACAAGCAAGGCATTAGTGATTTCATAAATAATGTCAGTACATATATCAAAATAATACAAGTGCTGAACTTACCTTGTGATTATCATACAAATATGGCAATAATTACGCTGGATTAATAAGAAATTTTAACAAAATGTTCATAGTAATTTTATTAGTAATTTTATTATCTAACATACAACAAAGATATGCTATTTTAAAAATAATTACAGTAACAATAGGAATCAATAGGTGGACAAAAATGCCAAATCCAGTCTAAACATCTGGCTAACTGTACATTGTTGGTAGATGTACAACCAACCATAATAATTTATTAAACTTTTATGCTGCCTGACTCTCAACAACTCTGAGCAACAAAAGAAATTAGCAATAATGATAATAATGAACCATAATAATGAAAAGCACGATGATGTGAGAGGTCTCATATATTATATAATTCTACAATATATATGTTATTTATAGTACTGGAAATTCAAATATGTGGAACATAAGGATCTGAGGTTTGGTAAATCACTGATATGATCTGACAATCATAGCTTTCAAAAAGGATCAGATGAATTACCCTGAATATTCAAAGCATTTCTAGAAATTGCAATGGGATACATAGTGGGATTTTTGAGTTGTTGTATTAGTTAGCACTGTAAAAATATCTCTTTACACAGTTAATTGTATAAATAATTTCCAGCCAATGTTAAGAGATAATGTAGCTTTAGAAATCATCTTCGTAAATATCAATTTGTAATAATGTTTGCACAAGAAACTCTGATTACCAGAAGACAATTGCCACTGATGGACATATACACATGTGTACACATGCACACATCTCTATTTCAGCTATACAGAGTACAACCAACAAATAAATGCTGTATAGGTAATTGGAAGTTTCTTCAAAAACAACAGCATGATTATGATCAAGCTCATGATGTAATTGACACCCCTTATATTTAAGTTATGAAGAAGAACTGGTGGTCTTTCATCAGCACTACCCTGTATTCAGAATGTATTAACACTCTGCTTTAAACAAATTATTATTTTCCTTTTCATGTCTGTTCATGTTTTGATTGTCAGCAAGGGTTTAAGACACTGTTATGTCTAATGATTGGCAGAAATTACTTTTGTGCTATTTATCTTTTAACTTGTCTCTTAACTTGCATTTAAAAAGTCAAAAACCTCTGGAATAAGTGCAGTGTCAATCATCTTAGAGGACCTTAGTCAACCCATGGACTACTGGGTCATCTGTTCAGAGATATTTCCTAATCTAGAAAAATAAAATGATCAAAACCAAGCCAAAACAAAGCAAAACAAAAAATGATTGTACAAAAAAAAATAATAAAAGGAGAAGGAGCAACTTCCAACTTCCTGGTGGGTTCCCCATTGATGTTGCTTGTGGGAAGCTGGCAGGGAGCATTGGAAATTACTCCTCCTCCTCCTCCCACAGAATTTCCTGCCACTTTCATGTATGGAGGAGGAAAGTAGGGAGCCACAAACTGTGTTGAAAACTACATCTCCATCCCCTCTTCTAGTATGTTCCCAAGGGGGCCCTCCTTCCAGAGAGGAACAGGGATCACCTTATGTCAACCATTGGCATCTCAGCCAGCTCTGCCTCATTAGCAGGCATTCATATCATTCCCTCATTTTTCCCTTGCCACCCATCCACCATTAAGAGATTTCAAATTGGACCTTGCTGTTGACTGATTGGATGCAGGGCCAGAGAGATGCAGAGTCATGATACAGATCTTCCATCTCCCTTGTATCCTGCAAGGGGTTTCTGGGAAGTATAGTTTGAAAGTGCAGTGGTGCTGAAGTGGCCACAACTTCCCCAATATTTATTCCTATTGAGTCATGGATCCAGGCATTCTTTAAGTTAGACCATTTGCATTCTCTTGGTTCAATAAGTATTGCCCTATACCAGTGATGACGAACCTTTTGGAGACCAAGTGCCCAAACTGCACCACCAAACCCACTTATGTATCATCGGGTACCGGGTGGGTGTGGCCCATTGGGTGGGCATGGCTGCGGTGAATCCAGCAGACTGGGTGGGACTAAAAAAGTTCAATCAATTCCAACTTTGTGAGATCTTTTTTTTTCCCACGAGAAGTTGAAATTGATTGATTGACCCTTTTTTTTTTTTGGCACACGGTGGTTGAGGCCTAAAGCGAAAAGGTTTTATAAAACCCAGCTGAAGGCCTAGGACTGGGGCAATGGCAGACATGAAAATTTTAGTAGACTATAGATAATATCCTTGAATGCCTTCCCCTCCCCCCTCCCCCAAAAATATACAGCTTTCAAGAATGCTATATTTACAATAAATAGTAGGCCTAGCTAATCCACTAAAAAAAAAACCTTCAATCTTTTAAACTTACTATGTAACATTTGACCAAATATTGTAGTTCTTGTTCAGTCATTTCCTTAAACAGGTAACTGGTAGTTTGTGAATGCTTAAAATTGAGTTGCAGGCTGGGCTTGTGAATGCTTGTGTCTGCCAGTCCTGTCTCTGGTTTCCCAGCTTGCAGACTACGGAATGAAGAGAATTTAAAGAAAAGTGTGCTTTTATTTCCTTATTTTTATTTTATTTTATTTTGTTATTTCAGGAATTATTTTATTATTTATGAAAGTAAAGAAAGCTTTCTGTCAAACTACCCACCTAAGTACATGGACGCTGGGAAGAATAACAGTTGGGACCAACAGAATGCAAAGGGAAAGATTATGAAGCCAGCATACATAGTTCTGTGTCAAGCCTCTATGATTATCTCTCTGTCTGGAGCCTAACTAGACCATGGTAGAAAGTAAATAAGTTTATCAGGCAGCGGAAGTATCTACCAGTCTTCAGACTAATTCCTACAATCAATCTAAATACAATGGAATGTATTAGCAAAGCCTAGGTTCAAAGCTTAGTTTCAAGGAAGAGTCAGTCACTTTTGTCCACTCCTGTCTGAGATTTGATAAGCATTCCTGCAGCTTCAGATGCACCATTGAAGTTGAGCAGCCTCAACTTTATAGGAACACACCTTGCAAAGTGTCAGTCAGTTATCTTCCCCTGCATATAGCTGTTCTTTGGCCTTGTTCTTTTCTGGTTCTCTACACAATTCATTCAATCAATCAGAATAGAGCTGGAAGGGACCTTGGAGATCTTCTAGTCCAACCTCTTGCTTTTCAGGAACTTTATCAGGAACAATAGATGCAATTGTTCCTGAAAGCTAGAGGCATTACGTCCAGTTAACAATCAGAGTCATCCATACCTGTTTTTTTTTCTTCTTGTACTAGAGTTTGGTTTCCTGTTTCTGAGTGCTCATGTTTTGAGGAAGATGATGGTGGTGGTGATGATGATTAAATTTATTTGCTGCCCACCTTGCAGTTTGAGCAATTCTGAGCAGCTTACATTTTCAGCTTGGTTCTATTTTGTAAGGTTATTGTGAGAATAAAAATTTAATAGGATACCAGGTAAACTACTTTAGGATTAAGAGAGAAAAAACTCACACTATAAAATGGAATTAACGAATTGGCCTATGAAATTTCTTCTTAATTCTTTCCAAAGATTGAAATTACTCACAGGTTTATTATTGTGGAGGAAATAGGAGGAAGAAGGTGTGATGGATATGTTTGCTGCCTTATTTGTAAAAATAATAAAGACAGGATACAAATAAATTAAAAGAATAAAAAATAAACAAATTAGCCAGACCTTGAGTAAGATGAAATCCTGTTTACAGTCCTGGTATGCCCAGGCTATGAAATAAGGTCATTTTTTCATCCTTACTTGAATGTCACTTAGAATATTTTGTTTACTAAATATTTCTTAGAATTATAATGAAATTCTATAATGAAATATATATATATAATATATATAATGAATCCCGGAAGGGTGAGTTCTGACTGAAGAGAGTTAAATAACTCGAAATAGCTATCTCAGAAATCCCTTATTTCTTTGTCAACAATTTTAAAAACATATATATATATTTGTGCTTGCAGATGGCTCTGGGTTGAGCTGAAACAGGCAAAAGGAAAGAATGATTTCTTCCTCCCATATTTGGGTTTACAGGGTGCTATCTAAAAAAGAAACACTATATACACATCTTCCCTCCCTGATTACTGACAAAGCGGGAGAGAGCCTGTGGCTTAGAGGTTTAAGCATCTGCCTAGTGTGCAGACTGCCCAGGTTCGAATCCCGGAAGGGTGAGTTCTGACTGAAGAGAGTTAAATAACTCGAAATAGCTATCTCAGAAATCCCTTATTTCTTTGTCAACAATTTTAAATATGCACCCTGTAAACCCAAATATGGGAGAAAGAAATAAACACACACACACACACACACACACACACACACAAACACACACACACACACACACACACACAGACATGTATATATAGTTTCTTGCAATTTATGTAAATATATTGGTCATTATCTTTTTCTGGTTTTTTTTCTCCTACTTCCCAATTTAGCCCTTGAAATGTCCTGGTATCTATCATGCAAGAACTGATCAGCATCAGTCATGTTTTCTAAGCATAGCACAGTGTTGTCACAAAAGAACATTTTTCCTAGTACCACCTATCAATCTAATTCTTCTTCCTCCATACCTATATCTTATCAAGGAGAGCCACCTCTTTATAGATGACAACACTGAGGCAGAAAGCTCCACTTTAGATGCAACAGAATCTACAGTTTAATCTCTGAATTATGGTTTTCTATGATCTGTAGCCAATTCAGTACCGAAGAATCTTTATAAGCATCAGAATCCTTGTCCATCCACATTAGGGCTGACAGCTTCTCATCCCATTATTTGTATTTATTACAATTGTCTGGCCATTTGAGATTGCCATGCCAGGGACAGTGACCTACAACTACTCTCAGGGAATTTTATCATTCTACAAAGATCTGAAATTCTGAAATTGTAGTAAATAATTTTGTAGTCAAAGAACTGTCAAAATAAAGCTCTCATGAAACTTCTTCATTATCAAGCTATTTGATATTCTAGTCTTAGAACAGCAATAGTTGCCAGTTTTCAACACAGCATTTCACTACTGAGACAAATTGATGACTGAAACAATTCAAGTTGAATCCAGACAAGACTGAAATGATGATGATCAGCAAATATTTATGCTATAAGGTGTACATGAGGAAAATGGGCCACTTGTCATCAAATATTCTGTGTCCTGTAGATATTGGGGCCATCAGCTATGGAGGTACTTGGATTCATCCTGCTGAAATGTGTGAACTGGTATTTGCCTCTAAAGGGTTAACTACTGGATAAAGAGGTCTCAATTCAAGCAATTTATACAAGCAAGCCTTTGGACATCTTTACCTTATTAAATAAATGTGACAACTTGTCAAAATGTTGTCATGTCAAGAGATAATCTGTGAATTCATCCTGACACAGAAATGATAGGGCAGGATGATTTGGAAAATGAAGATGATGTCAAAGATGCCATTCATGTGTTCAGTTGTTCTTCAAAGATAATTATCCTGCAAAGTACTGTGTCCAGCCATATGAGACCAACCACCTTGCATCAGATGTATGGCCTTAAGGTAGCAGTTAGGTATTCATCTTAGCCAGATCAAATATAAATATGCAAAAAGAGGAAAAACACCTTGCATCCTGTAGTGAACTCACCCATAGTTTGCTTGCAATCTCTGTTTGCAAACAGAGTGACTTGGGACTATGAGAATAACCTTCTCTGCTATTTTCTTCTTGCCAAGTGATCAATACAAGCAGTAACAGATGGGAACAGATTTCTTATTTCTCACTAGTAATGATAGCCAATCTTGAGCAAGATCTCTGGAAGGGGATTATAACAGAAATCCATGTTGTTCCTCTGCAAAACAAACCAGGCATAATTATTTCTTTCGTAGACTAATTAGGAGCTATGGGAAAATAAGAGGGAAGGTTTAAGTCCTATTATCTACATTTTGTGAAAATAGGCACCCTATGAATTAAGAAACAGATCCAACTCTATTTATTTAATAAATATATATGGCTGTTTATCTCATATCCATGATGCTGGGTGGATAACAGTTAAAATAGAATAAAACCAACAACAAAAAGAAAAGCGACCATAATTAGAAACAATGTAGCTAACATAAAATAGCATGACACTTTTAATATAATCATGACCGAAAAATGGATTCAGCCATACACTTAGGACCTCAAGCAAAACAAGAGGCCAGCAGAGTCAGGGCAAATCTAATCTTTGAGAGGCTGATATTTCAGAAAGGGGACATGATGACAGAAAGGGTTCTGTTCCTACGCCACACCAAATATTCTCTCAAGGGCCTAGAGTACCCTTCTCTTACCAGATTTAAATGTAAATAGTCTTATGCATCATCTTTGCCTCCTAAATTAGCATACATACAGAAGTCATCACACTCGCTTACAGAGGAAAGTTGTATAATATATAACTAACTCCTGTGTACTTTTATGAACCCAATATCTCCATTTTTCCTCCAGATTCTCCATCTTAATCCTAAATTTAGAGCAATTCTAACCAGTAATCAATACATTGCCCTCAAAGGTGCCCCTAAGCTGTGTTCTAGAACACAGTTCTAAGCTGTGTTCTATTCTATTTCATGCATCAGTTATATTGTAATGGGGAAAAAAAGTGATGGATTTCTGAAAATGGATGCAGAAATTTTAAGCAGGGTAAATACTGAATGGAAGATACTGAATGATGCATCATTATGGAGTTAAGGAATAAATACTTGTCAAAAAATAGAAAATGATAGCATATAAGGGGGAACTTATGCCCACATTGTTGTGTAGAAATAGGAATCAGATATATCAAGAAAATATAAAAATAAAATGGATGTAATGGGAATAACTTATTAAACAGTACATGTGGTAAAATAATAAAAAGTAGCAGGGAAATTTTCACTGACAGGTCAAAAAACATGGTGGCCACAGACGTGATCAGGAGTCAGCACACACAGAAAAGGGAACACGTGTGTCTTTATGTCTCAATTTTTATCTTGCCCTTTTGTTTCACCTATACTCCCAATGGAAATTCATAGTTGGATGGAGCTGCTGACATCTTCAGAAAGAAGGAAGTGAGAAGTTTAAAGAGCCAAAAGCAGAATGAAGTGGTAAATAATGCTTTGGAAAGGAGGTTTGCAGGGATAAAAGATAGAGAGAGATATAATGGATATTGTTGCTTTAAATTTTATTTAGTTTGGTGAACTTTCCTTTTCTCTGATCTCCTACCTTTGATTTCTTTTGCTCACTATTTCTCATTTTTCTGCCTTTTGTGTAACATTGTTCACCCTGAAAGGAAATAAGATAATGGGGTTATGTGTGCTAGCATATATTAAAGACAATCAAATCCATTAAACGGGGAGATATTTCTTCACAGAAAATTTTTAAAAATGCCTATAATGCAAATATTATAATAATAATAATAATAACAACAACAACAACAACAACAACAACAACAATAATAATAATAATAATAATAATAATAATAATAATAATAATAATAATAATAATAAAGTTGGAAGAGACCTTGGAGGTCATCGAGTCCAACCCCCTGCTCAGGCAGGAAATCCTACACCATTTCGGACAGATGGCTGTTCTTAAAAATGTCCAGTGTTGGAGCATTCACCACTTCTGGAGACAGGTTGTTCCACTGGTTAATTGTTCTAACTGTCAGGAAGTTTCTCCTGAGTTCTAGGTTGCTTCTCTCCTTGATTAGTTTCCATCCGTTGCTTCTTGTCCATATATATATGTATATGTGTGTGTGTGTGTGTGTGTATACATACATACATACATACATACATACCGGTATGTATATGTTTGAAGGAATACAGATGCGTATGCTAAAACTGATTGAATATTCTTTTGTTTTTATATATTATCTTAGTCATACATGATATTAAGAAGCTTTAAATTGATGATGCTCCTATTCTGATAACTTGCGCCAAAATAATGTTTGAAGCTGCATCTAATATATGTCATTTGTATTCTAGAATGATAGGTCAATGTTTGTTCAGCCCACAAGAGCATCTTGGGACATATTGCAAGCCAGATGGCCTTCACTAATTAAGTTAGTTTAAGATACTGCTAATTAACACAGTTTGTACATAAGTTTCACGGATATGGATGGAAGCTTGTAGTTGGTAGACATGCTGCAGAGCTTCGCTGATTCACTCAGTGGCTCACAGCATATCGTATTTTCAGAGGAGAGGAATCCTTGACTTTGCTGGAAAATCCCTGCACCAAACTCTGTGACAAATTAGAGCTTGGCACTGCTAACTATATTATCAAAAGGCTGGAGATAACTTCTTCTTCATGAGGTCAATAACTAAGACATCATCAAACATATCTGACTAAGCCAATTTCAGTTGAACAATTCACCCTTCACTTTTTCCCACACTGTCCACCTTTTATATTTGGCAGGTGTGCTGGACCAGCCAGTTAGATAAGAACTCTATGTTAGAATGTTTGGCATTTAAAGGGTTAGATGCTGTTTCCTTAAGAGATGGCTTATGGGTAATGTAGTTTTAACTGTTCAGTGAATCCTATGTTTAACAAGTCAGTGGGAGGAGCCACTAAGTTCATCACAGGATATCCTGGCTATGTGCCAGCTTGTAAAAGAAGCCTTTGTGAAGACAGACACGAGTTGATGTGTCCCATAAGAGCCATGGGGTGAGTCTACCATTAAATTTTCTCCCAAAGGAATGGGGAAGGTCATGATATGTTCATCAGAAGAACTCTTCTTGACTGTAAGTTATTGTTTGAGATCCCTGACGAATAAATGATCTAATATTATCCCGTTCTTTGGCATTTATCTGTTTGAGAAGAACAGGATTAAAGCAGAAATCTTGTTTGGACCGTAAACAGCAGAACTGAACCCATCTAAACCTCTGAGTGGCTGTGTAATGCGCAAACAAACAAGCAACACTGTCACAGTTCAGATCTGCAGAAAATCTAAAGAAGATGCCTTGAGAAAGAGAAAATCATGGGTAATGTCAGTCATTATGTGCCAAGGACAAAAGATTCACAATCTTTAGGCTGCAGTCTATACCCCTGATGAGGACTCATTTAAGAACTCTAGGAAGTAGCACAAATGTGCAGTAATTCTGCTACTGAAATGGAGGCAGAAAAGCATTTTTTTCCATACATTAATTGATAGGTTATCTTAATCCACAATCCTTAAAGTGGATGTAAAGACAGGATGACTGTGCAAAAAGTCTTTGTGGTGGGATGGAAGATTTAAATCTTTGATCTTTGTGGTGGGATGGAAGATTTAAACATGGATATTCCCAGTGCAAGTTCAATACTATGCTCCAAATTTCATGGATTCTTATATCCACTGTATAGGCCAGATATGATGCTAGTGAATAATTACAGCTGATATTTTGACAGTGATAGAGACTGAGTTTTGATTATGTCAGAGGAATGTAAGAACAGAGCAGGTTGACCCAAGAGTCAAAACAGTCTAAATTTATTTATTCCTGCATCCCAGAAAATGGACAAGAAATCTTTCATGTATATCAGCTTTAGATCTGGTGCATTAGGAATGCATCTTTTTTTAAAATTGGAGTTAGAAGGAGAAAAAGCTGAAAAAAATAGAAGTGGGGAAAAAATAAGAGAAAAACAATTCCAAAACTCCAATCCTGGATGTAGGAATCTGCCCAGCTTTCAACCTGCCGAGCTTTCAATGTGCAGATGTTCCTCGCTGTGCAGTAAAAATACCTGGTACCTAAATAATTACATTTAAATTGCAGTTTTTTAAAATAAGGATATCTCTTTAGTTTATCTTGAACCATAATATAGCACTGTGATAATGATGGTGAAAATGAATTATAGTAATTATTAATATAATGATTGTTATAGGGCATAACAACAATAAAAAATTGCAACCAAATTCAAGTTTCACTCTTCCATTAGTCAGCAGGGGACAAGAGCTTTGTCTAAGTTTCTTTGTATGGATGTTCCAGTATGGCCAGACAAAACACAGTGCTGTGTGGTTTTACCATGGTAAAGTGCTTCTAGAACTGGGAGGAGACCAGCTGGTATTTTTTTTAACCTCAACTTTATGCAAGGGCAGTGCTGAAGGATACCATTGTGAAGCATAGGAGGGAACAAGTAACTTGAAGAAACATGTATGCAATAAAAAGCAGTTGAGAAGTGACTATATATAATTAAAAGTTCTAGCTGAACAGCAGGAATTAATAGAACACTTTACCCCATGCCTTCCAGTGACTTCAAGAATTTTCAACTTTTAATAATGTTTTAATTGGGAAAGGCAATAGAAGATAAAATTTAAAACAGGAGAAATTCTGGGGTTTTGTTTAAGGAGAAAAGGGAGGGTGGTCTAAACTAAACTATGCTCTACAGAGATGATCTTCCACAATCAGATGCCCTTTGGTGCTCTTGAAAGGTCAAAAAGAAATTGTATTGAAAGCCAGATGGGGATCATTTAAAGTAGCGATTAAAGATAGTAGGGGTCTTTTTGGAGGTAGAGTGCTGGCAGTGTTCCATTGTATTTTTAAAATCAGTCTTAATTTGTTTAATGCTAGTATTTGAAATGTTCTGCTTTTTATATTTTCTTTTCTTTTTTGAATTTACAAATGCACCATTTTCTCATCAATGCTGCCAGTGAACGGAAAACTTCTATAGGTAAAGGTTCTATCTAAATATCTTTATAGATTGGTCTGTCAATTTCTATGGATTAGGGTTTAGAAAGAGAAAGAAAACATTTAAGTTGCAACATAATAGATGTATTGCAATCAAACAGAATCACATGTTTGAATCCATAGTTTCAATGTTCTATCCACTGGTTGGGGGTGCGTTAAGGAGGGACAAATGATAGAACAAACTTCATCTCTTTTGTATTTATGCTGCAATTGTGCACATAAGTATGTTAAGGATGGAGCTTTCTTTGAAACATCATAGTATCATTTTGATGAAATCTTGGCTTCCTGTGGATACTTTCAGTTCAATCCATTGAATTTTGAGTCTCATTTAATAACACATAATGAAGGAATGGTTTTATTTAACTACTGGATTATTTCTCAGACTAAAATTGTAATCAATAAAGCTTTTGTATGGTGGAATCAATTACAGAATTCTGCTTTATGAAAACTACAGCTAAAAGAATTGACAGCCTTAATCATTTCTGAGGAGAAATCTTTTAGCATATTATGGGTCACTGCCATATTTTGTTATTACCTAACCACCATTTTATCCCTGCTTGTTTTCCTTGGATTTAATAAGTAAAAGGAAGTATCCCCTGCCAGTACCTAATCTTATACTATTGTATTTTTCACCACAAAGCATGGAGACAAAAAAACTCATTAAAATGTTGATTGAAATGGCAGAGTGTAGTTGTGAAGGCAGTACTAGGAAATCACATGCTCAGATTTCTTTGTAATTGCTAATTATTTTTATTGGTGGACTTTATATTGTACTTACAGTTAAGATTACTTTCTTAAGGCTACTGTACTTGATACTGCAATCAAAGTCCATCCTGTTCTATGTCTTTCAATTTGCAACATTCCTTCATGAAAAGTTAGCAAGCAAATTCCTCCTGAGATATGAACAAATGCTTTTGAGATGTCTCTTTGGTCTTCTTTGGTTCAGCAAGAACAGATATGTACCTCTTTTCTTTCTTAAATTTAAATCAAGTTGACTTTTGTTCCCAATATCTGCGGGCCACGGCAGGTTGCCTGGTCAGGTTCGGAGTTTTTGGCTTCATATCAAAAACTGAGTCATGGTTGAAGAACTATGCCTAGAATTTTTTTCCTCTCTGTTATTAGTTAATTGAACAGCTTCCTTGTTGAGTAAATGAAAAAGCTTTTCCAACTCAGATAGTTAATTCCATCCCCAATCTAGCATCCTATTCCCCAGCCCAAGCCTAATGAACCATAGTCTAAGATCTTACTTGCTTACAGAGTTAGCTGTTTCCTTACATGGCTGACCATGTAAATAGTGAAGAATCAATGTTGTTTTTATAGATCCTTTTGTTTGACTTAAATCTATGTTCTTTGGAGTTAGTTTGCTAGAATTTCCCTACAAATTACTTGTTTGAGAATTTATATGCTGGAAATCTGGAATAAATTAACTCAATGCAAACCTACTTACAATATGTGTGATTTGCTGGATAGACCTATCAAGATTCACTATTCATTATTGCCCAAAATTTTCATTACTTATACTGTTTAAATTGTAACATGATCTGAGTCCACCACCGAGATTGAAAACATATATTGTAAAAAGAGCAAGCCATGTCTTCATGGCTAATAGACTTCTGCTAACAAAAAAGGGTCAAAACTACAAATTCCCAAACCATCCAGTTTCTATATTACTTGATCAACCCCTTAAAAAATCCAGTGGAAATGAAACAAAAATCAGATTGGACTTGAAGGGTTGGAAAGGATAATAAAACCGATTTTATTGGTTAAACATGTGCTTATTTAATGGCACTTTCCTTTATTATAGGACTTCATAATGGCAAACATCCCTAGATCTAAGGACAATGCAGGAAGGGGCAGTATGGCAGTTTTCCCATGCCATCAGAACAAAATGAATAATTGATCTTAATATTGATCTTTGGGGTCTATTGTGGAGCCATCATTAAATATGAATAGGACATTTTTCACCCACTGTTATCACTGTTGATTTTGAAAAGTCTGAAGTGACGAATTAGATGGAGGCACTCAGCATCCTTTGATTAGCTAACAGCAGATAAAAGTAATTCAGTAATTTTAAAGGCTGAGATTAGAAACTTGACTACCCTCAAAGTTACAATTGATGTGTAGTTGTTGTTGAATATAAAAAAGTAACTCTTGGGGGTGGGTAGAAGTGGAGAGAGCAACCTCTTCATTTGTTCTATTCAAAATGTTCCCTGCCTTTCACAGGATAATGTTTTCTGGGTACCATTATTAGATGGGAAATAGATTTTATTCTGGGAAATAAAATTCTTTATTTCTCTGTCCTCTGTCTTTCTCTGTCCCTCTTTCCCTTGCCCTAGAATTGTTTGCTTTCTTTAAAAACATCACTGGCATAGAATTCAGAATCAACTGAAGATTATGTTCTGCATAGTTTAAAAGACATACCTTCTCAGGATATATATAAAAAATCAGGTTGAAGGCAGAAGAGTTCCATCTTACTTCTGAAGAAACTGTTGCATATGTTTTCAAAATGCTTCTGCATTAAGGTAATTAGCAGCATACAATAAAATACAATTTCACATACATGATACATATTCAATATTTTTTACTCTGACCATTCCCATTTAAAAATAATTTTCCTTTTGTTTCAGATTGAATTTTATCAGCTCTTTTTGAAAACCGACAAGTTAAATAAAAAGATGAAATGAAAGATCCACCTTTTGATAGAAGCAAAGCTGTCATTTCTGAAAAGAATCAGAATGCACAAATAAGGAATAGATGAACTATGGTTCAGTGTAATATCATGACTGAACTGTCTGTAAACCAGGCAGAAATGGTGATATATTTTCTTAAGGCTTAAGATGGCCATTACATTTTATAAATAAACAAACAAATAAATAAAGCTATCATATCTGGCCTGCAAAACATAGGATGACTATTGGATGGCAGTACAATGTTTTATATATACATGAGCAGGAAACAGAATTTTATTTTTAATGTGTGCCAGTGTGCCCACAGTAAAAAAATTACAATAAAGTTTATCTTATTTTATTGCAATCTTGTTACTGTCTGACGGTTTGCAGCCAAGATACAATATAGCTGAACCAATTCTTCTGCCCATGTGCAATCAACACAAAATTTCTTAAACATAATTCAATTTTAATTTATATAAATCTTGACTACTAGTTAGCTGGCTAGTTTCAAAAATGGAAGTTTGCTTAAACCATGGCATTGGTGCTTACAATATCAAGTTTCTTATTGCCCAGTGCCATAGTTTTTCTTCAGCATATAAGAGTCACAATATGCCCAAAAGTTCTTCCTTGCGAAGCAGAGAGGCAGCTGCTTTTACTTAAGCAGAGCTTTTTCAAATAAGGACTTAAAACAGGAAATAAAAAGGGAGAAGGGAACTTGGCAGGAACCTTGGGAAGAATACCTGCTGAGCCCTGGTAAATTTGTGGGGTTTCTTGTTTAATTACAAATTCACCTTTTTTTTAGCATCCATCACGCCCCTGACGGCACGCGATAAAATCCTAAAACAAGTAAGAAAAAAATCCAAAAAGTAAACTGAGACCAAAACAAAAATTTGAACAACCCAAAAAAGCTGTGTTTTTTTAATAATAATTAGTATAATAATATCAGCAAACTTATAATAACAAGAAATGGAGATAGATAGCTGGCAGACGGAGGGGAGCTTCCCAGTGTTTTGCATTGAATGTCACATGTATGACTATCTGTCTGCTGGACAGAAGTCTTGGGTATGTGATCGGTGCAATGAGCTCCTGGCTCTCAGGGAACAGGTTCTTTCCCTTGAAGCCAAGGTAGCAGACCTGGAGAAGCAGAGAGAGATAGCGAGGCAGGAGAAGATCTTCAGGGATGCAGCAGGAGCATCCCACTCCATGCTGAGCAGCTCTCCAGCTGCTTTGGAGAATGGAGATCTTGGGCAGGGAGGACATCAATCTGTGGAAGAGGGACAGGCTCCCTTAGTTGAGACCCCTTCCTTGGAGGATGTGCCCATATCCTCTTGCACCGAGGATACTTCTCCGCGGGTGGTGGGAGGGGGGCTTCTTGTAGTGGGTGATTCGATTGTTAGAAATATAGAGAGACGGGTTTGTGATGGAAGCATTGACCGCATGGTAAACTGCCTGCCGGGTGCAAAGGTTGCGGACATCACGAGGCATCTAGACAGGCTGATAGACAGTGCTGGGGTGTAGCCAACTGTTGTGGTACATGTCGGTACCAATGACATTGGGAAAGCTAAGCGGAAGGTCCTGGAAGCCAAATTTAGGTTGCTAGGTAGAAGATTAAAGTCCAGGACCCACAAGGTTGCATTCTCAGAAATGCTACCTGTTCCACACGCAGGGCCAGCTAGACAGGCAGAGCTCAGGAGCTTCAATGCGTGGATGAGGCAGTGGTGCCGGGAGGAAGGATTTAGATTCATTAGGAACTGGGAAACATTTTGGGCACAAGCCACACCTGTACAGAAGGGACGGGTTACACTTGAACCATAATGGAACCAGACTGTTGGCGATTAATATTAAAAAGGTTTCAGAGCAGCTTTTAAACTGATTCGTAGGGCCAAGTCGACAGGAGCAGGGCAGCTTCCAGTTCGAGAAGGCGCACTGCCTAATATGGAGGGTGGAAGTTATGCACACATTGGTGAGTCAACAGGAAAACTAAATTGTAATAGTCAAGCAGAAGGACATGGTAGACCATCTACAAATTCTACAACCAAATTCTACAGTCAAAATCCACAGTCAAAGTTGAAAGTGCACCAGAAAATTACATATAAATGTCTGTACATGAATGCTAGAAGCATTCGAGCAAAAATAGGGGAATTGGAATGCTTGGTGAAGGAAAATAATATTGATATTATTGGCATAACAGAAACCTGGTGGACAGATGATAACCAATGGGACACAAGGATTCCAAGTTACAAATTGTATAGGATGGACAGGAGAGGGAGAAATGGTGGTGGCGTGGCCTTGTACATAAATGAGGAGTTAGAATCTCATGAACTCGAAATTCAAGAAAATTCAAACTCACCCACAGAAACATTGTGGATAAAAATCCCAGGACAGGAAACTAATCTGACGTTAGGGATCTGCTATCGCCCTCCCAACCAAACTCCAGAGGCAGATTGCTATTTGGAAAATAAATTTAAGGAGCCCTCAAAAAGAAATAGGATAGTCATAATGGGGGATTTCAACTATCCCCAAATAGATTGGATAAATTCTTGTTCTACACATGAAAGAGAGACAAGGTTCCTCGACATGTTAGCCGATTATTCCCTTGAGCAGATGGTCATGGAACCAACCAGGGGAAAGGGGATCCTGGACTTGGTTCTAACTAACGCACAGGATTTGGTTCATGATGTCCTTGTAACCGAGCCCATAGGAACCAGCGATCACAACACAATAACCTTCAACTTAACCATGGATAGCAAATTGTCAGTGAAAACTAACACAGAGATCTTAAACTTTCACAGAGGGAATTTTGACAAAATGAGGAAAATAGTAAAGAAGAAACTAAAAAGAACAATAAAAAAGTCAAATCCCTCCAAAATGCTTGGAAACTGTTTAAAAATACGTTACAGCAGGCTCAAATAAAATGCATTCCTAAAAGAAGAAAGAGGACTGGAAAGTCCAAGAGGATACCAGTATGGCTTATGCATGAGATAAAGGAGGTTATTGGAAAGAAGAAAAACTCATTTAAGAAATGGAAGGCTCTTCCTACCGAGGAGAACAGGAGGGATCACAAACTCTGGCAGACCAAATGCAAGGCGATAGTCATGAAAGCCAAGAGACACGTTGAGGAGCATATAGCCAAGAATATTAAAAATAATAACAAAACCTTTTTTAAGTACATCAGAAGCAGGAACCCAACCAGAAAATCAGTTGGGCCACTCGATGACAATGGTCAGAAGGGGATAATCAGAGAAGACAAGGAGATTGCTGAGAGGCTAAATAACTTCTTAGCCTCCGTTTTCACTGAGGAGGATAGAGAACATTTGCCTGCCACTGAATTAGTTTTCCCAGGGAGGGAAATAGAAGAATTAAACCTGATAGAGACAAACAAGGAAGATGTTCTTGCATGCCTTTCTAAACTAAACGTCAACAAATCGCCGGGTCCAGATGGCATCCACCCTAGAATTCTCAAGGAACTCAAGTGTGAAATTGCTGAACTTCTAGCTAAAATATATAATCTTTCCCTAAGATCAGGCACTGTACCGGAGGATTGGAGGGAAGCAAATATAACCCCGATCTTCAAGAAAGGATCCAAAGGTGATCCAGGAAACTATAGACCAGTCAGTTTAACCTCAGTTCCAGGCAAACTGATGGAAACCATTATTAAAAATAAAATTACAGGGCACATAGAAAAACAGGCATTGCTGAAAGAAAATCAACATGGTTTCTGCAAAGGCAAATCATGTCTTACTAACTTGTTAGAATTCTTTGAGGGTGTAAATAAATACATAGATAAAGGGGCCCCAGTTGATATTGCATATCTTGACTTTCAAAAGGCTTTTGACAAAGTCCCTCACCAAAGGCTCCTAAAAAAGCTCTCCAGCCACGGAATTAGAGGACAGGTCTTGTCCTGGATTGGTAACTGGCTAAATTGTAGGAAGCAAAGGATGGCAATAAATGGACAATTCTCTGGATGGAAAGAAGTGAGAAGTGGTGTACCCCAAGGTTCAGTTTAGGGACATTTACTTTTTAATTTATTCATCAATGATCTGGATGTAGAAGTTTGCTGATGACACTAAATTGTTCCGGGTTGTGAAAAGTGAAACTGATTGTCGGGAGCTCCAGAAGGATCTCTCAAAATTGTGTGAGTGGGCAACAAAGTGGCAAATGCATTTTAACCTAAACAAGTGCAAAGTTATGCACATCGGGGCAAAGAACCCCAATTATACTTACCAACTGATGGGGACCAAACTTTCTGAGACAACCCAAGAAAGGGATCTTGGGGTTTTGGTGGACAGCTCGATGAAGATGTCAACCCAATGCGCAGCAGCAGTAAAAAAAAAAGCAAATTCCATGCTTGGCATGATTAGGAAGGGAATCGAAAATAAGTCAGCAAGTGTTGTATTGCCTCTGTACAAATCGATGGTGAGACCACACTTGGAGTACTGTGTACAGTTCTGGTCACCGCACCTCAAGAAGGATATAATGGAACTGGAAAAGGTGCAAAAAAGGGCAACAAGAATGATCAAGGAAATGGAACGCCTCCCTTATGAAACCAGATTGCAATGCCTTGGTCTCTTCAGCCTTGAAAGACGGCGTTTAAGGGGTGACTTGATCCAAGTGTATAAAATCATGCATGGGATAGAAAAGGTGGATAGAGAAAAATTCTTTTCTCTATCACACAATACCAGGACAAGGGGCCACTCCCTAAAGCTCATAGCTAAGAAAGTGAGGACAAATAAAGGGAAATATTTCTTCACCCAGAGGGTCGTTGATTTATGGAATTCACTTCCAGAAGGGGTCGTGACAGCTGTCAGCCTTGACAGCTTTAAGGCAGGGTTAGATAGATTCATGGATGCCAAGTGTATTGGTGGTTATTAAAACGGATGTCCATGTGCCGCCTCTATGTTGGTTGAGGCAGGCAGGATTCCCTTGAGTACCATTTGTTGGGGGTCAAGGGAAAGGGAGGGTTTTGCCTTCTCTTTCTGCTCAAGATCCCCATGTACAATTGGTGGGCCACTGTGTGACACAGAATGCTGGACTCGATGGGCTTTGGCCTGATTCAGCATGGCTCTTCTTATGTTCTTATTATGTTCTTATATGTAAACTTAATTTCACTGTAGCATTCTCCCTGTGTTACACAAGTTGTAAGCCAGAAGTACACTTATTTTCAGGGAGAAACAAATTGAAACCTGGGTTGGCAAGGAGTTCCTTGGAGGTTTTGAGGCCTCTTGCTATCTCTCTGTCAACTGTCTTTATGTTGTTGTTGCTATGAGGGTAAACTAATGGGAAGCCATGGTTATACTGTCTGGAGCATACAGTCCAGAGGTATAATACATACATTTATAACTATTGCATCATAGAGTGTCACATTCTGGGTGGATATTTCAGACATAGAAGTTGATGGCTAAACAGAGGTTGCAGAGGGTTGCAGAGGGCTGATGCACACACCTCTGAAATCCCAATTTTGGGGTGCATGTCCTGCACACTGATTGGTTGTGATTTCCTGCTGGTAAGTGGAAGAAGGGAAGACACATTCAAGCAGGAAACATTATAATTTGCAACCGTCCCTGAACGACAGATGGATACATTCCCTCAAGTGGGTGAGACCTCTCTCTTGCAAATTAGTCCTCCGGATTCAGAAAAAATACAGTCGGTATTTTGTTTAAGTGGTTTTTCACAAAGGAGGAAGACACCATTAATGGCAAAGTGTTTCAGACAAAATTATAACAATAATCTTCTGAGTTATTTGTATTGTTTTTTATGTAACACTGATCCACAACAATTTTGTCACATGCATTGTAATGAGTGTTATAAGCAGACTCTTTCTGAATCAAAAAATGAAGTCAGATTTTTTTCCTATTAGGCTTAGTTCTTGTGACACTCATCTTCATTATCTGTTCAATTAATGACATTGTGCCACTATATTTTAACTACAGTAGCATATTTATAACAATCATTGAGGAGAATCCAGTTATTTTTTGTTCTCTAGCATAAATCTTCAGACAAGGGCAGAAGGCATGACAGTTGTTACAGAACAGCAAACTGTGCAGCTTGAATCATGTTCATACATGGGTATACATGAACCCAGTCTCTGCCTGGACAACAGGTTATTTTTTGAATTCAAGTTAAATATTACATTAAATATAATGGTATGGTGCTAATCTATATACCCTTATTATGCCATAAAATTATAGACCATCCTGATACCTTCTGCTATGTGTGTGATAAGTTAACATTTAAATCTCTGAAGTAAAACTTTATCCTACTTGTCAAAAAAATATTGTGAACTTATTTTAGTTGTAAAATGAATGACCAAGGTAAGATTTGGGTCTTTCACATTTGTGACATGTGTTAGACTTCAACAAGGATGCCTAAAGAGCTCACACCATATACCATTTGCCATTCCTAAGGTTTGGAGGGAGCAATAGACTGTTAACTAGATTGTTGTTTCTCCTTAACAAGCACAACCAAGATCACCCCCAAAAGAAAGTACTCTGTAAAATACCCTGATTTATCATCTGCAATGAGGCTAGTCTCACATACAGTAATGTATCAAAACCTTCCAAAACAACATTTATTGGTAATGAATTTAGTGGTGATAGTGCATATACAGAACAGAAAAGAGAAAAATATTAGTTCTTCCCAATATTTCAAGTTGTCTGCTCTTCAAATGAGCAACATTTGGGCTCTGAGTGATCTTACTCATGTTTGAGAAGCAGGCTAAACTTTTAGATTTAGGATTAAGAAACTGGAATCTTCTCTTTCATAATACTAAATATTTCATAACCGCCATAATGAATTTAATGAATTCTTTCCCCAAGAAAATAGACTAATATTTTGTAAAGATGTGTGTTCAGTTATGGAAGTCTTAGCCATGATCACAATGTAAATGAGTGGTGCTTGTTCATTGTTAGGTTGAAAATTAGCTTGAAAGGTGTCCTTTTTAATAGTGGAAATAAACTACAGTTCATGCTGCTAAAATGAAAGGATCATATGAGAACATGAAACTACTTTTGGAAAAGATTCAGTATGAAAAATAGAAACAGAATATCTGTGGCATTCAAAAGATCATTGCACTTCTGCTTGACTTGCAGCTTGGATATATAAAGTACTGTTGTTGATGTTCTGTGAGGGAGTGGGACAATAGTAATAGGAAAAAAATTACATTTAGAAAGAGTGGCCAAAATATACATCTTTTATTTCAGGAAAAAGAAGGTGGTAAATAGCCTACTTGTTTACTTGGGAAAGTTTTGCTTCTTTCTTTGCACAATATTCATTACTAGACTAGGTAACATCTTCAGTGGTGTTTAGGGTATGTCTATGTCAGTGCTCTTCTATTTTAACCTTCCAATGATCCTGGCCTAAAGTAACCACCTCATCACAAGACCCATCACAAGACATGTCTCTGAAGATCGTCACTTAATACACCCACACCTGAAGCCCTTATAAATAGAAGAGCACTGACACAGACATCCCCTAAATGCTTCTGAAGATGTTATCCAGCCTGGTAATGAAACGTTCGGAAACCAACCCACAAGCTCGAAGAATGAACCTTCACCCTCACTCCATGCTTTGCTTAATGACCCACATGGTTTTTAACGACTGCATCAGGGAGAGCAGGGATAGAGATCATTAAGCAAGGTAATCATATGACCCCCTTGCTTAATGACCATAATCACCTGTGACTGTAATGGGCAGACTCCATTACAGTCATTATTCTAGACAACTTTTATTAAAGTAAAGTTGTGTCACTCAAAAAACTTTGCCTGATATAGAAATTTTGAAAACATTCAAATTCAGCATAATAATTACTGTATAATCAACCAGTTTTTTGTATGACACACATATTTTTCTCCCCAGTATAATCAATCAGAGGAATGCTGTGGACATAATTTACTTAGACTTCAGTAAGGCATTTGATAAAGTAGATCACAACCTACTACTTGACAAGATAGAAAAATGTGGGGTAGACAGCACCACCACCAGATGGATCTGTAGCTGGCTGACCGGCCGTACTCAGTGTATGGTCCTCAATGGAACTGCATCTACATGGAGGGAAGTGTGTAGTGGGGTGCCCCAGGGCTCTGTTCTGGCCCTGTGCTCTTCAACATCTTTCTCAACGATTTGGATGAGGGGATAGATGGGGAACTCATCAAATTTGCAGACAACACCAAGCTGGCAGGAATAGCCAACACTCCAGAAGACAGGCTTAAGATACAGGAGGATCTGGACAGACTTGAACATTGGACGCTATCTAACAAAATGAAATTCAATGGTGAAAAAAGTAAGGTTCTACATTTAGGTAAGAAAAACCAAATGTACAGGTATAGTATAGGGGGTACCTTGCTTAACAGTAGTAACTGTGAGAGGGACCTCGGAGTCCTAGTGGACAATCACTTAAATATGAGCCAGCAGTGTGCTGCAGCTGCCAAAAAGGCCAACCCAGTGCTAGGCTGCATTAACAGAGGGCTAGAATCAAGATCATGTGAAGTGTTAATACCACTTTACAATGCCTTGGTAAGGCCACACTTGGAATACTGCACCCAGTTTTGGTCACCGCGATGTAAAAAAGATGTTGAGAGTCTAGAAAGAGTACAGAGAAGAGCAACAAAGATGATTAGGGGACTGGAGGCTAAAGCATATATATCTCAGGGGCTGCCACAAAGAAGAGGGTGTCAAGCTATTTTCCAAGGCACCTGAAGGCAGGACAAGAAGCAATGGGTGGAAACTAAGCAAGGAGAGAAGCAACCTAGAACTAAGGAAAAACTTCCTGACAGTTAGAACAATTAACCAGTGGAACAACCTGCCTCCAGAAGTGGTGAATGCTCCAACATTGGAGGTTTTTAAGAAGAGACTGGACAGCCAGTCCATGATTTGTCCAAAATAGTATAGGGTTTCCTGCCTGAGCAGTGGGTTGGACTAGATGACCTCCAAGGTACCTTCCAACTTTACTACTACTACTACTACTACTACTACTACTACTACTACGACTACTATTATTATTATTATTATTATTATTTTGTGTAATCTTATTGGAGAAAGGATATATATATCGGATAAAATATAATATAGAAAGGAGGGGGAAACCATTTTAATTACTATAGTTAAATCTGTGTAAATCTTATATTTGTTGCCCATACTGACCGAAGTCCAGTTTATTGTGTGGAAACTGCTATCCTAAAACCACTGTAGACATCTGTCTGCTTCTAATAGAAATATAAAACATGAAACCCTAATCCTAAATAAACCACTTAATATATTCTCAGACATGATGAACGTTCACATTTAAAGTAAAATTGGCTTATCTTAATGCAATGCAGTTAATACAGATAAATATAAATTCTTCAATATTGATTTTATTAAAATTCATATTTATAAGAGATGTTTTACACTGTGGAAAAAGTAGGTATTATGACTCTATACAATTACTTGCAAAAATCAACAATGAAGACATTATAAACAAGTAAACCTCAATATTTATATTTTGTGCAGTAGCCAATAAATTCTGTATTAAATTATATTCATGGCCAAATATCTTTAACATTTATTTAAAATGAATAACTCAACTGTATCTGTTCACTGTACTTGATTAGTAGATTATTTTTGCAAGAAATAATCTGATTTAAGAAGATTAACACAGAAATGTGGTATAAAAATATATCTTTTAATGTGAATAATTATGAACAAAGGCATATTATATTCCATCCAAACATATTTTATTTGTTATGAATTTGATTCTGGCTATTTTTTTAACATTACTAATGGTGAATTGCAAAGTTATATGAGCAAATTGAGGATAAAAAAAGACAAAAGAATAAATGTAATCCCCCCCCCCAAAAATCATGTTGTTATTTTAAAACATATTTTGCTTTCTTATTCTCCTGTATGCCCACACTTGAATGGTGTTTTGCATAATGCTCAGGCTGTAGAAATTGTTTCATTTCTAAATATGGATTTCATTTGTGTTGCTTCTGGAAGGCAGTAGGCACCAGGGGAAAAAACACAGCAAGAAAGGAGGTACATGTGAGGAAAGCTAGAAAATTAGCCTTTATTTTAAAAATTGAGGAGTGTAACTAGAAGTGGGTACTTGCTGGTAGGCATTATTTTCCTCCATGTAAATCCCAGGATATTCAATTAAAGAAAAAATTCAACTTGAAAACAATCTTTTCCTAACACGCTGGAGATAAGGTGCAATTTCCTCAGCCAATGTAACTTTATAGCAAGAGCATAAAACTGTGACAAAACCTCTAATTAGCTGATTAGACTGCAAGAAAGACTTTCTTTACCATACTGAATTTTGCACATAGCAGATACAACCTGGGATATTACCGTAGCTGGCCTATATGCCTTCTTCTGTCTTGTATAAATGGGAAAGGTTTGGCAGACTGGAATGATATTCAGTTTTTGATATTTTTTCCCAAATAATATTGACCCTTCTCTTACGTACTTCTAAATGCAAATGCACCCTAAAAGGGTTTTGTAGAATGGAATGAATAGACACTGAGGCAAGAAGCCTACTTAGAGCAAAAGCTTTGAAGTGCTAACATTTTCTGTTTTGCTTCCAGATTAGTGAAGGGACAGCAGGGAGGAAATTCATCAGTGGGTATATGGAATGTATCTGAAGATTTATGAAACCCCACATGAAAAGAGAATAGTGCCAAAGAAAAGCTGACCTAGCTAAGTTGAAGTGTGATTGCATAACTTGGACCCAGTGTAGCTTAGAGTAACCAGGAATGGAATGAGGGATTATTTTGTACTTCAGTGATTGTGGGGTACCCTTTTCAAACATCAAAGCAAATGGATGATACAGTTGACAGCTCAAACAACAGAGTTAGTGTTCTAGTACTTATATGTCAAATCCAATTTGCTCCAACTATTAAAAGTCTTGACAAACCTCAGTGGAGAGAGCCAATCTATTATTTTCTGTTCTTTTCCAAAATAAAAGCTGTATATTAGTTTTATATTTTTTTTCTCTGGGTAGCCTCACCTGTACTGGTCAATCTTTCTCTGTCATGTGGTTCATATTAATCTTGGTTTTTTGTATAAATTGTACTTGCCTTCTTCACATATAATACACCAAATTGTAAATCAAGGTTGACAGATCATAGTAGCCAGGTTTATATAACAAGATCAGATAAACCACTTTATGGCTTAGTACGATGTTGTTATATCAATATGTAGATAAGTTATTTTTCTTTAGATGATCACATTTATAACACAACTAATACTATGCCCTCCCAAGTAGTATTTAAGAAAATATGATCATTTACTTTTACTCATAGTCATTGTAAAATGGCAAAGGTGGAGCAGAAAGTTCCAGGCAAAGACGTTCCTGGCATATTGGCAAAAATACCATGTGGGCTGATACTTAATCAGTCATGTCTTATCCATGATGGGCTTTCATCTGCAACATTTTTTGCATTGGTATGCCTCTATCAAGAATATTTTCTTCTGTTTCGGTCCAAACTGGATGCAATTTACCAAATACAAAGACTTTAGATACTGTTCGATTACAGACTGTATGGCTGTACAGTAAAGGATGCTGGGATTTGTAATTTAATCTAGAAGACTCCACATTTCACATCCCTGCTCTGGAAGCCTAGTGCATCAGTTTTCTTGGTGCAATTGCATAGTAAAATAAATATAAATATACTGAGCCTCTCTGTAGGAAATAGGATTTCAAAGAAGTTTCAAAGAAGTGAAGAACACTGTCAGAATATAGCTCAGCTATAAGGCCTCATGATCTAGGCCTCTGGGCTAGTATGCTCATTTTTTTCTTTTCAAATTAATATACCAGGTAGATATGCTGATTTTTAAAATTTGTTCAGCAATTGGAAGCCTACATCTAATGCTATGTTGGAATGCTTGAAGGGTAGCCTTACAATTCAGATTTAGCACTTCTTTTTATTCATGAGCACAGTGTTGCTCCTGAATATAAATACACACCCACACTGAGACAGTTATTAAAAGTGGAAAGCACATTCACAGAGACAATCCTATGTTTCCCCCTTTACTCACAACAGCTGGAACAACGACCTTTCAGTAATGATGCAGTTAGTCCATCTGGCACTGTTCATGCAAAAGGCAATAATGGGAAACTATTCTCTTTTTTTTGCCACAAACTATAGTGATGGGAAAAAATTAAAGGCTATCTCAATTAGTCATATCAGTGAGGTCCTTCTAGAATTTTGTATTCATCTCACATTCTGAAGGGAAGACTTAATACAAAATTTCTTGCTGTCCCCAAGTTAATAATAATAATAATAATAATAATAACAACAACAACAACAATAATAATAACAACGATGATGAAGAAGATGACAACGACGACGACGATGATGATGGAAGGGACCTGGGAGGTCATCTAGTCCAACCCCCTGCTCTGGCAGGAAACCCTATACAATTTCAGACAAATGGCTGTCCAGTCTCTTCTTAAAAACTTCCAGTGTTGGAGCATTCACCACTTCTGGAGGCAGGTTGTTCACTAGTTAATTGTTCTGTCAGGAAGTTTTTTCTTAGTTCTAGGTTGCTTCTCTCCTTGATTAGTTTCTATCCGTTGCTTCTTGCCCTGCCTTCAGGCGCTTTGGAAAATAGCTTGATTCCCTCTTCTTTGTGGCAGCCTCTGAGATATTGGAACACTGGTATCATGTCCCCCCTCGCCCTTCTCTTCATTAAACTAGATATACCCAATTCCAACAGCCGTTCCTTATATGCTTTAGCCTCCAGTTCCCTAATCATCTTTGTTGCTCTTCTCTGAACTCTTTCTAGACTCTCAACATCTTTTTTACATCGTGGTGACCAAGTGTGGCCTTAACAAGGTACTGTAAAGTGGTATTAATACTTCATGTGATCTTGATTCTATCCCTTTGTTAATGCAGCCTAGCACTGTGTTGGCCTTTTTGGCAGCTGCAGCATACTGCTGGCTCATATTTAAGTGATTGTCCACTAGGACTCCGAGGTCCCTCTCACAGTTACTACTGTTGAGCAAGGTACCCCCTATACTATACCTGTACATTTGGTTTTTCCTAAATGTAGAACCTTACTTTTTTGCCATTGAATTTCATTTTGTTAGATAGTGCCCAGTGTTCAAGTCTGTCAAGATCCTCCGGTAACTTAAGCCTGTCTTCTGGAGTGTTGGCTATTCCTGCCATCTTGGTGTTATCTGCAAATGTGATGAGTTCCCCATCTATCCCCTTGTTCAAATCATTGATGAAGATGTTGAAGAGCACTGGGCCCAGAACAGAACCCTGGGGCACCCCACTACACACTTCCCTCCATGTAGATGCGGTTCCATTGAGGACCACATGCTGAGTAGGGCCAGTCAGCCAGCTACGGATCCATCCAGTGGTGATGCTGTCTAACCCACATTTTTCTATCTTATCAAGTAGTAGGTTGTGATCTACTTTATTAAATGCCTTACTGAAGTCCAAGTAAATTATATCCACAGCATTCCTCTGATCCACTAATTTTGTCACTTCATCAAAGAATGCAATGAGATTTGACAAACCCATGTTGGCTTTTAGTAATGACTTTGTTTGCCTCTAGGTGTTTGCTGATTCATTGTTTATCTTTTCCAGGTATTGAGGTCAGGCTGATAAGTCTGCAATTTCCTGGGTCCATTTTTTTCCCTTTTTTTGAAGATGGGAACTACATCAGCTCTTTTTCAGTCCTCCGGTAGTTCCCCAGTGCTCCAGGATCTTTGAAAAATATAGTTCAATGGTTCTGAGATCATATCTGCCAGTTCCTTGAGAACCTTGGGGTGTAATCTATCTGGTCCTGGTGATTTAAACTCGTCTGGCTGGACAGGTGCTCACTTACTGTTTTCTTGCCTATCTTAAGTTGTATTTCTATTCTGTTTTTTATGGCACTATTTTTGGTAGGTTGGTCTGTTTTTTCCCTTTGTGTAAAGATAGATGCAAAAAATGAGTTAGTTCTGCTTTCTCCCTGTTGCTTGTCACCTTCTTGTCACTTTCACCCACTAATGGACCAATCATTGCCTTCACCTTTTTCTTGTTTTTTACATGTAGGAAGAAGGTTTTTTTTTGTTATTTTTGATTTTGGTTGCAAGCCTTAGTTCATTTTGAGCCTTAGCTTTCCTTACTTCATCTTCGCAGGCTCGGGCTATTTGCTGATATTCTGACTTAGTTATGTGCCCCTCTTTCCACTTTCTATGCATGTCCTTTTTATCTTTCAATTTATCAGAGAGTATTTTATGCACCCATGCTAGTTTCTTTTGAGAGCTGTTATTTTTTGTCTTTGTTGGTATTGTGCTAGACTGGGCTTTTATTATCTCACTTTTCAAAATTTCCCAAGCTTCTTGAGTTGTTTTCCCCTTGAGGATTCTCATCCATGGAATCGTTCCCAAGCCCTCTCTAAGTTTATTGAAATTAGCTCTCTTAAAGTCCAAGACTCTAGTTTGACTGTGTTCTATTGCTTGTGCTTCATAATGTTGAATTCCAATATTGCACGATCACTTCCTCCCAAATTTCCTATGGCTTCAACACCTTCTATCATTTCATCTCTGTTAGTGAGAATTAGATCCAAAATGGCTAATCCCCTAGTTCCCTTCTCTACTTTTTGGGAGACAAAGTTGTCTGCTAGGTTTGGAAGGAATCTGTTTGATCTTCCACTTGATGCAGAGTTATCATGAATCTGGAAGAAACAACTAATTGTCAATAATGTATTAATCTCCAATTAAGGAGGTTTTAAGTTGATTGTGTTGAATTATGTATCATATTAATGTAAAATGTTGACTGTCAGGGAACAGGATGGTATTACAAATATCATTTTGCCAAGGGCCTGCCTCCTTCATGAACAGATCGCAATGAATCTTTTGCTTGTAAACTATCTGGTTGTGAAACAGTCAGTGACATACTGTCAGTGTTATGTACAGGTATGTGACAGATTGCATCGCTAAAAAGAAGATTGCTATTTCACCACCAGATAAAGTTAGGGCTTAATATGTAATTTCTAAATCTTTTGTATCTTTAGAGAAATAATTTATGTCAAATATGTTTACTGACAATAATCAAAGTATAAAGTAACTCACATTTTTTACAGAATTATTAAACGAGTTATCTCTAAGATTATGGCTGAAGACAAAGACTTTTAAAAATAGAATATTAACTCAGATTTTCCTTATTTCATTATATTGAAGCAATGATTTATAGCAGGAATGGTCAACATCTGGCCCTCTAAATGTTGCTGGTCTATAGTTCCTATTGTGGCTTGTCACTGTCATGCTGGCAATGGCAGATGGAAATTGGAGATTAATACTATTTGAATGACCACACATTTTCTGTTCCTTGATTATACAATTCAGATTATTAAAAAATGTGATTCTGTCATACTGAAAGACAAGCATTGTAGCCCCCTTTACCTGTCATTTTCGATGTTTAAAAGGCTCCCAGAAAACCAATATACAATCATGATTTCACAGTCTTCTCTGGAGAGATTTATCCTCAACATGTATACTATTTGTTTGTTCCCATTCCACTTGAATGCAATGCCTCACAATTTTCCAAAGTGCCTTCGGGTGGGTAATGAACATCCTTCCTGTATGACAAACCACTTTGCATAACGAGGTCTTTTTGGCATGCTAAAAAGTGTTTATTTGCCAACATTTATTTGGTGCTTATTTGCCAACATTCCTCAATCACTTCCAGAGGGGGAATCATGGGAATTGCAGCTGAGCAGAACTGGAAGACTTCAGGTTTTGCTCAGATAAGATTTGGATTTAAACTCTCCAATCTTAATCCCAAACAATATAATGTTTTTTAAAAAGATATAGATATCACCATATTTAGATCATATTGTTTTTGATAGCATATAGTACTTATAAATGCACAATATTTGGAGTTAGTATCTGGAAACAGGATGTATTATTTATTCATTAATTTTTATTTATTAGCTAGAGAATCATTTATATAAATATTTATAAGCAAGCCCATACTATGGATGTGACTTACATTATCCATTCTTAGTCATAAGAAGTCTTTAACCTCCCTCCCTCCCACAATTCAATCATGAATTTGAAAAACAGTGTATTAATTCTGGCCTCAAACTACTTGGACTCTCATGCTGGACCTAAAAAACAAACAAACAAAAACTTTCTGCAAGAATGTAGGATGTACAGAACTTCTTGTTCAGTTGTGCCTTTTCAACTTTTCTTAGTTTATGTTTCTCCCCCAGTATTTATTCAATCCTCCAACGTCTCAAGTAATTCATGCTGTTGAGCCAGAATTTATTTTTGATTTATAGAGCAGGGAGGTAGCTGGATTTTTATAAGCTCACCCTACAGAACTGAAGATAACAAATGTAATATAATAATCTAACCTTTCTGAGATATTGCACTGAAGAAAAAGACTCTAGCAGATTTCTTTATCTATAGTCGCACACAGCACATTAACGAAGTTTATCTTCCAATGCAGGCAGTACTACAAGAATTATTTTCAAAATTCTCTTATTCATTCCTCAGATTCAGAAAGCACAAGAGAGAGATTTATACGCAGCTCACCATCTCAAATCCCCCTGCAACTCAGACTAACCTGAGCACAACAAAGCCCCCACCCAAACAGAACACTCCCACATCCAATCAGAGCACAGCCAACACCCCATCCAATCAGAGCACAGCCAAGCCCCTAACATCCACCCAATCAGAACACAGCCAAGCTCCCACCCAATCAGTTCATAACTCCACTGGCAGTTAAAAGGAAGAAACAGCTACGATTACACATTGCTCCTAGAAGCACGAAGCCAAAACACCAGCCTGAAGATGACGAATGGGACTTCGTCGAAACGTCGCCAAGACACTTCCAATTTTATGTGGGAGAAAACCCAAATAACCAAAGACCTACATACAAGCAAAAACCTCAGAAAACACACACACACACACACACACACACACACACACACATGTATGTATGTATATATAATATGCATGCTCTCTATTCATGAATTAAATACTATTTAATGACTTCAAGCTAATTCAATTCACTCATACTATATTACACAAATATGAGCATTTTATGACATAATTTCATAAAAATAGAGTTTTGCTATTAATAAAATTAAAAGAAAGTGAGCAAATGGCAGAACAGAAAAAAATAGCCATATTTAACATGAAGTGCTATATCTGAAAGAATAAGTCTATAAATCAGTTGTATTAAAATACTGACACTTCCACATTTGTAAAAGATCACTGGGCTCTGTACAGCAAATTTTTGTAAACATATTAACAAGAAAAATTGAGAAAACAAAAATGCAGCAGGCTTTGTGAGAAAAGATAAGAGCAACATAAAAACCACAGTATGGAAAAGAATATATTTCACAAAGACAATTTTTGCTTTTGGAAAATTGATTTGGATTTGAAAATATCTTTGCTGCCTTTTTTCTCACACACACAAAAACACATGGACTTATACATACACTAGTTTAAGATACAACATTCCTTGATGTGGGTGGAACATAAAATTTTCCATCCCGTAGATTCATAAATCACCAAGTCTTCAATATCCAAAAGAAAAATCCGGCCAACAATTTAATCTAGCAATTGGCAATGGTTAAAGTTATTCAGAGCAAGCTATATGAGGAAACAGCATTACTTTCCCTAACGATGGGAATGACTATGACACACAATGATTGTCCTCAGCATCAGAAGAACTTTGTCTCATGGTGGTGTGTTACTACATTTTAATCTGGTAACTGCAAAAGTACTGTGACTATTTACCGTATTCTTTTTTAAAAAATTTACATATGTTTCTGGAGTGCCTTAAGACTTAAGACAGCTAAAGTAAAGCCCAGCAGCCTTTCCATGTCACTACAATAATGACAATAACATCTGGCTAGATTTTAACAAATGGCTTTAAAAGACAATGAAATCTTTGTGGAATTTGCTCATCTTTTTTAATTGCTCTGGAATCACTATGGCATGCTTTGAATGCCAGCTATTAGGGAGGAATTGTGAATGAACATTCTCTGTCTGTGAGCTTCAGAATGCATTAAATTAACCATTGTATCACTGAGAAAGTTTGGAGCACAAGGGCAACTCTTTTACTGTGATTTTTTTTTAATGAGCTTTTTAGTTTTATCATTTATACCATCCTGAGTTTTGCTGATAAAGTAAGTTATGAATGTTATATACAAAAGTAATATATTATTATTGTAAGGAAATAATGAACAAGAAGTATTAGCCAAAGTTTGATAGGTCAATACAAGCTTTGCTTGCAAATGTTTCAAATCGATAATAAAATACATCAAAATAGCAAAATCAGAAATCTATAATTCAGCAGTGAGGTCTGTCATTGCTTAGCTATATTTCTATAGTATCTGATAGTAATTGATCTGATGTAGAAATAAATTGGATACTCTGCTACCTTTGGTTTTATGTCTTTATGAGGATTTAAGAATTAAACATGTAAATTCTGTTTTGTCGGTTGAATACTCCCTACAGCATTCAACTATTATTTCTATTCTCAAGCAAATTTGCATAAAATAGGCATTCCTTATCTTTCTACCATGTACTTTGAATACAGGTAGATCTCAATTTACGACCCCATTAGCCAAAATTTCCATTGCTAAGCTACATGGTTGTTAAGTGAGTTTGGGCCCATTTTACAACCTTATTTGCCATAGTTGTTAAGTTAGTTACATGGTTGTTAATTGAATCTGGCTGTGATGATTTCCCCCGGACACTTCCCCAGACACTTCTAAAGGTGCTAGTTTGGAGAAGGATGAGCTGGTACCGGGCATATCAGGAAGGGAAGGGCCGAGCACAGGGAAGCAACTGGATGAGGATCCAGCTGAGCTAGAGACAGGAGAGGCACAGCTGCAGCTGGGAAGAACAAAGGCCTTGGGTGGAAGGGCACACAGCTGCCACTCTTCAGTGGAGATGAAGAATTGCCTTTTCCTTGCTGTGTGTCCTTCAGCCATCAAGATTCGTGCCTTGAACTTCAGGATCATGCTCTTCAACTTTGGACTTTGCCTTGTGGACTTGCCTTTGCCTAGTGGACTTGCCTTGTCTTTGCACTGTGATCTAATTCTGGCTTATTTTGAGTAGCGTGTTGAACTCACTGCAGCAAAGGGAATTGTTGGGGCATACTAATTCAGGCTTGGAAGCCTAAATGAAGTTTCCTATCACTTGTGGTGTGTGTGTGTGTGTGTGTGTGTGTGAGAGAGAGAGAGAGAGAGAGACAGACAGACAGACAGACAGACACAGAGAGAGAGAGAGAGAGAGAGAGAGACAGAGACAGAGAGCAAGCAGGACAGCACACTGCTTTACAATGACTTTGCTTGTCAGAAGGTCACAAAAGGTGATCACATGGTCCTGGACACTGCAACCATTATAAATACATGCCAGTTATCAAGTGTTTGAATTTTGACCATGTGACCTTGACGATGCTGCAATAGTCATAAGTGTGAAAAACTTTTTTCAGTGTTGTTGTGCTTCAAACAGTCATTAAACAAATGGCTCTAAGTCGAGCACTAGTAAAATCAGCTTACTGCATTGTCATATATCATTATGAGATAGAATTGCTTGTCAATAGACTTGAAAGGAGCATTTGTTAGATTTTCAACAAGTCACGAACATTGTTTTCCACTCTGAAAATAGCTGATGAGAATGCTCTTGAATTCCACTGTTTACAGTTTTTTCTGGAACAAATAGAAAGGAAGAATGCTGGATGTGTGCAGTCAAACTGAACTTCTTCTATGACTTGTACCAGAGAGTAAGTTTGAACTGGGCACTTTTTTTGGAAGACCTACAGAAAGCTTGATTGATTGGCCTGAAGAAGAATGCATCTTGTTGGCATTTGAGGATACTGTACATGAAATATCTGTTCTCTGTGTTTTTCTATACTGCTCCTGGTAAACTTTCTAAAACATATTATTATTTTAAATGGATTGTGTCTTGACAGCTTCTTTTTCTTTGGGGATATCACACACATTTTTTGTAATGTCCCAAAGGTGTTGTTCAAAAGACAACTGGACAACTGAAGAAGCTTCTTGGATGAGAAGCATAACATTTTCAAGGAAAAAAAAAACAAGAAGGTCCAATTGCCTTTTGAAGAGCACCTTTGGGACAACCATGACCTGGATGCCTAAGAATCTTCATAATCATTTTTTGTAACTACAAATACTATTTTGTCACCTAAAATTGAATTTAATATGTATAGGGCTTCATGTTGGCTAAAGTCAATATGAACGGAATCAGGTAGGTCCACAGGTGATGGGAGACAAAGCAAAGTGGGCAAAATACATTGGAGAAAGGTTTCAGAAAAGAGACAATTTGGGCATGTAGTTTCTAAGTCCTAATCAGGGGAAATAAAAACTGAATTAAGGATGAACTCATACAGAATAGGTACATGCAGTTCTTTCCCAGGTAATGATGGGTTGTACATGTTTTATTCATAGGAGGCAAATGACTCTTTACACAGACCCACATTTTTGGAATGTCTTATAAAAGGGGGGACTATTGTAAATGATTGGACAAGGTACATGCACAACACCTTGATGTCATTTCAGGTTTGGCAAGAACATGATCATTTAAATCTTATGTATTTTTAATGGCATCTTGAAACATTTTTAAAAGTTTTAAAAAATAAAATTAGAGTTTAAATTAATATGTAAAGGCATATACAAGTTTGATGAATCAAAATGTAAACATTGGAAGATAAATAATTTGTGTTCTCATCCTTTGACAATGAATGAGGTTAACTTTATTATTTCAGCAGAAGAGTGAAATAATGTCATATTCAAGTCATAGGTCACCTGAACCAGCTGTTCTTTCATACATCTGACACATATTAATGGCTCAATTTGACTTCCATAATTTAACATGTATTTCTCCCAAGAATATTTTTGCCACCAATTTACTAAAATGATGTGGCTGCAATGGACGTGATTGTCAGTGTTACTTTGTAAAACAATGAAATTAACATCATTGTCTAAATTACACATAACAGAACTACAAGTGTAGAAATAAGCAAACTGTACCTTCAGACAAAAGATCACTAAAATATTCATGATCAAAATGGCTTAATGGATGGCATTAAAAATGCCCACAATAAATAAAATTCCATATAACCAATTTTATCCTGTTACTATTCATTTTATACCTATATTAAATAAGATAAAATATCTCCCCACCCCCCATAACCATTGACAAAATTGCAATATCATTTGTCTATGTGATTGCATCCCTAGGATGCTATGGACAGGAACAAAATAATGCCAGTAGGTTGATTACATTCTCAGGTATTGGATATATAATGTAAGCATTAACAGAATTAAAGGAAAACTCATAGCTTACAGATGGAACACTATTTTGATACATACCCAGTACCCAGCACTTTCTTAACATAGAAGGTCACATAATCTATCTGGAAAAGACCTTTTCTGAAACTATAAAGTCTTAAGTCTAGTGTGTTTTTAAACCAATATTGATACAGAAAAAGAACTTGGTTTTACTTAGATAATAATATTAAAAGTGATACAATGATTGTAGATTAGTAAGCAAACATTTTCTGAGCAGTTCACAAAATAGAAAATTATCAAATCCTGCAGAAGTAAAAAAAACACACATAGCCATGCAGAGTTTCCTATTGCATTTGATGACCAGTAAGTATTAATAATACTTATACCTATACCATGAGAGGTCAGGGAAATTTGTTCAGTGATGCATATATGAAATATATTAGGAAGTGCTTGCAAAATTTCCTTCTATGCTTTTTCTCAGACACACGTGCATACACAAAATATTCATAATAGCATTATGCATTCAACTTACTTAAGATACTTATCGCCTGGAATAAGTTATGGATCTGTCAGGATCTTTGACTAATTTTTTCATGTCTTCTTTGGTATACAAGCACAAGAGTGGAACGAGTTGCAGTATTAGTTTTCTTAAATGCCCATCAGTTATCCTTCTCACCTGACTTTTTGACAATCAGTAAAGCAATTCTAGCAAGACATTTTTTAAAAAGAGCAAGAAAAGCCTTTGAACTTTCCTGCTTGTGAATAGTTTGTTTCAGACATCATTAATTAAAACGTTAACAGAGCAGCATCTGGACCAAACAATAACCTAAAGCAACTGACTAAAAAATTCTTATTTATAATGAGAGCAGCTTATTTACTTCCCAAAGTATATTACTATTATTTTCAACAATGAAAGCATATTCTCATTTAAAATTTTAGAGGAAACTATAAGCCTTTTATAAAGCATCAACATAAAGCAAGAGCAAATAATTGAGCTTGTACGTTATAGAGTAGATCAAGATGAAACACTTCTAATACATCTCTGACTTCAAACCTCAACCAAAAACTAACATTAATTCAACACCACTGAATGTTTTCCCACCTTCTTTCTTTCCGATGTTCATCAAATATACTGTTACATAGTAACTCTGCAACAGTACGACTGTTAGCGTGGAGCTGAGGGAAGCAAAATGCTTCCTATGTTTCCTTGACATCTGAGTTTTAAAACAGTATGCCAGCTGCCAATTGCAAAGGACTCATAAACCTTTGGGAAACTCCTATGCAGGAAAACTCAAGATAGTCCTTTCTATTTTGTGGGGGGGAATCGAAACTGGCATTTCCCACAAAATAGAAAATACTAATTTCCAGCATGAAATGCAGACAATATTTTTGCAGAGTCAAAGCAAAGTTAAAGAAATGAATACTAAGTTTCATCATGCTACTGCTCACAATTTCTATGAAACAAATCTAGTTTATATGTAGTAGCATATGACCTTGGCTGATCTTGGCTGGTAGAGGATCATCATGAAAAACTGGTAAAGAACTGTAGGTTATGTTAATGCTAGTTAGTTTCAGACAGAACCCTCAAATGTGACACTGCTAAACCAGGTCCTACGTTGCCAAGAAAAATATATGGCTTGCCCGTGAAATCACCAGAAGCCAAATTGAACTGAAGCTGTAACAGTTGCTATAAAACACTGAAATGTGGCAGATGGCAAATAAATTTCATGATAGACACATGATAGGTAGGTAGGTAATAGACAGACAGACAGACAGACAGACAGATAGACATAGGCAGGTAAGATACGCTTCCAGAATGCCAGTTGATCTTAATGCAATAGACTGTTTCATAATGCAGTCCAGTATCAACATAACAGGAAAAGGTCAAGGCTAGGTATCAGTTGGATTCCTCTCAGATGCTTAGCATGTAATATACTTGCAATTCTTAGGCAACCATCCATAAGTGATGTGCAAGTTTTGGTTGTGCATATCCTTCCACAATGTGTGACATTTCCTATTTTATTGTGATTCAGAAAAGTCAAAATAAAAGGAACCATTGCTCTTTTAATGGTCTCTGCAGTTATGCTGAAAATACACAAATTACCAAAAGATATCATTTTGCCTTGTAACTTATATTTATAAATCTGATTTTGGTTATTACTTTGGTTTTGCTTTTTTGCCTGTGTTTTTGATCTTATTTTAAACTGTACTCTAACTCTATTTCATTCCATTGTATACAGCATCAACAACCATTTTCATTAAAATTAAAATAATTTTAACCTTGTGACAGTTGGCATCCACACATGCTGGAAAAATACTACTGAAATCAATGAAACTAAGTTTTACATTATTATTTTAAAGCTGGAGATATTTGAGTCTAATAAAAATTACAGAATCTTAAAAATAACAAAACTTCAAAAAAATATTCCAAGAATTCACATTCTGATAGTTGCAAAAATAATGTAATTATATGAGGTCTTGTTGACGTTTCACCCCGATTCTCTCTTCAGATGGCCTTTCAATCTCATGATCTCACTTCTGAATTGTAGGAAACTCAAATATTAACATGTTAAGGAAAATATTTGTGATTCTGATTAAAAACTAGTGAAAATACATTAAATTCACACACTTTATCAAGTTGACATGTATAAGACAGAAGAAAAATACCAAAATGATAATTAAAATGAAGTTACTTAGTGTTTTACTTAGATCTACCAGTTGGTACACCATAATTCCCATTTTTCATGGCAATCTATTCATTGACAGCATGTTAAATTACTCAAACAGAACTGATTAATTATGTGGCAAAATAAATGGGATTTTTTTCAAGCTTTTTCCTTTTTTAGTGTTTTGTCCAGATGTGTTTTCCAGAGTACAACACATACACTTTTGCTCATCTCCCATGCATTCCTTCATTGGTTTTGTCTGTAGTAAAATCTTGATATAAATTTAACTAAAACCTAGCACTCATATGTTGTATAAATACATGTATATTTATTAAAGTTTTAATCCAACTTTTTCCCCACTCAATTTTTTAATTTTTTTTCTTAACTTTTTTCCTCCAACAACTAGGAATTTATATTGGACTGACATAAATTGGAAGCTCACTTGATGAATGGCACAAAGTCATTAGGTAAGCTTCCGTGGTTAAGAATAGATCTAAACCAGGTCCATTTGCTTCCTTTTTTTCTTCAATGATAAAATATCTTTTATCAATGGAGCGCCTTCCTTATGAAACCAGATTGCAACGCCTTGGTCTCTTCAGCCTTGAAAGACGGCGTTTAAGGGGTGACTTGATCAAAGTGTATAAAATCATGCATGGGATAGAAAAGGTGGATAGAGAAAAATTCTTTTCTCTATCACATAATACCAGGACAAGGGGGCACTCCCTAAAGCTCATAGCTAAGAAAGTGAGGACAAATAAAGGGAAATATTTCTTCACCCAGAGGGTCGTTGATTTATGGAATTCACTTCCAGAAGGGGTCGTGACAGTTGTCAGCCTTGACAGCTTCAAGGCAGGGCTAGATAGATTCATGGATGCCAAGTGTATAGGTGGTTATTAAAACGGATGTCCATGTGCCGCCTCTATGTTGGTTGAGGCAGGCAGGATTCCCTTGAGTACCATTTGTTGGGGGTCAAGGGAAAGGGTGGGTTTTGCCTTCTCTTTCTGCTCAAGATCCCCGTGTACAATTGGTGGGCCACTGTGTGACACAGAATGCTGGACTCGATGGGCTTTGGCCTGATTCAGCATGGCTCTTCTTATGTTCTTATCTTTATACTTCAAGAAACTGTACATGAAGATTTAACATTGATTGTAATATCGAAAGCAGTCCTTCTAACTATGGAATCGTAGTATACAAATTGTCATTCCTGTAGCAACTTAAAATTTGTTAGAATTTAGGAAGACAACAATAAAGCATTAACTATTTTTATTAGCAGTTTCTATTAGTGGTTGTTGTTACTGTTGCAATTTCAATACAGATCATTCAAGTAGAAAAAAAAACAATTCAGTCACGAGATCCAAAATTAGCATTTTATTCAGAACAGTGGGGTCAGGGGTGTATCATTTATATTCTGGTACATAATACAGAGGCAAAGCTGTTGTCAAACATCTTTCTGGTTGTTTAACATACTGTGTAGTTACTTGAGCCGTAAGGATAAGGCTACCCCTTGACTTTTCAGTCTTTCTTTCTCTGTCTCTCTCACTTTCTCTCTCTCGCTCTCACACAGTTTTTGTTTGTTTTTGGTACAAATTATGTAAAACATTTGTGCTAAGAACTTTTTGCCCTCCCCAAACAAATAAAACAAACAAAAAATTAATTTAAAAAACTCAAACCTTGAGTACTCTAACTACAGCTCAACAATTGGATCAATGTCACTTGTTTGCAATCTGTTTGTAAATACTTTACCCATAACAAAAGATATAAACATGCAAAAACCTGAATCCATAGTCCAAATAATACATACACATGTTTGGAAGTTTCAGCACTTCCCAAAGACTATGCTAATAAAACATTATGTACACATATCATTTTTACAGTGAAGTGGGAAAAAAAGTACTGGAAAATGTTTTAAAAAAATGTGTATATGGATTAAGACCAAAATGTGTCAAACATTCTATCGTAAGAAAAGAAAATCAGTTTTGCTACAAACTGGTGATATGAAAACTCCCTTTATTTGCAACCAGCTGCATAAGATTTAGAATTTTAGTGAAAAACCCTAGCATCTAAAACTAGAAGTATTGTACATCTTTTTCATGGCCTTCTTTCCCCACATGTTCCCCAATAACAAAATGTTCCCATGAGGTTTTTTCAATTTTGTTATTTTAATAAAAGCAATGCAATGTAAAAGCATGTTGAAGCATATTGGTGACTGCACTTTCTCCCCATCCCCAATGTGATTTTTCTTCATTTTTCATAAATCAGTACCATTTAAAGCCTTAAACATAAAATTAATTCCAATCTGAAAAAGGTACAAAAAGGCACATAAAATCCCAGTGCTTCTGTACTGTAAAATTCAAGTGTAACTGAGCTCAATTGTTTGTTTTCCTTTTTTTTTTCCAAAAAGCATTGGATGACTGATATTCCCAGTGAGCCCAAATAGGTTTGCAGCCTATGCCAAAGCCTTCTGCAAGCACTTGTGCTAGTAGACTACAAAGTTAAAGCCTAGCTTCTGTACGTTTGTTGGGAATACCAGTGAAAAGGTTTGTACTTGTCCAAATGCAATGCTGGCCACTAAGGCATTCAGTCATCACCTCCCCCGTACATATCAGCAAGTTTCTTGAAACGTGGACCCCAGTCATTTAGATAATCATAGTCTTGCTCGCCACCACTACTTGAAGAGTTGAGGGAGCTCAAAGATCCAGCGGTAGAACCACTTCCCTCATAGTCAAAGACTAGAAGAGAGTCATATGGAGGAGCTGTAGGATCGTTATCTGCAGCTTTTAGTCCCTGTAAACAGTTAGGAGGAGAAAACTGTAAGAAAGAACACTACCCCAATCATTTCTTACATGAATTGTGTAGATCCAAACTTGAGTGATTACTCCATGAGAAAATATCTGGATTAGCAGCAGCTCCAGGAATAACTTAAGTGTAAGGAGAGCTATAATTACTTGCTTATCCTTCCTGCCTCTCGCTCTATATAATTTCTAATTATTAAAGAGATTGGAACACTTTATGTCTATGCAACAAGAATAAAAACTGTAAAAGAATGCCATGTGAATATGAAATGACTACCAGTTAAAACATTCTTTTATTCTAGTTCAACAGTTTTAACTATTTAACATATTGTAAATTATTAATAGCTGGCATGAAAATATACATTGAGAGTTAAATGGCAATCTTATTGTGTCTCTTGAATTTTTTAAATTGAAAACTAAACTAGAACAAAAAAGAAGAACTATATGCAAATAAAAGTAGGCTTCATTTGTCCTCATAAACATACATGTCAATTCCTTTCATACTTTAAAAAAAAATAAAGTACAATTTTGGAAAAGAATTGAGGACACTTTTTTAATCTTTTTACTCTCAAGATATTGACTACGAATAAATTATCAAAAATCCCAGCAATAGTTCAAAGAAAACCCTCAGTGCAATTTGTCATTTAAATTCTGTGCTTTATAGTAGTTCAGTATCGACTGATGGCTTTGGATGATGTACAATTTCTTATGCTATTTGAGTTTATAGGCTAAAACTATAAAAATGTTCAATGTTCTAGAAAAGGCACTTTATGTCTGTTAGAAAAACAGTCTTGAAAGATAGTTTTACAAAGGTGTGGCTAAAGACTCAAAATCTGCATTATGGGAAAGTTAAAATTTGTGCATTTCATGTTCTAAATAAGCTGATGTACATGTAATATACAAATTTCTAGAACACTGAAAAAAGAACAGATTAATATTTCACAATGTTGCCTAAAAAGGTAAGTTAATTTTGAAGAACTATAATATTTTAACTTATAATTGTTTCCAGAAAAGAAAAAATTAACTGACCTGATTTGCCTGCCAATAGCTATTGCTGCAAAAGCAGCACACTCCCCAGGTTGTTAAAAAAAAAAGCTACTGTAGCATGACATAATTTCTTCATACAATTTCCCATTTGTTGATTGACAAATAGAGATTACTGATCCCAAACCCTATCTATTGAAAATTCAGCAGGTATTGAACTGTACTAAAATGCAGTGCATTCATAAAACCATGTGTTATTGAATTGATGGCATTTGTGATGATTCAAGTACATTCTTGCATTATTAAATTTAATTTAAGTCCACAAGTTGCAGCATCTTTGTGATGTCAAATATGTCTCCCTTACCCCCCTGCCAGAGAGATTCAGAGATCCCTTATTCTGTGGGGTGCTTGGTGCTCTCTAAGCTTCAATGTTTTTTTGCAAACGTTTCATTTCCACACCAGATAACATCATCACCAATGATGCTATCTAGTTTGGTAATGGAATATCTGTAAGGAAATAACTAAGCTCAGAGAGCACCAAGAACTCCATAGTTCAATTCTTAGCTACAAATATTTTCTTAGTATGACTAATACCAATGTAAGAAAGTTAATTGATTCATTTGTTTCCCATTTAAATAAATTAAATGCTTTTGAACATAAAAGCAATATTTATATCTGCATCATTGTAACTGTATCAACAATTCCTTAAAGATCATTATTCTTTAGATATAAATGCTGTTCATAATCGGCCCTAGTAGGCATATGTTTTCCCTCCTTCTCCAGCTTTCAATTTACCTCATTAATGAAGTCTCCAATGTCCCCAGGATGAGGAGCTGCTGACCTAACTGGATATTGAGGTTCTGCATGAATAGGTCTTTCATCAAGCCGCCTTATTCCAACAGGTTTGATGGCATCTGGTTCTAAAGTGTCAGGTTGCTGGAGCTGACTTAAATCATAGTCCTGTAAATGATACGTAAGATATTGATTTATATCCTGCTTTTTCATCCAAGAAAGCTGGTCTGGATCAGTGGTTCTCAAATACTTTAGTTTCAAGATCCTTTTATATTCTTAAAAATGATTGAGGACTTCAAAGACCTTTGATCTCAGAAATTTAAAAATATTTACTTTATTTGATTTGCAGACCTCTGAAAAGATGTTGGAATCCCCACATCCCATTTTGAGAACATTTGAGAACAATTTGAAATGTCTTCTTTTAGACTCAGAGATTAATTCCTATCTTTTGTGATGCAGGCATTCCAAACAACTTCAGCTGCCATCCCTGACCCTCCAAACAGTAAAATCTACAAATATATAATTTAAGGTTATAAGAACAAAAATACAATTTTAAAACCTTTCTTACTTTTTAAAAATCTAAACATATTTATGTGGATTATTATTTACAAACATATCTGTATTAATTAAGAACTTGTGATTTATAATTCTAAATCTACATTTTATCTTTTATTATTATTTTTCAAAAACAAATATTCAGTTTATTGTCCAATTGGATGCAAAAAGAAATTTGATCTGATTTGGCCCTGAGATTAATAGGCCTGCACAGAAAACCCATGGCAAGAATTCTTCAGTCTATAACATTACAGCTGAAAATTTACTACAAAAAGGTCACTTGCCTAACATAATAAAAAACATAATTTTTATTTTTTACATAAAAACCTATTTTATGTAAGCCACAGGATGCCCTCTCTGCTAGATCTTGTGGCATGGGAAGATGTAATTGGAAAGGCAGTACCTCAAATAACCCAGTCCCACACCCTGTAGGACTTTAAAAGTCAAAAACAGCATCTGGAATTGGACCGGAAACAAACTGGTAACCAATGCAGCTCATGGAGAAGAGTGTCAATGAGGAACACACATAACATCCTATGCTGTTATATTTTGCATCAGTTGAGGGTTCTGGATGATCAAGGGAAAGCCCATATAGAGCACATTAAAATACTACAAATGGAAGGATCTAGGAATGGGTGCTATTGGTACACAATATAAAATTGTGTGAAGGCTTTTCTAATCATGACTGCCATTTGCTCCTTGAGCAGAAATTGTGTATCCAGGAGGATGCCCAGATTGCCCCAAGGATATGTTTGGGCAGCATAAAACCATCCAGCACCAAAGAAGGCACAATTCCAGAACCAGAAGGTCTCAATTACCAAAAGCCTCTCAGTATTGCCAAAGTTCAGCTGAAACCTATTTTTTCCCATTCAGACATCCACAACCTCTAGACAATGAGATAAGACATCAACAGCATTATTTAATTCTCTAGTATTTAATTTAATTATTTAATTCTCTAGATATGCCAAACTAGACATCATGGTACTGGATTAGCTCTCACCCAGTGGTCTCATGTAAAAGTTAAAGAGGAGAGATAAAATACTGATGCCTAAGGGCTGAGAGTAGGACCTCTCCTCCTCAATCCTTGCCAACTGGAATTTACCCTGAAGAAAAAAAGTCAAGAGCCCCATACCATGCTACCCAGTATTCAGAGTTAATCCAGGATACAGTATAGATGATATAAAAAGAGGGAGATCACCATCCAGATATCAAGCAAAGAAAGGCTGAATGTACTTTCCTATTCCATCCAAAAGCATGACTAATGCCATTTCTGCCCATATCCAGGTTTAAACCATGACTGAGAAGAATCTAGATAATCTCTTTCATCCAATAAGAAATAATTCAATAAAAGCATTATTAAGTTACTCATAGTAATGGAAAAACTGACCTCTTCCTCTACAATTTTTCTTTAATTCTTTACCTTACTTTTATTTATTTATTAAATTTCTATGCCGCCCTATTCCGGGAACTCAGGGCGGCTCACAGCATAAATAGAAATCTAATATTAAAATACTACATAATGCATATATAAAAAATACATATATAAAAAAGAAAACCCCTAAATTAAGAAACCATTCATTCAACAAACGTACACACAAACATACACTGGCTAGGGGCAAGATGTCAACCGCCCCAGGCCTGTCGGCAAAGATGTGTCTTAAGGAGTTTACGAAAGGCGGAGAGGGTGGGGGCGATACGGATCTCCAGGGGGAGTTGATTCCAGAGGGCCGGGGCCGCAACAGAGAAGGCTCTTCCCCTAGGCCCCGCCAGGCGACACTGTCTGGTTGACGGGACCTGGAGAAGGCTGACTCTGTGGGCCCTAACCGGTCGCTGGGTTTCATGAGGAAGCAGACGGTCCCGTAAGTAACCTGGTCCGATGTCATGTAGGGCTTTATAGGTCATAACCAACACTTTGAATTGCGTTCGGAGACCAATAGGCAGCCAATGCAGCTCGCGGAGTGATGCCGAAATGTGGGCATTTCTAGGCAAGCCCAACACTGCTCGCGCGGCTGCATTCTGCATTATCTGAAGTCTTCGAACGTTTTTCAAAGGTAGCCCCATGTAGAGAGCATTGCAGTAGTCGAGCCTCGAGGTGATAAGAGCATAAGTGACTGTGAGAAGAGACTCCCGGTCGAAATAGGGCCGCAACTGGTGCACCAGGCGGACCTGGGCAAATGTCCTCCTCGCCACAGCCGAGAAATGATGTTCCAGATTTAGCTGTGGATCGAGGAGGACACCCAAGTTGCGGACCTTCTCCGAGGGGGTCAAAAACTCCCCCCCAGGCTGATGGACGGATGGATTAAATTGTCTTTAGGAGGCAAAACCCACAGCCACTCCGTCTTGTCGGGGTTAAGTTTAAGCTTGTTAGCACCCATCCAAACCCTAACAGCCTCCAGACATCGGCACATCACTTCCGCTGCTTCACTGAAGTGACACGGGGTGGAGATGTAAAGCTGGGTATCATCAGCATATTGATATCTCACCCCGTGTCGGCGGATGATCTCACCCAGCGGTTTCATGTAGATATTGAACAGCAGAGGGGAGAGGACCGATCCCTGAGGGACCCCACAAGGGAGGAATCTAGGGGTCGACCTCTGACCCCCTGCCAACACCGACTGCGACCGACCAGTGAGGTAGGAGGTGAACCACTGCAAAACAGTGCCCCCAACTCCCAACCCCTTCAGCCGGCGCAGAAGGATATCATGGTCAATGGTATCGAAAGCCACTGAGAGGTCAAGTAGCACCAGGATAGTGGAATGTCCCTTATCCCGGGCCCGCCAGAGATCATCTGTCAGTGCGACCAAAGCAGTTTCCGTGGAGTAGCCGAGCCTGAATCCTGACTGCTGAGGGTCTAGATAATCGGCCTCATCCAAGGACCATTGGAGCTGGAGTGACACCACCTTCTCAACAACCTTGCCTATAAAGGGAAGATTGGAGACAGGACTGTAGTTGTTTAACACAGCTGGGTCCAGGGAAGGCTTCTTGAGGAGGGGGCGCACAATTGCCTCTTTGCAGGGAGCCGGAAAGGACCCTTTCCTCAAAGAAGCGTGACAATCTCCTGAATCCAGCCCCGCGTCACCTCCCTGCTGGCCGAAACCAGCCAGGAGGGGCACGGGTCCAATAAACAGGTGGCGGAGCTCACGGCTCCAATGGCCTTGTCGACTTCATCGGGTGCTACCGGGTCAAACTCCTCCCACACAACAGGATCAAGACGAGTCCCTGTCATCTCGACTGAATCATTATCAGCCGACACTACATTCCAATTGGAGTCAAGGTCCATCCGAATCTGGGCGATTTTATCCGCGAAAAACTTATTAAAGTCCTCAGCACTACCCTGCAAGGGTGCATCATTATGCCAAGTACTACCATAAGCATCAATTTTAAGGCAAAACACATTTTTGAATGTAGTCACATTCTCAATGACTACTATCCCAAGTGTTTTGATGGCTCTGAATCATCCTTACAAACATACATCTTTGTCTCTGATTGCACGAGTAAAGGGTATAAAATAGAGTGAAATTATTATTCCTGTTTAGTAATCCCAGGTGTTTTGCAGCCAACTTTGTTATTTGATGATTATGCATGCCTGCCTGCAAAAGTATCAAATTATGTTGACAAGGAGGTTGAGAAAAGCTATTCAAAGTAATCCGAAGCCCTCTATTTTTTTCTCTACAGAAAAAAGAATTAGTCTCTTTTGATGCACATAGTGACAGCTTTCAAACACAAGCAGTTGTGGCAATTTACAGGCTTGATTTTCACACCTACAATATAAAAAGCACAAATGTGAAAAACAATCCTGATTATACAAACATAATAATATCACAGATTTTTGGGAAGGATTTGCTACGTAGATAAATCTGCCAAATCTAATCTTTTGGGCACCATGGACTAGTTCCGTGGAGAGAGGTTTTTCTGCAGACCAGAGGGGGCGTGGTTTTGTGTGCTGCCTGCATCTTGCAGATGGGGCTTTGCTTGTTTGTGCAGCCTGGTTGCTGGCATGCCGAGGCCCGGTACTGGTTGACGGACCAGGGGTTGGGGACCCCTTTTATAGTTGACTGTTCAACAAACCATTAAAAAAGATCAGTTCCTAACTAACAAGTTTTTGGAATACTGCAGGAGAAGGAAGACCAAACTGAGTGTAGTTTGTATTGATTACAAGAAGGCATTTGACCCCGTGACATATGATTGGATAATCAAGTGTGTGGGAATATTAGAAATCAGCAGAAACATCAATGGCTTGTGCAAAGAGCAATAGAAGAAAGGAAGACAACAGTTGTTGGTCAATAATTATAGACTGGGGAAGTTAATATCAAGACAGGAATTTTTCAAGGACACTCACTATCATCACTACTCTTTGTCACTGCACTGATTCCACTGTCAGTAATATTGAACAAGTCAAGCCATGGCTATCAAACATCAAATCTACCAGGCTATCCCACCTCCTTTACATCAATGATCTGAAACTGTGTTGGAAAAGGCCAACTGAAATAGAACTACTCCTCAAGACTGTTTTCACAACAAAATTATTGCAATGGAATTTGGACTAGATAAATATACCACCCTTATCATCAACAGGAGACAATATTGAAAACTGAAGGAAGCAAAATGGCACATCGAAATAACATCATGAGCCAGGGTGAACATAAGATAAAATCTGTAGCTCAGGGTTGAACTGTGGGATACTTGGTGGTCTCTGCACTTCACTGCTAGTACTGATGATGTTACCTAGTTCTGTAATGGAACATCTGCAAGAAAACAACCAAGCTCAGAGAGCACCAAAGATCTCATAGTGTGGACAAATACCACAAATACCTGTGCACCCTTCAGGCTGACAACATCAAGCACAGTGAAATCAAGGAGATTAGAAATGAATACATCAAGAAAGTGAAAAAGATCTCAGAATCAAATTCAGTGAAGGAAATACCATCTGGACAATTCCAGCCATTAGATTCACTATTGGAATAGTGGACTATATTCGAGCAGAACTAAAAGCTCTGAATAGGAAGAAAATGACTATGAATTATGTCCTTCATCCTTGCAAAAATGTTGACAGACTACTTATCAAGGAAAATAGGTAGATATGAAATGTTGCAAGTACATCAAATGGTTGAAGATTTAAAAAAAGGACAGTGAAGAAGATACATTGAAGCTAGTATATTAGGAAAGCTTACTGAGTACTGTAGAAGCCAAACTGGATGACAAGAAAGACCAAATGGAGAAAAGAGACATGACAAGGCAAAGTATTACATGGACAGTACATTAAAAAAAATAGCACGCAAAGCTGAAAACAGCAAGATCTAGTAATGGCTGGTTGAAAGTTGAAGAAGGACAGAGGACTAATTCTGGCTGCACAAGACCAAGCCTTAAGAACAATGCGTACAAAGCCAAAACTGAGAAGACAGCAACAGACAGCAAATGCCGCCTCTGCAAAGAAGATACAGTGGACTACCTGGTTAGCTGCTGTAATAATATCACATAGACAGAATACAAACAACAGCATGACAAATTAACAACAATGGTGCATTAGAAGATCTGCAAGAAATAACATTTGCCTGCAAGCAAGAACCGGTTGGACCATAAAATGTAGTATAGAAAATGAGGAAAGGGTCTTTAGATTTCAAACTGACAGACATCTGTCACATAACATCCCAGATTTAACAACAGCCCATAAGAAAGACAAAAAGTCTAGATAGTGGACACAGCAGTACCTGAAAACAACAAAATAGAAGAAAAAAAAACTAGAGAAGATAACAAAATAAAAGACCTGCAAACAGAATTAGAACTGTTGCAAAATAAAACAATGGTAGTACCAATAGCAATAGGTGCCTTGGGTGCAATCCCAAAACAACTGCAGCACCATTTGAACACCCCTGGCATTGCCATCACTCAATTGCAAAAGATAACTTTATTCAGAACAGTTTATTTCCTGCATTGATACTATTAACACTATCAAACATAAACATCTGCCTATCTCAGGTCCTTGGGAATAGATGGATAAAGATGTCAAATCCACTCTAAACATCTGGCTAATTGTGTAACGAACCATACTAATTAAAGAGCAAGTTATTGGAACTAAGAAAATTAAGGCCAGAATTAAAAAAATCATCAAATGTTTCAAATTTTATTTGATTTGCAGATTGCACAAAAAGCAGAAGAATCAGTAGATCATTTATTCAGTTTGTGCAAGAAGATTGCACAAATTGATTCCAAATAAGAACAAAATAGAGTCATCAAAATGATTCACTGTAATATCTGAAAAATTGATTGTGTACCAGTAAATTAAAAATTGGTGGGAATGTATAGTTGAAAAGGTAACTGAAAATGAGCAACTTAAAATATTGTGGATTTCTGAATGAAGATTGATAAAGTCTTAGCTCATAATCACAGATATAATTGTGGCTAAAAAGAAGAAAGTGTGAATAATTGATGTGTCAATACAAGGGGATAGTAGAATAGAAGATGAAGTATTGGAAAAGATCACCAAGTATCAAGATCTGAAAATAAAAATTGAAAGATTGTGCCATAAACAAATTGTGTGGTCCTAGTGGTTTATCTGGGTGCCCTATTAAATTTTTTTGGATGCACTTAGAAAATCTGTACACTGACTAAATTGCCATTTGTTAATTTCCAAAGTCCAACTGCTTGGATTTGTACATCTACTACACCAATACATTACAACAATGTAGGCTCTGGGGAAGAACTCAATGCATATGAAGATTAATACCAGCTAAAAAACTGGCTGCTGTGACTTTACACATAACAATAACAATAATATATGTATGTATTTTTCTTTTGTTCAATCATGTGTGATTCTTGAAGACTGCCTGGAGAGGTCCCTGGAGTTTTCTTGGCACAATTTTTCAAAAAGTTTTCAGAAATACGTTTTTTCAGAAATGGTTTGCCACTGCCTCCTTCCAAGGGCTAAGAGAAAATGACTGGTCTAAGGTCACCCAGCTAGCTTTGCCTAAGGCAGGACTAGAGCTCATGGTTTCCTGGTTTTGTTTTTTTTGCTTGATGTCTTATAATGACTACAGTACAATGCAATACAGTACAGTACATTATAAATATTTCATTATGAACACATAATCTTACCTGATCTTCTTCTCCACCACCTTCTTCGTCATATTTGAGAATATTGTCTCTCACATCATCTTCTGGATCTATAAGTAACTGCTTGGCCTGACGTTCTTTATCACGGCGTTTCATCCAAACCACAAACATTAGAACTAGAACTAGATGAAATGCAGAAGTGGGAAGTTTATTTGTTTCTTCTTATATTGTTCTTTTTAAAAATACAAGAAATGAACACCTTCAGTACTTATCTGTTCGGGAATTTATGTGCTTCAGCAACTTAAAAGAATGAAGCAGTAAATTCCTTCTACTACATTCCCTAACACTATATAGGATGTATAGGACTTGGAGAATTCCAAACACCATCAAAAAGACAATATTAAAGAAGAGGGTGTAAGAAACTGCATCATGCAGAGGGAGAATGATCAATTGGTTAGAATTCATTCAGAATGCATCATATCAGTTCGGGAGCCATAGCAGCCATATGCTAAATAAATGAAGAGCAATAGCAGATATACAATACAATCAACTACCGGTAGTTACTGTTAGATTTGTCTATTTACAATCTAGACAGGAAACAATCTAAGATACGAGAATCTAATAGCTCTGATTACTAGAGTTTTTTGGAAGTAAGGTTAGGGTTTCAGCACAAGAATTACAGTGAGCATTGTGCTTTCAAATGAGATAGTTATATTTAAGTGATTTAGAGAGCGAAGTCTAGTGTGTTTCCTTCTGCTTTTTCAGTGTCAAGGGGAGTAGGCTAGTTTCTCATGAAAGCAGGGTACTTTGCATAGGTTCAATGTTTTGGTAACTGTTATTCTCAGAGCTGTAAACTATAGTGAATTATAATTAGATAAATTAGTGCACTTGAAAGAGAAAGATGGTTGTACATGCACATGCACGCAGAGGGAGTCAGAGTACTTTCTGAAGCTCTCACGTTAGCCTTGAAAAGACATGCCAGTTTTAGTGCTTGAGAGAGTGTGTTCTGATGTAGGTGTCATGAATGCTTAACACAGCCATAACACATATTACATAAATTTGAGGTCAGTCACACTAGCTTTCTAATTTCTTTATGTAATGAAGTATAAAACAGAACATCAATGGCATATAGGGAGAGTTAGGATGAAACAATACAGAATGCCAAAGCACCTTGTTTGTAACAAAGACCATGTCTCATTATCTGGTTTGAAACATATAATTCAAAAGATCTTGTTTACCATTGGTTTTTTTTAGCATAACTTTTATACTTATAAATGGAAGAAAAAAATATGTGATGTGGAAAGTTAAGGCCAAAGTGGTTCCAGTGATGGTAAGATGAAAGAGGGACTCCAACAGATCCCAGGAACAACACTGGAAATCTTTGTCCAGAAGAACCCTCAAACTCGACTTGAGGTTATCATGCATAGAAGTGAGAAAAATAAAATTTACAAACACACACACACACACACATTATCTCATGTCTCTTTCTCTCTCTCTCTCCATTCCGTTCACAAAGACATTCAGACGTCATCTAGAATGCTTGCTCTAAAATTTCAAAGATATTTTCAGAATATACCCATAAGAAAGAAGTCATAAGTTTTAGCAAGAACATTGCCTATTATATATTCTCAAATCAATCAACAGCCCATCTACGTATAAAGAATTTATACCATAGTAAAACAATCTTTAACATTTTTAGAACATATAATAACATACCCAATTACTGCTAAAATGTTACAAGATTTACCAAGTAGTATGATGATGCAGAGAAGAATTGCAATGATAGCACCCGTGCCTAGTCCTGCACCAACAATCCTGTCAGCATCTGTACAGTCTCCATTTAAATCACATTGACAAACTTTCACTTTCAGAATAGAAGTGCTAGACTTGGGAGGATTTCCAGAATCTGTTATTATTATTGGAACATCATATATTCCAGCCTCCAAGAACCTGATTTTTAAAGCCAGTTGGGCACGGTCACCTGAAAAAAGAAAAGAAAAGAAGCCTGGATAAATATGGTCTGTGGTATTAATCAAAGTAACTAGAGAACAACTGCTTAGAATCTCTTCTGAAATAGCTAAGTTATTTATTGGTAAACTTTCATCGAAGTGAAAACTTAGAGCTGATTCCAGCTCTTAGAATCAGATCATCTAATACCATGAACAAATTTCTTCAATAGAAAAATCCCAAAACTGAGAAAACTGAGTTTCCTAGTACTGTTTCATTCAACTGAATATTATATTGTTACAATCACTTCAAAATATTAGAAATAAAAATTAATAGGGACTACTAGTAGTTACAAAACAAACACATAAAATTTGTCATAAAAAGGAATGTATATTACCACTAATGCGAATAATAGTCCAATTTTTCTTAACACTGGGAGGAGAATTTGGCAACTCAAATGCAAATGGTCCAGCATTTGGATCAATATCATCATCTATTGCTGTGATATTTGTTGCGTTGGGCTGTAGTGTTTCACATGTTGTAGCTTCTTGAGGATCTACTCGGGGAGCGTTATCATTGATGTCAAGCAGATAGATCTGAAGGGTACCAGTCCCACTCATTAGTGGGATTCCTTTAAGGACACAACACAAAATAAAACAAGCATACTTTCTATTAAAAAGGATTGTTTTACTTACTGAACATACAAGAACATACTAACAGAAAAACGTACAAGCTAAATAACATCTTTTTCTGATTACAAAGAGTTCTTTTCTGAACATAAAAATCAAGCTGAAGCTAAGACGGAAAAAAAACATTGCAGCAAACTTGGTCCAATGGAAAAATGTTTTTCAAGTGTAAGAACAAAACTTCCAATTCAGACTGAAGGTATAAGAGTATCTTCATACTGAATTGACTTTCTGAAGCTTATGCGTATTTCCAGATTAAAGACATTGTTTTTTTTTTCTAGGCCAATTTAGTGACATTGCCTAAATAAGGCTTGAATCTCTGCATCAGAGCTGAACACCATGCAAGTTGTACAGTATATTACCACATTTCCTTAAAATAGCATCAACGTAGCAGTACTTTGACTACAAAATGGAAACAAGTGGGAATGTCACTGGTATATATTTCATTAGGTTGCCATAACCTATGAAATTTTAGAATGACTTCGTTTTAGAGCTTAAAATTTATCTGATGTTACTAGATTAAAAACCTGTATCAAAGCAGATACAGAAAAAGTATGCTTGGGTTTCTAACAGAATTATATAGATTTATTACTTAATTGTAAATTGTTTCAAGAATCAAGAGGTTTTGTTTCATTCAGAATGAGCAAGTTTTACAGGTGTCAAGAGCGGACTGTAGAAATTGGTAATTTTGGACAGAAATATCTAAAAAGTGAAGCATTAGAAAGCTCATGGCTATCACAATATTGGATTCAAAGCTCCAGTGTATTCCTTTGGAATGGGCATGCAACGTCTCATGTATACACAAAGGAGAGAGCTTTGATTGTAGAATCATGGCAGCCATCTTACTTGTTTCCACCTCCTTCTGAAGAAAATGCTGTACAGTTCTTTTTAAGGATTCCAGGTTTTTTGAAACCTCACCATTGTTGAGTAATATAGTAGTTAAGAATCCTTCATCTTTAGTTAAAAATACCTCCTTAGTCAGGAATATTTTGTTTTATACCTAAACAAAAAATGACTCATGGTGTTTGCCAGATGTTCTAGTATCTCTACATTATAATAAGGTAAAACTAAAACGAATGAGGTTTTCTAAATTACAGCTCCTTGATGCTAAGCATAAAACTATGATTATTTGATAACTTTAACAATAGAAATCATATGCTCCTAGATAAATAATATAAAGATAGGAGACAGAGAATGGTAAAGAATATAATAGAAATAAAAAGTTCCATAGGAAGATTTTACACATGAAAATAGTATTTTGTGAATAGGTTAGGTTGTTTAACCCATTTGTAAATTAGTTACAATGATTCAAAAATTTCTAAGTGCTTATTTTTAAGTTCATGATTTAAGAACTGAACTGAAAACAAGATTGGAGCAGCAGCAGCTTTCCTAGCAAACACATGGGAATGGGATGATTCCCTCTTAGTCACACTTTTTTTCTTTAATGGGAAAAATCCAACCTCAACAGACCTTGGTACCCAAGTCAATGGAAAATGCCAGGATATCCTGGCCCTTAGCTCTCGGCTTTCCAATTGCTAATAGTATTGGTGTCACAGAATAGTAAATAACTCCTTTTCAGGTATTACTTTCTCCACAACAATACCTATACCCAGAGAATTTCTCTTATAATTTATTGTGATTATAACACACCAGTTATATCAGTATTTCATATCCTTGTTTTGCTGATGATATTCATAGCACTCAAAGATACAAATGATAGGCCTTTGAAATTAATCACATACCACTGTCGGTGGCAAGGAAAGTAGCATTATACATATTATGTTTCACATGTGGTGATTCTCTGTCCAGAACACTAATTGTTGTTATTTGACCATTAATTGGATCAATCTTTAACCAATTGGCTGGATCGGAAAGTTTTGAATATCTGCAAAAAATTAACATACAAGCACTATATTAACATTAGATGCATTTGGTTAAACAAATCATCAGCAGGAAGATCACATAGAAAATAAATTATACATAACAGACTTGGGGTTTTGCAAAAGATGCTATCTAGAGAAAATATTTATGTAATAAGCAAAATAATTTGTATTATTGAATATATTTTTCATATTTATATATTTGGTATATATATTACTCAAAGTTACATAATACTTTTTGATATTCCTAGACATATACAAAGGCTTAAAACTGTATAGTATCTAAAAGCATTGTCATGTAAACATTACATAACTGTTCAAAATTCAAATTACATCACTGATGAAAAGTAAGTCTCAATGATTAAAAAGTACATGATCTGCTGAGTCTCATTAAATTATTTGTGAAGTAGAATGTCTTTATCATTGTTAATTCAATTCTAAGCAAGAATAATTTAAAAAGAAATAAAAATTTTACTTGCTTTGAGGATTCTACTCTGCAAGTAATATTTGCAGAGTCCTTAAAATTTAAACCAGACTAATTCAATGGAAAACACTTCAATCGCATACTTGGTACAGATAGAAAGCTAAAATCTAGGCTAAAAGGTAACATAGGAAGACAGACAGACACACGATTTGAAGAGGGTCTGGTGACGAAAGGCAGGACAATTTTTCCAAAGGCTGTATTATTCTAAGACAGGGGTGTTTAAACTTGGTCCTTTTATGATTTGTGGACTTCAACTCCAGAATTCCTCAGCCACAGCTGGCTGAGGAATTCTAGGAGTTGAAGTCCAGAAGTCATAAAAGTGCTCTAAGAAAACAGATCTAGTTCACAGATTCAAATGGAAGGCCAAAATTATTGGTGGAAAGGAAATGGCTGGTTTAATATTATTTTGTCCCTACAAAAAGTGAGGAAAGGAAGTTATTTTTATACTACACAGAGTTCTCCAGATCAACTGGCAAGAAGACTTAGCAAATGTGTGTCTAAATGACTAAGGACAAGACAGAGAATTTAGGGTAACAGACCATGACAGATTGGAACTCTGATATGAAGCTACCCTGAAGGAATGCTGTGGGGAAAATAAAAGTTTTGAGAATAAGAGAATGACAGTTGCAGAAACTCAATTAATACAAAACACAGATACCGGTAGGTAGAATTTGAGAAGAATAGTAGTTTTTTTTTTATAAACTAGAAGAATGATCAGTTCAAGGATAAAGATACTAATTCTATTTCAGTCAAAAACAAATTGAAAGTATTTGCCCAGAGCTGTGTTAATGTGATAGACATGAAGTTGTTGCTTGCACCAGACAATTCTAACTTCTAGAACACTGTATGTGCAGATGCATAAAACACATCTGTAAATCATAGAGATTTAAATGAAGAATACTTTTTTAAACAACTTTCCAATTATTCCTGCATGCAAAAGAAAAAAGGAAGCAGTCATTTATTTAAAGGCAACCAAATGATGTAGGCAGTTATATGTTACCTTAAAGTAGTCTGTTGCATGAAACGATCTGGATCCTGAGCTGTGAATGATGTTAAAACAGTCCCAGGAAGAATCCCTTCCTCCTGACGTATAAGCTTTGTGACTGGGACAAAAGTTGGGCTTTCATTCACATCAATAACTGTAATGGATACAGTTGCTGTTGACTGAGGAGGATGCTGTATTCCTTTTGCCAAAGGCACTTGGTTTTCTGCAGCTACGGTCAATACAAACTTCCTATTGCTCTCAAAATCAATAGGCTGGCAAAAGCAAAACAGAATATTAGTTATTTTAGTCCTGGGCTACAAAAAAAAATTAAGTACAATATACCAACATAAAAGAGAAGTTGTAATATTACAGAAATGCTTAAAGATTCTTGAAAATCTTAGAGATCTGCAACTTGAAGGAACAAACTATATGTAAAAGCCTTGTGATTACTATTATAGAAACCTGACCTCTTCACTTTTGAGGTTGTTTCTTACCCTCTAGAACTATTATTATAACTGGCTCTTCCAAACTCCCTTGCATGAAACAGATCTCTAGTAGCTTACATTTTTAATGACTATACTATGCTAGATGACACATGGTCAATCAATCAGTAAACCAAAGAAAACCTAAACTATTCTGTCCCACTTTAAATAATTCAATGTTTACTCAGATTATTTCATTTTTATTTTGAAGAGTATGACACTTTTTGATCCACAGCACAAACACTCAAAGGTGCCTCAGTGTTCTGTTGGGTACTTATGTAGTACAAGTGGGCTATAAATATTTCAACTGTCTTTTAAACAGAATCTTTGTGCAAGGTGTTTGAAAACTGACTTGGACAAAAGTTGACTGCATTACAAATAGAGACACATTCTGATGATTATTTGAATGTCTAGTTAATTTAAAACAACTCTGATTTGTATATTTCATTCTGCAAATCAGTATGGCTCTGTAATACATTCTATGAAGCCATAAAAACATATGCATAATTTCAATAGGGAATATTCACAGCCCAAAGATGTTCTTCTCAGGCTTTTCTATTATGGTGTACAAGGGTCTACCCAGGGAGATCTGTTAATTGGAACAACATGCAAAGACTAGAATAGTCTCTAAGGTTCTTTTCCATGAACTTATTAATTTATTTTAATTTGAAGTTGTTTTCAACAGCTTCTGGAATTTCTTTCTAGTTTGAGAAAGATCCATTCCATATGAAGCTGTTTATATATTGTACTTTAAGTATTGCAAGTAGTCAGCATTTTTCAAAGGGCAGCTGGAAGATACATATGGGGATTTTTTAAATGTGTGTTTAGAAAATTACATGTTTGTTGGATGCTACTTCCTCCAATTTGGGACAATTTTAATGTGTTTTGAATTTTTAACAGCCCCCTTGTGACTCTGTTACTTTAATATGACAAGTTAATTGAATTTGTTTATGGTTCAATTATATAACTGCTATTTTGCACTTATAAAATTATTTCTATTGTATTTCAGTGTTTAGTATCAAAAGTATTTGGTATAGGTACTCTTTGAGGGTCAGTTTTTTATTATGTATTATGTATGGGATAAATAACAAACGATTATATTGAATTTATAGTGGTTGTGAACAGTTGCTATTATCCTTATGTGTTGAGTAAGAGCAGCTCAATATGGGTCTGGCAAAATTATTAATTTTAAATTTGGTCCACACTAATCTTTATCAAAACTAAAGTGTTTAAGTATGTATCATAACATTACAATGTAAACTCTGCCCTTAAGTAACTAAATAAGAAGCAGTTTCATTGTGAGGTCACAAGGCATATTCTGCTACTTGCTCCCTATATCAAATATCTCCAATGGATGCCATTCTCGCATATTTTATATATTAATGGGAACTGCAGAAATGGCAAGATCTGTAATCACCACTGTGTAATCAGTAACAGAAGCTGACAATTGGAATTAGATAGACAGGGTATTTTTGTGAGTTAAAAATATATATATTCTCCACCCAAGCTGTATGCATGTCATAAGGTATATTCCCTTTGACAACCAGAAATCTGAAGATATTACATAACTCTTTTGTTAGGTATAGTTCTTACGCTTTTGTTTTGACCACTGGAGCATTTGCTGAAGGCATAGCATAGGTCTGATATCCAGAAGTACTATAGCTTAAAAGAGGGGAAAAATCAAGATATCCCTAATATCTGCAATTTTCTCTTCCATTTATTATGGAAGTAGTTAAGGCAATTCATATATCATTTTTTTTAAGATTATTAGTAGTATCCTGAGCTGAAAAACTGCAAGCATATTTTCAATTTAGTTGTTTATTCTGTCAAATTCAGGTACAGTTTTCATGGAATCAGGGATTGCTTACCAAATAAAATATAACCCCTTCAGGAATCATTACACTGTATTAGGGCTTCTCTGGGGAATTCTTCCACATTTATTTATTCAGTTTTACCTTCTTTTTCTCTTGCTTGTACTCTGATAGGTCTAAAAGATTTAATTTGAAGCAAACTGAGCTACTTCAAATAGATTATGCTTTTGAGCCTTTCATTTCGTCCTCTTTACAGAGATTTATTTCAATTTTAGCTTTTCTGTTTTGTTTTTCATTTCATACCTTTTTAATTTGTAATCTTGAGTGGTTCATTTTTGCATGAATATAAAGTACATCATCATGTATTTCTTATGAAAAATGTTATACTTTTGGAAATATACAACAAAATAATGTAGAAATATGAAGAGTGACTCTCTTTTCATACTAATATAAGAGACATTCTACAATACTGAAACTATTGTTTGATTTCTCTTTGATTTGAGTGCTTGGGAATATTATATGCAAGGAAATGAAGTATAGTATATGTACTGAAAGCGATTAAAATATCTTATAATATCTATTATTTTTAATTTACCAAACAAGAAACTTGGCCTGAGCAACCATTACATGTCATGAAGAATGACAGCATAAATGATTGTTTCTCTCCCTATCATTATCAGATATGCATAAACCGAATCATATTACAAATACAGTTGTGGCACTGCATATTAATGTTAATTTTACACTTCAGGGCAGGATCTATTACTGCAAACTAAAGTAATGAACATAAAATCTAACTAAGGTAATGCATATTTGTGATGTGGCAATCTACATAAATGTGGTATTTGTTTAAATGTAAGTTTGGCACATCATATTTAAACTGATGACAATGATTTTAAAAATATAATGAGGCATCATGGGACTACTTTGAGGTCCATCTCTTAAGCTCCATTTTCACTTCAATTGCAAGCTTGGTAATAGCAGTGATCCCAAATAGGGGGAAAAAGCCAGGAAGTAAGAGACTATGGGAAGTTCAGGTTGCAGATAGTTGATCCAATTCTCCATATGTTGCCACTACTTTTCTTTTAAATTATGTTTGTACCTGCAGATTTATATTCATTGGGGAGTTTTAAAAACAAATTGATCTGCTGCTTGCACATATAGTTTGATCCTAAATAACATAATTTGTTATACATAATGCAATTAATTTTAGCAACTGCAAGTCAAGTCAGATTCATAAAACAAGAGTAAAAACCGGTAGTAGCCCAACCTACTGTTCTCAATCAGAATTCTACTATTTATAAATTAAATATCATGATCTAATTCAGATTTTTAAAATTATGTTATGTGTAACCCTAGTGGACCATGACATCTATAGCTGATGAATGAGATCATCCAACAATATGGGAAGGTATATCACATTATATTTCCACCATAAGCCAATTGACATAGTGGAGGTGTTTCTTGATGTGTGGAGACTGGGACTTTGGGAAAGAACAGGCTTCTACTCAATCCCAGCAAGACTACATGGCTCTGGTTCTTGGCACCTTCTATCTCTTAATCCAGACAGGGCTGCACTATTCAAGCAGAACCAGTGCACAATTTGAAGGTTCTCCTTTTCAAGAACAGGTCAGCTTTTTTTGCATAACTTCATAATGTGTACCAATTGCATATGTTCCGAGATCAGGGCCTCTGCACACAATCGTGGCTTAGTCAACTCTCAAGTGGATTACTGCAATGTATTTTACCATTCCATTACTCCTGAAGAGTTTTTGGGAACTGTGGATGGTTCACAAATGTGGTGCGATGAGCAGTTATAAGCATTCTTCAGTATAACACGTCTCTTATTTGAATGGAATTGGTTGCTAGTATGTTTCAGGGTTCAATTCAAGATGCAGGTGGTCACCAGAACACTCTTCATAGCATTGAGCTGGGTTATTTGCCTCTCCACCAAACACTTCTACCTTTCCCATTAGATTTGGCAGGACAAGTATACTTCTGGTTCTGTTGGTTAAGAAATATCTTCCTGTGAAAACCCAGGAAATGTGGGTTTTGCAACATTATCCCCTATATCACATTGGTTTTGATCATGCAAGACATTGCCAAAGCTATAAAGACATGGTTGTGTGTTTAAGTATAGGAGTTGGTTTGTCAGAGCCTGTGAAATGGTTATGTTAATTGTTGATTAGCCACAATTGGCTGCTAGCTGTGTGTTTTTCTATGTGGCTATTTCTTAATAGCTGTTTGCCGTCTGACTTAAATTAAATCAAAAAATTCACTTGAATACAAAGTTAAACCTTAGCAATTTTTCTGGAATACAACAAAAATGATACCATTTTTTAGATTAGAGTTTTTGTAATTTTTAATTAATAGGTTTTGTGATCTAAAATATTTTTGAAAATCCCTGATGTAGTCCATTTGTTGCAAATTTAAAAAATGTGCAACATAAAACACATCAGATTTCTAAATATGTAGATTTGAGATATTTCAATTTGGCCACTTTCTTTCATGTATAAATAATCGTAAACTACCATTCTGAATTACATATACAAATCAGAAAAAAATTGCATCTTAACAATATTAAATTAAATATATTTCACAGACGTACAGAATTGTTGAAGTTGTTTTTAGTTTGAAAATATTATTTAGTCAATTTGGAAAAGGAAAGTCGAACATCAAATCATTTAGACTATTTAGTATTTCAATTTTTAAAATCAGTTGCACAGAAACTTCTAATTTTGATATACTGTGGAATAAGTTCATTTGAACAAATTAGCTAGGTTCTTTAAACACAACCATTGTAGACTAATACCATGTGCATATACTGAGGGTTTGAATAGATAAATTTTGCCATTAGAAAAACGGAGCTAGTTTAGTAGTCAATGTCCCATCTGTTTATGCTTAACTTGGCAAATACATACCTTCACAACAGTTACCAACCCATCATTGCTATTTGGATCGGTAAGAATGGTAAACCGGCCTGTGGGATCACCACTTGTCGTTCTGTATACTGCATTCCAAGCAGGTGTGTGTGGTTGATCTTTATCTGTCACAGTTAAATTAGCTACTATAACATCCACTCTGTTTTCAGGAACTTCACCATAGAACTAAAAATATAAAGCATACATACGTATGTACAAGATGTCAGCTCAGTATCCGTGAAATATTATCATGTTGTTTCTCTGCTGAAGCACTGAAGATCCTTCATGTTTCTAAATTATTATCTTCATTCAGAAATACTATCCTTGGGAACATTAGTTAATATTTTAAAGGAATTAATGTCTCTCTGACTCTAATGAGCTAGACCAACCTTCCTGAGCTTGCCCAGATAAGAAGGTTGCAATTCATGGATTGAAACTCAAAACACAGAACAAAAAAAAAAAAAAAAAAAAAATCAAGTACATGTTTTTGTTCATTAGGCAAACACTATAATTTAGGTGTCATTTCCTTATTTGGTGCTTTAAGTAGCAAGTAATCCTAATTCATTGATCCATAGTCATTTTTCAGACTGAAGATCACACTTGATCACAAAAAGTTGATAGAGCCAGGAAAAAATAACCATATATTTAATATACAAATATTTTTTTCAGTAAAGAATACATACATTTATTTAATTCAATGACTATTTGTATGTGTAATGTTGTTTTTATATATTCAAAATTATAGTGCAATAATGGTTAATACTATCTTATTGAAGTCAGATAAATTCACTGAATAGCTAATACAGCTTGGCTCCATTGATTTAGAGAGGATGCATAAGAAACGTATTTAATGCATTTAGTCTACTAAGCAAGCAAATAAGAGGTATTCACATTCTACATCCCTTTTCTTTACTGCATACTTACAATCATGGCAGTGAACTCTGGGGGATTGTCATTGATATCTGTCACTGTGATGACAGCAGTTGCAGTGTTTGAAAGACCGTATGTTGGATTTCCTTCCATATCTGTAGCTTGAATTATTAATGTATACTGTTGTACTTTCTAAAAAAAAGCACCACCACAAGATGACATCAAGAGCAGTTACAGATAAAGCCAACATTCCAAGGGGTTAGCAAGTATTCAATAAAGTGATTTTTTTTTTGTGATGCAGTGAATTTATCACGTTGCTGATTTCTATTAATGTCACTTAAACTGATACTGGACTTGCAGTAATTAAGAAGAATGAACAAGCCTAAATTCCAAGTGTTGTTTTCTTGCTTTATTTGGTAGCATTTGGGGAGAACTATATATAAGAGTAGCTTTTTTAATACAGGCAATAATCAATTGAAGAGCACTTTTTGAAAATATAGAGTATCATTTTAAAAACACAAATGCTGTGCAACAGTCAAAACTAAAGTAGGTTGGGCTTTATTATCATTTGTTTTTAAAATAAGGCTCATAAGAACTAAGCATGGGAAGGCATAGGAAGGCACATTCTTGGCAAATGATTCAAAATGCCAAGGCTTTGTGGTGAGGGGAACTGGAGGGTAACGGTGGCAACAACTTTTCCACATCACTATGGAAACCAGTGGAGGCAAGGATAAGAGAAACTAGTCCCAAACTAAATTATTTTTTTAAACATCAGGAACCAGATAGCTCTTCTTTTTCAACGGCACAGCTAGCTTCTTTTTTGGTTAAAAAAAAAAAGAGCCTTTAGTGGTGGGAAACTCTGTTCTTAAAGCATTGTTGGAATAAAGCCAAAGGCAGAAGAACACATTCTTCCCTAAGAAGAGAAATTCTCTTACTTCAGGAATTAAACTGTTTGAAAATAATTAATGTATTTTATGATGCATTTACTTGCAACTTCTTGGCAATGTATCTGATATGATACATTATCAGTTATAAAAGAAATATTATTTTCCTCAATATTTTAAAAATAAGATTAAGCATCCTAATATTTATTAGACTGAAATAGAGATATTAATGCATAAAGTTCACCATCTTCTAAGAAGAAAACTAATAACGATAGGGCTTTTTTTTATGTTGCCTTAAAATGTTACAGCCCTGAGTAGTTTATTGATATAGCTAAAAATGGTATATATTTATAAGAAAAATGCAATTCCTGGAGAATCAGCTTTTTAGAATGATGCTCTTATGTATTTCATTTCATAAAGTCACATAAAAAACAAATTTTGTTTTCTATACAGAGAAACCTATCTAAGTTTAAGGAAAACCAAATTATTTAAGGAACTCTTTTAAATTTCAAGATTTAAACTGATTATTCTATCATATTGATGGGTTACACTGGTTAACAGAATTGGGTGCAATTCAAGATATTGGTTGTCACCTTTAAGCCCTTCATGGGCTTTAAGTTAGTTGAGAGACCATTTTCTCCCAGTTACTTCTACCTGTTCAATCCAGTCTGGCAGGATGGCATGATCCAGGTCCAGTCAGCCAAGGAATATCAGCTGGCAGGGATTGGGAGACATGCCTGTCATAAACTCTACATCTGGAACATCCTCCCTCCTGAGTTAGGATGGCCCTGAACCTGTTGGCCTATCAGACTGGCTGTGTGCCCAGGCATAAGTTCCCGAATGTATGAAGGACTGTATTTCCTAGTTATGTTTGTACCAACAGATTACAATATCTCTTGCTGCTATTTGTATTTCTTTCTTGTATCATGTTAATTATTTTAACATGCTTTTATTTTAATTGCTTTTATGATTATTTACCACCCAGAGTCACTGGTTTCATACAGGAAGCTACACAAATTGATTTATGAATGAATGAAAAATTTCAGTAATGAGATACAATTTTTTTCTCTTCTGAAGATTCTTTTTTATGTCTGGGGGAGAAAAGAGATAAATGGTAATCATGATCTCATTTATGTAGATAATCTTTTCTTAATTTATTGGGAGGACAGTCCTGCTTGTTATGGAGGTATGGGTGGTTTTTTTCTGATTAAGCTATACAATGGTGGTTTATGAAAATATGTTAAAAGTTATTGTACATGATTTTCTTAATTTGCCATACATGCACACAAAAAGAGGAGGGTGGACTGTATTTTGGGCACACAAAATCAGTGCAAGATCCTGAGAGATTCCAGAGAATCACAGGGTCCAAAATGGAGTCAAACCCATCATATGACTTGCTTGTCCTAAGATTTAAGCAGAAGCCAGAAATAAACTAAATGTTAAAAATATCTATATCTACATTTTCAGAGAGAGGGAGAGGGGGAAATGAAATCTCAATTATTTGTTTTTCAACCTCCTAGTACAGATTCAGAATCAGTCACTCATCTAAGACAAACAAATTTAAAATGTGTGATGCCAGTCCTGTCTCACCTCTCTGTCAAGTCCGGCCGCAACTGTGATAATGTCACCTGTTTCGTTGTTGATTGTAAACATATTTGGAGAAGGGGTGCTTGGGGCTTGTGACAAGATTCTGTATCTCAGCATTCCATTCAAAACGTTGGGATCATCAGCATCAATAGCAGTGACAGTCATCACATAGGTGCCTAATGAAAGATCCAATAATCCTCCGAATTAAACTTGGTCTTACTAAGGTACTTTGAAGCATCAGCCTTGGTTTAAATATTTACTTCCTCTGATAAACCACATCATATCCCTCCAAATCAAGCATTTTCCTAAGGCTTGTATTTAATAAGGAATAGTAAAGAAAAAAGCCATGTGTTTATAAAATATAAAAATTTCACCTATTGCTAAAGCAAAAGTAAACTATTGTGTTTAAATTGCTGCTTCGTTGACCTATCTTATAGAAAATTAACCCCAATATTGTAGTAAGACAATGCCTGTTAATTCAACATACAGGCTCATAGAAATGCTCATAAATGGCATTTCTAGTGACCCTTTAAACTGCAGATTTTTGAAGCAGTAAGAGCTATTGGCATGTGATGAGATATAATCTGTTTCCAAAAATCCATGAAAGAACATTAGAGTAAACATTTATTCAGCATAAAATTTCAAATGAAGTCTGGCTTACTGAAGGAGGAAGACAATGACCAAACTCTATTAAAATCCACATAAATCACTGAATTTGAAAAAAAATCCACATTAAAAAAATAAACAATCCATTCTTTAGTTTGTTCAATATTCATCAGAATATACTGCATACATACATCATAAATTATTTCCTCCAAGTTAAGAGCTAATCAGAAATTCGCTTATCCAAGTCACAAACATATGTCTGAAACCAGGTTTGTTGTAGAGTTGACACTTGTGTAATTGTACAGATTCTCTCTGGATCTACTTGATTACTATAAATCACACTTTTAAATTTCCCATTAATATAATTTCACCATCCACTCAGGCGTATAATTTATCTACTGAAGTTTAAAGAAACATTCTGTTTCTATTATGAAGCATACTATATATATCTTAGTTCTCTTTAATTCAATATTTCCTTTCAGAACAACAACTTAATATCCAAAACCCAAATTTAAGTACTGAAACTATGATTTTGAGTTTTTTGAATATTGAAGTTGCTAATATATTTTCTGGACAATGTAGCATCCCAGCAATTTATAAGAAATTAACTTTATATGCCCAGATCTACATGTATACTCTAGATCTCTCTATGCCACAGCAATGTATTTGTTAAATTTCTATCCAAATGTTATTCTAAAAACTAAAGACATAAATATAATTCACTCTTTCTGATTTTTACTCACAATTATAAGGTTGATTGGTTCAAGACAAAATAATCGACCCAAAGCCTTTTTATATATATCCATGGCAGAAGATGATTTCCCCAGTCCTAATCTAACCTAATCTTACTGTCTATTGCCACGACTGTAGATTTTCAAATTTAATTTAGGAGTGCATGTGCGTGCATTAAAAAAGGATAAAACATAATGGCGGAGTATAAGAGGGAGGGAAGGGAAATGCTATTAGACTTTCAACGATTTGTAACAATAGCCTGTATCAATAAAGCATATTTCCCATCAAGTTGCCTAATCTTGATCCTTCTCAACGGGCTGATAAAACTGCATAAAACAACAAGACAGTTCTCACATCTATGCTTTCTTTCTACATCTCCTTCAATTTCAGAAAGATCTTATAACATTATACAGTTGATTTGCTAGTCAAGCTACTGCAAAAATCTGTTCCACTAATGGATACAGTTTTATTTGCTAATATACAGGACATTGTTAAAGAATTTCTGGAATGTTGCTTGATACTTAAGATTCAGAATTACAATTAAGAAATTCTTTGTTCCAATTATCTCACTAGATGATTTTAGGCCAACTGTTCTTCCCTCATCATATTTGCAGCATGATGGTAATAATAGTATATTAAGAGTCCTTTTTAACATTACAATAAAGCTTTGAATATACCAATGTTACAGCTATGTTATTAGGGTTTTTTACCACATTACATGCCATTCATTTCTAAATCTGCTTCTTTCTACCATAATTCACTAGTATACAATTTAAAACACACAGTGACATTACCACAAACTTTGGAGTCAAATGTCAATTTTCTAATAATAAGAATAAGAATAAACAACAAAAAATAAACAGCAACATCATTAAACAACATCTACCTATTCCATATCCTTGGAAAGTACTCAATAGCTGGTAAAAATGCCAGATCTGGCGGGTTGTGTGACAACAAAAGATCTGGAAAGCATTTGGATAAAATAGGGATGGCTCATAATTACAAAATGTTGCATTAAGTGGAACCGTGCATATATTACAATTATATATTTATCCATCCTAAATCCTTGGGAAGGCTCAGACAGTCCAAAGTCCCAAATCAAGCCAGAATTATCTGGTAGACTGTGTCTAAATATAACATAATACCATCACTACCAAATCTGTCATCATCTTTACAACTAGAGCATGGAACAGAAACAAATATCAATTAATTAAAATTTATAAATTTATAAAATAGATATATTACAAACCTAGACAATTGTAATTCTATAGGATAATAGCATACCAAACAGATATTTACAATAAAAAGAATACATAAAGTAGATCATTTAACATGTCAAATTTGTACATAAATAGTAATTATCCCATAATAATTCTGTTTATTTTTTACTGTCAACACTAGGAAACATGAAATTTCAGATATCTGAATCAAGATCCAGATCTAATTTCTTTTGTGGACAAATTTGTCCTGTGTCAAATCAAGTGAACTAAATTAAGCTATTTTGAGTCAATGAAGAGGGATATTAAGAAGCAGCTTCTGGAAAGTTCTGCCTCCTTCCAATACAGATGCGATTGATTAACTGAAACTTGTAGCCAATTCTCTTTATTGAGACAAATACAATTTAACTTCTATATATTTTCTTAGTGTAATTTAAGTTAAATGTTTAAAAGTCTCTACAATATTAAAATATAATATATATATATATATATAATATATATAGTATATAAAATAAATGACTAAGTCTCTAATATTTTACCTGGTTTTGATCCTTCTGGGACTGTCCCATTCCAAACCTGATGTAGGAATTCAGGTCTATTATCATTCATATCAATGACATTAATAACAATATCAATGGGATTTTCCACCTGGTTCCCGTTTACATCTACAGCATGTGCCCTTAGCTGCAAAAGATATTTTAAAAAAATCAGAAAAACCTGCAGCAGATATCATCAGACAAGGTAATTGTTGTTGATGGCAGGACATTTTAAACAAAATCAACTAACTTGATTTATTTGGTCTTCTTTTGTCATCCTCTTTTGATCATTTCAGACAATTGAAAACAGATTTTAGAAAGTAATATTCTGAATTATCAAAATCCCATAATGCCTAAAAGTAGCAAGTAGCTATTAAAAGTAGCAAAACAAGACGCTACTAAGCAGTAAAAAATATGTTATCCTGGAAGGGAGAAAGGATGGAAAGAAAGAAGAAAAAAAGGAAGAGCAGAAGCAGGAGGAATTAGCTAAAGGTAGGAAATTTCATAATACTATAATGAAAATAATTGTGAGACTAATTTGTAAGATAGCCCAAGAAAATACTTTTTTACCCAAAGCAAAATTTATCTGGAGCCTGTTGCCAAAGGCTACAACAATTAGATGGCATGTTGGGCTGCTTGAGATGTCCTTCTCTTTCACTTTTCACAGTTTTTAATATTCATCAAACATGAAATGTTTTTCTAGTAATCCATTTATCCATGCATCTTCTTATCTATTTTCTCTTCTGCAATTAATTTCAACCCCAAAGGTGTTTATATTTAAACTGACTATACACAATTTAAAAAAATTTCATGGTAGATTTATTTTTTTTAATTTCTGAAATAACTGTCATCATTTAATACTCATATAAAGTTTCACATTAAAAACATTCTTCTAAATTATGTGATTGAATTTGTAACTTGAAATTGAAAGACAATATAATAGAGTTTCTCATTTTGCTTCTTTTGTCTATTTCATTAAATCAAATCTGAGTTAATTCCATTTACATAATTTTAAATCTTAAACTGAGAAAGTAATTCTAGATAAGATCTTTGATTTTAAACTTTATTCTTAGTTAATTAAAAACTTACATGAAAAGAAGCAATTTGCTCCCGATCTAGTGGTTTTGTCACTGATAGTTGACCTGAAATGGGATTGATGATGAAGATACCAGTTGGAGGCTGATCAGCTCCTGGACCAGTAACGCTATATCGCAGGGAAAGGCTTTTATCACGATCAGATCTGATCTACATACCAAGAAGATGGTGAGTTCATTAAATATATTCAGAAGTACTAGATACTTTTAAAAAAATCTATCAATATGCACATGCATGCATACCCCATAACAGCCATAGAAATCATTTACATTTTCTTATCTAGCTTTTTGTTTTAATTGTAAAAATCAGCAAGGTAACTTTTTTAAAGTGAACTGCACTGGACTTCTTACTAATAAAGGGTACTGCTGGCACCTGTAATCTACACAATGCCTAATACAGTGGTGGCGAACCTATGGCACGGGTGCCAGAGGCAGCACTCAGAGCCCTCTCTGTGGGCACGCACACCATCGCCCCAGCCCTGCCACCCAGTGGCCCCTTCACCAGCAGCCCTCCCGGGGAGACTCGCCCTGTGTGCTGCCTGTGCAGAACACGCAGACAAGGACATGGCAGCTGGGCAATGGGGACAAGACTCCACCCTCGTGCCCCATCGTGTACAGATGATGCTGCAGAGCACAGAGGGCGTGGCTACCATAACGCTGTTGGGCCGCCTGGGCGATCTGCTATGGCGGGCCATAGAGGCGGTGGGTGGCCCTACGGGCAGGAGAGGCAAGGGCAGGACAGGGACAAGGCGGTTTTTGGGCACTCGGTCTCTAAAAGGTTTGTCATTACTGGCCTAATATATATTTATATATTTATTACTGTCAAAGGAAATCCTCCCATAGTAACAAACAAAACTGCCTGTTCTGTTAGAAAGATGAGACAACTGGAAAATGTTCCTTCCACCAAAGAAACTCCATTATAATAGTTGGCTGTATATTCAAACAGTGCTGAGCAAAGATTCTACAGTATTCCATACATCATCAGACAGTTCATGTAAAGAGGACTAAAGTAGATAGCCTGGTAGATGTTTTTGATGTTTGATAGACATGGCCTGACTTGATCAGTATTGTTGAAAGAGGAATCAATGCAATAACAAGCAGTAATGGTAATAGAAAGTCTTCTTGAAGTTTATTTTGCACAACCACAGCTTTTGTAGGTTTCTCTTAGGCCAACGCTTTCTGATCTTTTATTTTTTAAATATAAAAACAATATTTATTTATGAAATTGATATTCCTCCCAACTCACAATCCAAAGAGACTTATATCAACAATCATTCAATAAAAATATGGATTGAATGTAAAATATGTGTAAATCATTACTTTAAAGCCATTTCAGGGGAGAACCACACAAATCTGAATGTCTGTTAAATGACATCATTTTACAAATGACATAAATTTATGCAGTTGATATAAACTTACAAAAATGATATCATTTTTCAAATGGCATATATTAAAGCAAATGAATACAAGGGATTTTGTTCCTTTATTTTGAAATAATACCCGGAAGAAAATGTTGTTGGTTATATGCAAAGTCCACTAAATGGATATTGTTAATCTGAAGGTTTACTGTATAACAATTTGTCTTTTACATTCTATCAGAATTTAGTATCCTTTCAATTTTTTAAAATCTGTGCAATTGTATTTATCATATTGATAAGCTATTAATAGTATACCTGAACAAATAAAGACAGCTTTATCTTGTTCTTTCATATTTCTTCTCTTTTTCTATTGACAGTACAGTACATATAATACTGAGAGTATAATAGGACTACCTCTACTAAGATTTCTACTGAGGGAGAATTGTTTAGGAATACAACAAAAATTCTCATGTTTGGTTTATTTTCTTTTACATGTAAATAACCTGGTTTCATTTTTTATAAGAATACATGTATTTTTTTTTCATCTCAGCTCTTTGATACAGAAAAACATTATTAAACTCCTTCAACAATACTCTTCTGTCCTCTGCCTTACCCTAACTAATTCCTGAGGAAATGGCCCTCTGGAGTTTTCTGGCAAATTGATTGGAGGGATAACCCAATCTCTCTTCTGTCTTTGCAGATGGCCACTGTGATGTCTAGGAAATACAATGTCTTCCATTTTCTTTTGTTCCTTACAATTATAGATAATGAAAATTAGTACAGAATAATTGTCTAAGTTTTTTTCAAATAGAAAGCACCATATACATATTTAAATATATTTACATAATGAACAAAGATTTAAATGATATAAAATAAGGCTTCCAAAGACAATGTATAATCCCCAAATTCACAAAATGACATGACATGGAATAAGAAAAAAGATCTATGTAAATACCTACTTTGTTTTCTATCAGAAGTCTGTAGAAAGAAAGTGGAGTTTTAAGCAATTTATTAGAACTTCTTTCTATACCTTATACTTTTTATGTTCCACTTACAGCCTAGTTAATATCACTGCAAATTTAACAGTATGCCTTTAGATATTTTTCATTAGTTGGAGCTACAGTTCAGGTAATGTGCTACTGTACATTAAATTTAGACCTGGGTGTGCTAAAATATAATTTGAGTTTCTAAGGAAGCTTTTAATACATAATAGTAAGGACTGTCTCAAATATTTATGACCCTATTAAATCCCATCGAATTAATGTTGTAATTATTTTAAACCTATGTCAGCCATGATGGATGCTGTAGATGGCCTACTTTATACAGTAGGTATTAATCTCTGCAGGGTGTCAACAATTCTTCTCTGCATCTGTAAGCATTCTGGCTTTTGGTTCTTGATGCTTGCAGATTGCTAGCTTGCTTATGCATATGATGAAAACAAAGAAAGACATATTTCTTCAATCCTTTAAAACAATACTTGGTCTTTTCAGTTAAATGTGGAATAGGAAAAATAATGGTTTCTTTTTACATTATGGAAGCCAGATGTTTTCAACAATACTGAATAATCTTAACTATTTTACATAAGATAATCTAATAGGAAAAGATAAAGGACACTTGCAGTACTAAGGTAATTTATTGGTAAATAAATAGAAATATATTTTATTTGTTTAAAACATTAATATGTTGACCTTTAAACAAAGTTTTAGTGAGCATGCTCAGGACCAGAATTAAGAGTCCTATAAAAAATACCCAGTATTTATATATATATGCAAGCCCAGCTATATAGTTGGCAATGCTTTTAATGAGTTACAAATGCAGAATAATAAATTAATTTTAAGCTGGCCCACCAAACCAAATGTATTCAATCAACCAAGTAGCTTGGCCTAGCAAGAATGTTAAAGTATCTCTCCCCCAATTATACAGTTCTCCAAAATATGCAATAGCAAACAACTTACTAAGTCCTACTCGATGTACACAAATAGGTATATCTGAGACTTTATTTAAAAGACTGGGCTTGCTTATGTTATGTAAAAACATGATGGAAAAAATATGATATCCTAGCTGAACAGCAAGTTCTGTGATTGCATAAATATGATTACAGGTTTGGAGAAGTCACAGTCCAGCAAACACCAATGCAAATTCCAACTCCCTGAAAAAAGCAAGATTACCAGCATGAAAGTTTTCATTATTATAAGCCTTTGCCCAAGTTCAGGAGCTATCTCTTGATTATTTAAATGTAAATTCATTCTCTGTTCCATGTTGGCATATCAATATAAATCAATTTCATGAATGAATCAAATCCATGTTTTTTTAGATATGCCTATAATTGTTAATTTTATTGTGTACATATCTATTGACATAAATTATCCAGTATACTTTTTAAAAGAACAAATACCAGAATACCAAACAATGCGCATTTTCAATGCTTACTGGCAGAAAGACTGAGCAAGATTTCTTTCCACCTTGGCTGAGAACACTTCACACAAGAGGAAGGCTCTTTTCTCTAAAGTGGCAGTAGAGTCATGAATAATTTACACACATGCAACCCCAACATTTTATTACTGAGGCACAAAGGAGAGCCAATACTTTCTGCCAGAATTGCTTTTCCTGTTACATTTGTAAATCTGAAGTTCCAATGTTATAAATGTGACTGGTGGGTCTGAAAAGCAAATTGTTTATTTATTTATTTTTTATTATATTTGACATTCCAATTTAAATTTCTACCTTTTAAAAATGTACTCCCGTACAAAGGCAAATTTTAAATGCAAATAACTTCCATATTTTCAGTGAGATGGGATAATGGAAGAATGTATTTTGAAAATTAATAATATTTAACACATAAAATTAGGCAAAAAAAGATAAATTATGAACCCCATTCTCATATATATTTCTAAGATATATTAAGACATTTTACCTTTACAGAATCCTTTGGATCAAGACCTAGTTTTATGATCACTTGCCACTCTTCTTTTGTTTCTTTGTCACTGGCATACAGGAAAAATTCAGTAGGTTCTGGAGAAAGCTGAAAGCTTCTAGCTGCATATACCACACCATCATCACCAATTCGGAAATCTGCTGGTGCACTGCTTTCAAAATGGACTTTTCTGTGTGCTTCACAGCTTCTAAATCTTACTGCAAATACATAAAACACAACATATATAATGAAAAAGAAGGTTTAAAAACCCTGATATTCTGGATAATTTGTTGTAGATAAGTCAACTCTATTGTTGGTTCATTTTAAAAGACTGTTTGCAAGAAATATGTCGATGAATCAATAGCTAACTGAAAACAAAACAAAATTTTTAATTAAGATCTCCCACTGATTTGTTTTTTGCAAGCCCTAGTACATTAAGCTTAGTTTTTAATAGTATATGATTTTTTATTGTTTGATAACCAAACAAGGCATTATATAATAATTGTTTTATTACTACTTTCCAATTTTTCTCCAACATATTTCTGAAACATTTGCCTTCTACCTTTTCTGCTCTAGAATATGAAAGCCTGAGGTTTGGTCTCTTTTGGACCATTATTTTGCAAATCCCAGATTACAACAAAGTAAAATATGAGAAAGAAATATTTTATACATATATACTATCTTTTAGGATACTACTAGATAGATTAAAAGAAGTATCCTTAAAATCTGACATTATGAGATTTTATTATGGAGAACATAAAAAATAAATGTTATGCACATTTCATGTAATTAGTAACATTTCTATTATGGATCACATAAGTTCAAAGATGACCTATCTAGGTTATAGAAAGTTATTCTATATATATATTGAGACTATAATTACAGTAATAAGTTGTTGTGGTATAAGTCAAGGCACCCATGTGACCGGAAGTAATTTTACAGCCTTTTTCACTGTAAAGAGAACATGGCAGTGGTTAAACAAACCCATTCATCTGAATGAACATTTGTTTGCTGGAAACCAGGAAAAAAAAACCCATAAGGAATTGTGGCCATGTGACCCTGGAATGCCATGACCAGTCATAAAGCAAAACCGTCCAATATGTGGTCACGTGACCAAGTGACAATCAATGATTTACAGATCATACTCTGAGAACTGCTGCTCTACCCCAACCAATTTTGGGTTTTCCACAGCTCATCTTAGTTGTAAATAATATCACTGATTTGCTTCTCAATTTGAAGAAGAATTCTCCCTCAACAAATACTATATTTTAATAAAAAAATTCTTGAAAATTCAGCTTAACATTATTTCATAAATTCTGAAAAAAGCAGACCCATATCTATAGTACAGTACCTTATTATGAGCTCAGGAGCAACTAGCTATACAACATAGTGGTCAAAGCAACAACCATATAAATGAACAAGAACTACCACAAGATATAAAAAGTATGTTATCTAATGTAGTGGCATGCAATTTGTAGGTTCTGTACTTATAAGCTATAAGTACTTATAAGCTATAGGTTCTGTACTTATAAGCTCTCCTTTCCTTCCCTTTAAAGTAGGAAATAGGTTCCTTCTTATAGACCCGAAGAAGTCTAATAGAAATATGTGAATATAATCTGGACAATCACTAACTGGATTCCAGAATTTATCTGAGACAGCTTAAGAAATGGATATCAAATGTCTCTCTGTAGCTCAATATGCTTAAATATCTAAAGGAAAGCTAGTACCTTCCTGATTGATATTGTTTTTTGAGGCAACTCGATGCTATAAAATTCAAGAGGAATTGTTTTTTTAACAGCATCTTGCTGAAAATTTATAAAACTGACAGTGTCCTGGCAAAATCAATCTTTGCAAGTACTCATGTTAAAAGCTTCCTGTGTGTATATGCTTGTGCACACACAGATGTATGGATTCCTTTGTTAACTATTAGGCAACTGCTGAGCAATTAGATTTGTAAAGATGAACTTGGATCAGTTAACAAGCTAACTTTCTGCTTTCAAGAGAAAAAAGTTGTATTTTAAGTTATTATTGGTTAGATTTTATATTAAAAAATCCCCTTGTAGAAAGTCATTATTAATGCTGTTATTTTCCTAAACTGATGAAAGGGATGACACATTTTTCACAGTATTGTGACATTGTCTTTAGCTAAACTGCAATTTAAATGCATTACTCAGAAAGCAATAAAACAATTTTTCACAGTAAAAAATAAAAATGCTTATAAAGTATATCCAAATAAATTATAAAATATAAGCCAATATAATTTAAACTTGTTTGATAATTTTGGTGTGTATGCGTCTGCACGTCAGAACTCTGGAACCAGGTCTTGAGTAGCTTTTCAGGGTCCATCATAACTTCAAATGGTCCCTTGATGACCAGTCATTAAAAAAGGATTACCTGCATAGAGACACCATCAAGTAGTTTTTTGGCAATAATATTGAAGGGTGAATACAAGGGATTGAAATAGCATTGTTCTCTGTTCCCTCCATTTTTTTCCCCAGTGGATTTAAAATTTCCTGGCAATTAAATATATTCCTCTCTTTGTTCCTTTTATTTATCTGCTCATTTAAAAAGAAAAAAACCCTTCAGAGATAGAAAGATAAATAGAACTCTTAGTTTTTTAATTACAGGGAGGGAAGGATCAAGCTACATGAAATATTTTAGGCAGAAAACTCTATGCAGTGAGCTGTGTAAAAAAGAATTCAATACAGTATATACCTGGAATACATATAAACGAATTATTCAATTAGTGAAAAATAACATGTTGAATCATGTTTTGATAGGGTATTTATACAAATGTTTCATCATGGACATATGTGAATGTAGCTATCAGACCAAAAATTACCTACATAAATACTGTTTCTTGCATTTTAATACTATGTAATTATACAGTAAGTCATGATTGTTTTCATTTTGCAAGATCCCAGTTCTGTGGGTTATTCTGATCCCTTTCCCTTATATAAAAACCATAATGAAAGTGAACTAATAATGGAGAAAAATATTTATTCAGTTACACTATGTCCTGATTTCCTTGGTTTATTATATAAGGTTATAGGTAGTCCTTAATTTATGGTTATAATTGAGACTGGAATTTTGCTTGCTAAGGAATACAATCATTAACCTAATCATTATGTGACCAGACCTGCTTTATGACAATTTTTTTCATTGGTGTTAAGTGAATCACTGAATCATGTGGTCATTAAGCAAATCTAGTGTTCTCAATTTTGCTGCTTATTGGAAACTGGCTGGAAAGGTTGCAAATAGTGATCAACTGCCCATAGGATACTGCAATTGACAGTAAATGTGGTTTGGTTGCCAAGTGCCCAAATTGCAATCACATAGGGGTGGTAGAATAGTCATAACTTTGAACGATCAATAAATAAATGGTTGTTAAGGACTACTATATTTTATTAAAACTGATGTACAACAACGGAACCCATATGTACTGAAGAGCAAGGTGTGAAGTATGCAATCTCATTTATAGTACATTGAAGAAATAAACGATGTACATTCGTTTCTAATGATATAAATAATTCATAATAGTTGTACATTTTTAATCTCATGTATTTTACTAATAATCTTCAATTAAATGTTTCTATTTGTCAGGCAATTACCATTATCACAGTGACACTTAACTGTGTTGCATCCCAAACTCAGTTTGAATCCTAAAGTTCTTTAGCGGTTTAGCACCTTTATTTTTTATTACTTTCTCTATTTTGTGGTCCCACCAATTCTTGCTTGCAGACAAATGGTATTTCTTGCAGATCTTCCAATGCCCCATTTGTCATGTTGTTGTTTGTAATCAGACTACATGATCTTCTTCCAGGAACTAACCAGGTAGTCCATTATTTCTTCAGCTTGTTTGCAGACATAATTATATGATGTCCACGGTTGTTGTCTCAATTCTGGCATATTATTACTATTATATTACTGTTGTGGTCTCCTTTTATATATTTTGATTGATTCAAGGTAATAAGCATCCAAATGCCCTGCCTTTTATTTTTCCCACAACAAAAGCCTGTGAACTGGGCTGGATTGAAAGAGAATGAGTGGTCAAGGTCACTAAGCCATCTTTCATGCTCAAGGCACTCACTCTTGGTTTCTAGGTCAGGATCTCTTACCTAAAAAGAGTTGGAAGTAAAAAAAACAAAACTAACAGAAGTGCAGCAAAAAAAGTATTTAAGAAGAGAAATACTATTGGCTACTATTAGCAAGCATGGACTATCAGGCTCCTTACAAGAAGCTTGAATTTGCCTGAAGCTTCTCATAAACCTGAAATAATATTAAAGCTGATTCCCAACACGATATCCTCTTGGATTTAACCTGGGGTCCTCTTTCCCCATGTTTTCCACTAATAAATAGCAAACTGGTCTCATATTTGCTATATTCAGATCTACGTGGCAATTGCCTGTTTAGATTTTCTGCATTCCTGCCCTAGGAAACTAGCTCCTAATATAATCCTGACCTGGGCATGCACAAAATACTTGCTGCCTTGCAAAAAATGCAGGACAATAGCTGATTTGTCCTACCTTATCTCTATTTCCTTTTCCTTTTCTAGATAGCAGGAATATTCAACAATATTTTGTTTTGTTCCATTAGAATACTCATGCCAATTTTATGACTGCTTTTTTTTTCTCAGAAAACAGCCAAGTGGATTGTTTTAGCAAAGTTTCTGAGGAAGCTGTTGTCCTATCTGGAAGCAAAATTTATTTTTGTACCCATCCCTAAACATATACAAGCCCATTTTTATTTTTTAATATGCTATTACTACATTAAATCTTCATGGTAGCTCAGAAATTAGCTCAATTCAGTAGGAATTTTCTGCAGCTAAGCACATAAAATACAAGATGAAATTAATTTTGTTTAAACATCTTTCTAACATGTGGGGACTGTAACTCTCAAAACTGCTAGACAATTTGAAGAGCCTAGTAGCTGGCAATTCAATGGCGGTTAGCAGTAGCAATACACATGGAAGACACTATTCAACAACAATAAATGAATTGAACAATGTCATTAATTTGATGCACCAAAATTATGGAAAATATTTATGCAACTTAAAACAATGATTTCACTAATTATTACATTACATCATTTTGTTTCTGAAGAACATGCAATGTAACAAAAGATTAAGGATTATTGTATTAATTAAATATTTTTTAAAAAAATATATCAAAGCAATCAGTATGGTCACTGTAAAACTGATTAGAATGTCTGCCTACAATTTATAGAAGATACTAAAGGGGGAAATTTATTTAATTTGTCAAAATTACATTTCAAGATTTGAAGTCTTGATGTTACATTATGTTTTGCAATCAGTTTTTAAAAAAACATTCTAGTTAATGTTATTCCCATATCCCTCAGCTAATCAAATCAACATAAATCGTCTATTTTTAAAACTACCTATAATGTAAAGCATAATCTCAAAAATGTTCAGTGAATCTCATTTACACATTTTTATTAAAACGTTCCATTTAATTTCCCATAATTCTCTTTGCTTATTGAATAAAGTCATAATAAGCATGCCAGAGATAAAATGGGGATAAAGTTACGGTACTTCTGTTTCATAGAAATGCCTATGCAGCTCTTTAAAATAGGAATTGTGACAGTCAGCAAAAGCACAGATTAGTTAACTCCAACACAATCCAAATTATATTCGATTCAATGATCCTTTTCAGTTTTTGCCACTCCCAATCACTGACACAAAATCCTTCATAATACTCCCTCTTTTTTGCCTTCATTTCAGTCGAAAATATAATAGAAAGGGGTAAGCATCTTAGAGGAAATATAATACATTTGTATTTGGACAACAGCTTTTATTTTCCAGTGCAAATATAATAGAGAGAATTCAGCCTCTCTTGGGCTATTAAAATTATTTAATAAACAGATGGCAAGTATAATAAATCTGTGTATTCGTGTGGAACTCTACTGAAGCCAGCAAAATGAAAGAGGGATAAAATAATGCAATTCTTTAAAAATGAGCATCAAAATAATCAAAATTATTTTTTGAATGTTCAATTCTGGTTAATGAAAAAGCAATACTAAATATTAATACTATTTATTAATGTAGATGAAAATCTACTTTGCACCCAAATATATCCAAGGCTATTCCACTTATACAAGAAAAAATAAAACAGTTAAATTAAGAAACAAAAATAGTCTGAAGAGATAAAACAATAATTTTAATATCAATAAAACCAGCCAAATTTAATGAAGGCCTGCTGGAATAAATACCTATTTAACAATTGATGATCAACAGTAACAAGAAGGTGCCAAAGAGACTCCTGCATCAGAAAATTTCAAATTCTGAGCATGTATTTAAAAAAAGACTGTAAAATTTCTAACATTCATATTATGGATTAGAGAGCCAGTGTGGGGTAGTGGTTAATGCACTGGGGTAGAAAATGGATTCTAGTCCTGCCTTAGGCATGAAATCACTTGCGGAACCTTGGGCCAGTGACTTGTGACTGTGAACTTTTCCTCCTCTTACAAATTTCATTGGCTGATAGCAGACACAACTTAACACTAAAACATTGTCTTTCATTTTCTTTTTAATTATAAAGTATTTGATGTATTTCTGTGAACCACACAATCAAATTATGTTTGGTTTTAAGATGAATAATCTCAGTAAATTGTTCTACCTTCTTACTATAGGTTGGAACCAACCTTATCCATGCTTGCAAACTGCCTGCAATGATTTAGGTTTTGAAAGATCCTTTAAAGTGGTAAATGATTAAATCCTTTCTATCATTCATGCAAAAACCTGGATTAGCAACTCACATTGACAAGGGGACTGGAAAGAAATTATATATATATTGAGTGCACCCTTTGTAAATGTCAGGCCCAAGCCAAAGACATAGTAAATTCCATCCTTTATTTCCTATAACTAATAGTCAGAATCTTGCCAAACTAAAGCTATAAACCTCTGCCCTAATAGATATATACCAACAGAATTTAGGATATGCCTAACCCTGAACCTCTTCCCATTTTCCCTAACCACCTTGGGACTGTGCAATCCCCTAATTTGGGCTTCTTTCTGGAATGTACTGCTTCCTCCCTAGGAAAGAACTGTGCTGCCAAGACTCCCCTCTATTACCTCTTCAGATGCACATACCATCACAGTAAATAATTTGCACAATAATGATTATCAAGCATCATCAAATACAAAAACAGGAGGGTTTTTTTTGGTCAGGTGCCTCCTTAAATTCAGATAAAGACTGTCAGTAAATATAAGACAGGGCAGTATACTAGAAATGAAAGGAGCATATCCAAAATACTTTGAAATCATTATACCCATCAAAACACTACACAGAACTACTTACACATAAGTATGGAGATAAGTGATAAGCAGCAGAAATATAGACATCAATTCAAGATACAAGAAAGATGCCTGAATGTGAAAACAGATGGGCAACATGCATGCTAGGAACATGCTAGGAAGGTTCTGTTATATCAGCACAAAATTAAGACATATTTTAAGACACAATGCAAAAACAATGTTGTGCAAATTATGCAATGTATTGAGGTAGCACTAATACTCAGTACCTACGTGGGAACTGGCATCAGTTGCTGAACTGTCACATTTAGTATAACATTATAAAAGAACAAATAGAAGGGGCGTTGTCTTACCTGAACGTCTTTTCTCAGTACGGAGAAGGAGAATCCACCAATGGGTTTTCTCTGGCTGCCTGCTCTTGAGACCAAGTAGCCAAACTTGACACGCCCCCTCTTGCTAGGAGATCCAGTCTTAACGAGGGTGAAAGTGGCTGAGATGTTGGCTCTCAATCCCTTAAATTTGGCCTAACTGACCTAAAGGGTGGGTGTGGATTCTCCATCTCCTTACTGAGAAAAGACGTTCAGGTAAGACAACGCCCCTTCTCCAGTACAGGAGATGGAAAATCCACCAATGGGACATACCAAAGCCTCACTGTCCCGATGGGTGGGAAACAGATAAGGCCAGAACAGTGTCCCCGGAGACCACTTGTTGAAGGACCTTCTGACCAAAGAATGTGTCCGCCGAAGCAAAGCGGTCAATCCTGTAATGGCGTACAAATGGGGAGGGTGAGGACCATGTCGCAGCCCTGCAAATCTCCTCGATGGACGCCTGAGTGGACCATGACGCAGAGGTCGCAGCACTGAGAGTGGAGTGGGCAGTAAGATGACTTGGAGCCGGCAGGGAAGAGGACTGGTACGCCTCTGCGATACAGGCCCTTATCCACCTGCCAATAGTGCCAGTGGAAACCTTCTGTCCCAGAAAAACCGGATGGAAGGAGATAAATAGCCTCAGATCTACGAAAAGGCTCAGTGCGCTTCATGTAATGCCGCAGTGTCCTGCGGACATCCAGTATGTGCCATTGCTGCTCCAAGTCACAGGAAGGATTGGGGCAAAAATTGAGCAAAATGACTTCCTGTGCCCTATGGAAGAGCGAGTTGACCTTGGGAACAAAGGCGGAGTCAAGATGAAGAACCACCTGATCGCCGTGAAAGATACAAAGGTCATTCCTGAATGAGAGAGCAGCCAGCTCAGAGAAACGTCTGGCTGACATGATGGCGATTAAGAACGCAACCTTAAGAGACAAGTACTGCAATGGAATAGTAGCTATGGGCTCAAAGGGTAGTTTTGTTAGAGTGCGAGGCACACAAGCCAATTCCCAAGAGGGGTACCTGTGAACCACGGGAGGCCTGGTGTTGCACGCACCCTTGATGAAGGTGCGAATCCTAGGATGGTGAGCTAAGGGAACTGAATCCGCACAAGTGAGTAATGTTGACAGGGCCGCCACCTGTCTGCGAATAGTCACAGGGTCCAGGCCTCTGTCCAGACCGTCCAGAAGATGATCCATGATCTGAGGGATGGTCAATTTGTAGACATCCAATTGTCACCTTCTACACCACTGGCAAAAATTTTTCCAAGTAGAATCATACATGCAATTGGTCGCTGGGCGATGAGGCCTGAATCATGGTAACTGCGCGGGGAAAAAATAATTCTTGTGTCATGATGCTGCGCTCAAGTGCCAGACGGTCAACTGTAACCATTGAGGGTCCGGGTGTTGGAGGGTCCCCTAGTGTAAGGAAACGCGATGTGGAGGAATCTTCCACGGAGGAGACCGGGAAAGATTCAACAAATTGGCAAACCACGGCCTCTGTGGCTAGTACGGGGCCACGAGGATCAGTTCCGCCTGCTCCTGGAGTAGTTTGTGGATGGTCGCCGGTATGAGTGGGAGGGGAGGAAAGGCATAGAGGAGATCTTGTGGTCACGGGGTCCACAAGGCATCCGTCCCCTCCACCCCTGGAAGAAAATAGTGGGAGGAGTACCTGGGGAGTTGGGATTGGTTGATGACGCAAACAGGTCAAGAATCAGATGGCCGAACCTGTGGAAGATCTCGAAGAACAGATCCAGATGTAACCCCCACTCCGAGAGGTCCACCGTAGAGCGACTCAAAAAGTCTGCCTGCTGGTTCTCCACCCCCGAGATGTGTTCGGCCCTGAGAGAGCCCAGGTTGGACTCTGCCCAGGAACCCAGGAGCCATGCCTCGGACATAAGGGACCTGGACCTGGTGCCCCTCTGATGATTGACGTGTGCCTTGGACGCCACATTGTCCGTGAGGATCAGAATGTGACGTCCCCTGATCCAGTGCCCGAATTAGCGAAGAGTTAAGTGGATGGCCCTGAGCTCCAGCCAACTGATGTTGCTTAGTTTTAGCTTTCTTCTTGCCCCCTCCCCCGCTTCCAAATCAAGCGATCTGCGCTTTTGTGATGTGGGCGGGGGGGTGCCTGAGCCTTGGTATGCCTGGGGCGAAGCACTGTCTGCCATGTTGTCTGGATAATCCGGTGAAGGTACCCAGACGGTGTGGGGAGACCCCAAGGACGCAGATCCAACTGGCAGAGATAGGAAATCGACCCTTGTTCTGCACTAGTGCAATGGCAGTCACAGTCAGACAAATCCCTAAGTTTGTCTGCAAGGCCAAGTGACTAAAGGTCACAACTAATCACAGCAGGTGGTATTAAAGTCCCCTATGCACAGGTGAGTTACTATAAAAAGGTACACCAGCTAAAGTTCTATACTCTGAAAGTGCAGGCAATAAAACACCCTTCAACAAGTGAAAGAAATTTCACACTTTAGAAGATCAATCCTTGTGCTCTCTCCCCCCGGTGGGGCCTGACTCAGCAGGCACTGTGACGGGAGACCAGGCACGCGTCCTGTTTCAACTAGGCCTTCGACTGGCCTCCATGAATGTCCGGCCACACCCAGGAACAAAATGGCGGCCGCGCCTCTTAAAATGGTGGCCGCGCCGGTGAGAAGGCCTCCGCACCTGCCCCGAAAATGGCGGACGCGCCTGTGCTTAAAATGGCGGCCGCGACTCTCACACGTGGCCAACGGTGGCCGCAAGCTCCGAAGCCTGCAATCGGCAAATTCCAGGAGAAAAACTGTTGTGGAACCCTACACCCCTTGCAGGGCAACCCGGGCCACTCTCCCCCACTCCGAAGGGCACTTGCTTTTCGATGTAGCAGCAGCGCTGTTATCCGGAACGCCTGCTTCGACCGTCTGAGTGAGAAGGCGAAGGAAAACCTCCCCAGGGATGCTCCTGTAAGGGAGCGGATCTGCCGATCGTCTCTCGAGCGGCAAAAGGCAAGTGAGGGAAAAATTCCCTCAGTAGTCCTGTGGCCCGAGCCTCTCAGGCTCTTGGGCCCAAAGGCCTCAATCGACAGCCAATCGTTCTAGCCAAATTTAACCAATTTGAAGCTGACTCAATCCGAATTGTAATCAATCTTGTAAATTTAGAGCTGAAAAGGGAAAAAATAAAATTTACTAAGTACAATAACTGACTAGGCCTAACTAGCTAAGGAGCCTCCAAAATTTGCTGCTGCTGAGCTGTAGACTAACTCAAAACTGGAAGACACTCCCTGAAGGAGGTGTGGCTAAAGTTCTGACTTAGTCTAGTTGAGCAGGAAGGCTATAATTACCCACAGGTGGATTCTACATCCAATCATGCTGGAGAATGACCGAGAAACCATGTTGTTGGAGGACCTGAATGGTGAGTTTCAGGTCCGCCTGAGCTGCCTGGAAGGAAGACGCTTGAATCAAAATGTCGTCCAAGTAACACTGGACGCGTATTGGTACCTTCCTCAAATGGGCGGCTAGTATGGCCAGGATCTTGGTGAACACCCTGGGTGCCAAGAAAAGGCCAAAAGGAAGGGCCTTATACTGGAAATGACTGCCCCTGTAACAGAATCTGAGGAACCATCAATGAACTGGATGGATGGGATATGGAGATACGCTTCTGTGAGGTCTATTGACGCTAGGAAGTCTCCTTGTCTGATGCCCCCCAGGATGGACTGGAGTGATTGCATCTTGAACTTTTTGTAAGTGATGTAATAGTTTAGACCCTTGAGGTCCAGAATCGCTCTGAGGCCTTGGGAGCCACAAAGAGGATGGAGTAGAATCCCCCTCCCTTGTGTTCCGGTGGTACCAGTTCTATGGCCTGAATCTCTAGAAGATGTTGAATGGCCTCCTGCATGAGAACAATAATTCTGTTTGAGTGGATCCTGGAAAATGGGACAGGTAATGAATCTGTCCGGAGGGGCTGGCCAGAAATTCCAGGGACACACCAAACTGGATGGTTTGTAAGACCCAGGTGTCCGTGGATGTGAGTTCCCACTGATGGAAGAAGTGGGCCAGCCTTTCCCCGATGGGAACTACAGTGTAAAAGTCACTTGGACCTTCTGTAGGGGCGTCCTGCCCCTCGAAATGGCCGTTTAGATTGACTCTGCTGTCTGGACAGAAAGCCTGGCCTGTCATACGGGCGATCATATGGCCTATCCTGCCTGGGTGTGTATGAGTGGGAAGGCTTAGTGACTGATGGGCCTGCCGCTGGCCGAAAGGACTGCCTGCGGAAATAGGAAGCAGGACGTTTGTCGGCCCGTTTGTTCAAGGAGGCCATGACCTTCCGCTTGTCCTTGTTCTCTACAAGGTACCGGGCCAGGGCCTCCCCAAAAAGATTATTCCCAGATAGGGGGCAGTGACGAGACGCCATTTGGCTTTGGCGTCAGCCTGCCAGTGTTTCAGCCAAAGCATCCTCCTGGCTGTAATGTTGGATGCTAGAGACCTAAAGCAAAGTTGGCCGACTGAAGCATTGCGTCCGCAGCATACTCAGTGCCTGCCACCATTTTGGTTAGGTCCTGATGTGTCCGAATGTCCTCAGCAGGAACCCTGGCCTGAAGTTGACGCAGCCATAAAAGGGTGGTGCGCACAAAGGATGCACAAGTGGCTGTTTTAATTGTCCATGCTGCTGATTGATGGGTCTTCCGGAAGGTCTGATCCCATTTTTTATCATCTGCTTTAAGTGCCTCCGACACGTCTCCAGCGACTGCAGTCTGGGATACCAGAGGGGTCCAGGCTTCATCAACCTTGGGGACCTCCAGGGCATCAGTGAGGTCTGTGGAGGTGCTGAAAATCTTTTTGTCAGACCCGCTTACGGAAGGGAAGGAGGAAGGGGAGTACCATTGTTTCTTGATCCCTTTAAAAAATATAGAGGGGCACAGAACATGATGTTGGGCTGATACCGTTTTAAAAAATATTGGATTTGGGCTGGAATCCGATGTTGCCTGCGGCTGAGGGAACTGATCGGACCCTAAGTTCGCCGTTGATGTGGCCTTACGAAGCAGGGGAAGAAACAGGGCTAGGTTGAACAGGCTTCCCAATGGGGAGGGCTCAGGGAAGTTCCTCCTCCTTCGACAGATTAAATTCCAGCTGCTCCTCATCTTGCGGGAAGAATATCCGCTCATGGAGGAGTGTGCGGGAGATGTGGGTTCCTGAAGTATAGGGAACCCTGTAGGAGGAACATAAGGTGGCTTGGCTGACCAGGTGGATGGAAGGACCAGGTGGATGGGAGGACCGTTCTGCTAGAGCTCGGTCCACGACCTTGGATAGCAAAGACCTCAAGGTGGCCGTCAGAGAAAATATCTCCGATGTCTGGTCCCGAGTCCTGCGGCTGAACCTGAGATGGTTGTTGCTTGTTGACCCAATGCGGAAGGGGAGCTGAGTATGACAGGCGTCCCTGTGATAGACCACACGCCTTGAGCCGAGGTTGAAGGACCTAAAGGAAGATTAAATTCAGGGACCGCCATTTGATCCATATCTAATCCGGCCTGCCTCTGCGCTCTGGAGAACTCCTTCTCCAGAGCCTGGCGCCTATGGCTGGCTTGCTTTTCCGCCAACTTGGAAGGCTTCCTGAGAGTGGTTTTAGCCTTAGATTTGGCCTTGCCTGCCGCCTCCTGTTCAGAGATTTGTGGCAGCCGTAACTGGAGGATGGCAAAGCAGTGCTCATGGGGTGAGACATCGTGGAGTCCTCCATCCTGGCTGAGCTGTCTCAGGGGAACTGAGGCAAAGCTCTGGCTGGCAGGCAAGCAGTTGGCAGAAGCGAGATTGAAACAAGTAACAAGACTGCTCCCCTGACCACCTGACCAGAAAAATAATCTATCTGGGCTTTGGTCATGGCAATTAAGTCAGATGCCGAAGGCACGGTTGGGGACCTGCTCTGGGTTCCGCCCAGAGGACTTAGGTGGCCAGTCAAGGTGCACCAAAAAAAGCCCCCATGAGGGGCACAGAGGGCCTGAGGAAAAAGGGGCCTGGCAAGGAATAATCAGGCTCAAACGGCGGTTAATCAATTTGTGTTATGTGTAGTGAGTGTTTGCAGTAAAGAAGCACACACTTCCAAAGTGGCCTGGGTCAGGCTAACTACAGTGAGTATGCCTCGTGTGGCCTAAAGGAACTCCCACGTGGTGTCCAAGATGGTGGCCACTGGGGCCTGCCGAAGCCTATGTGTGCACAGAAGATTGCGGCCTAAGCGGGAATCAAATCCCTGAAAGGTGAATAAACTGAGCTACCGATGGGGAACAGAACGAATTAGGACATAGAGGGAAGGCAGATTGTAACTTTCTTTCTTTGACGGCAGCCCCAAAATGGCAGCCGCAACTGTCCTTCGCTGAGAATGGCCTCCGCAAGCCTCTAAGGCAAAGGTCCTGGTGCTGGGGCAATCGTGGTGGCAGCACTAACCGCTGTGCCAAAAATAAGCTCTGCAGGACTGCCTCCAAAACAGCAGGTAAAAACGAGGCTGAAGTTGACTTCATTGCCTTTAACAGCAACCAAAATGGCGTCCGCGACTGTCCCTGGCTGCCTGGGATGTTTCGAAGATCTGAATTCAAAATTGAATTTCAGACCTGCAGCCTGAAATTGCACCTGGTAGCTCCAAGAAGGGAAGGAAAAAAAAAGGGGGGGAGAATGTGGATATGTTCCAGGAAGCCCCTGCTCAGACGTTTTCGCCCAGAGCCCTAGGGAAAGGAAAGAGGGAAAGCTGTAGAGACCTCCCCCCACCTCACACACCTCGAATCATGCGATTGAGTAAGTACTGAACCCAGTGCTGTGGGGAAATTTAATTAAAGGGATTCCAAATTATTGTTCTAGCCAAATATTGGGATAACTACAGGAAAGGAAAATTCACCAATGGAGTTTTTCTAACCTGCTATCTGCTGAGAGCCAAACCTGATATGTCTTCAAGAGCTGAGACCAAGTTAAGACTGGATTTCCTAGCAAGAGGGGGCGTGTCAAGTTTGGCTACTTGGTCTCAAGAGCAGGCAGACAGAGAAAACCCATTGGTGGATTCTCCATCTCCTGTACTGGAGAATGTCTAATTTCATATACGAGTATTGTTTCCTATGTTTTTTAGTGGTTTTTTCAATAGTTCTATCTAAATAAAAAATACAAAACACTTCACTTGATATTCAGCTTGAGAGATTGAGATAATGAGTAAAAATGGCAACAAGCTTGATGGATTATAGGAGGACTAAAATTCTACTTTTGGAAAAGGCTTAAGGGCAGAACAGAATATTTACCTTTGAGGACTCTATTACAGATAGAACCAATTGCCTGAATTTGAAGATCCCTGAGTATAGTACATACATATAACAATGAGATTTATGATGTTATTCATAAATGGATTTCATTATCCAGATTTAATATTACTATAAGTATCAGTGAACATTCTCAGTCATAATTTGCAGCAGTTTTCATGCTTCATATATAAAAAATGTTTATCAGCAAAGGAATGCATTTATTTAGAATCATGTTCTTTGCTTTTTAATAGTGTTTGCAGATAGCTTTTTTTAAAGTATTGGTGTTTGCAGACACATTTTTTAAAGTATTATTTAAGATTTGGACCCAAAACTTTTACAGTTTTTTCTGTGTCTTTTACAGAGCACACAGAAAGTTTTAAAGTATTATTTAAGATTTGGACCTAAAACTTCTTTTACAGACAGTTCTTTCTATGTCTTTTACAGAAGACACAGAAAGAACTGGGTCTTTTAAAGACAGTGGGCAATAAATTACTTCTACTCTTCAACACAATTGAAGTAGATTTTTTTTTATACTCTCTGAGGATATTATGTTTTATAGGATATGCATTTCACTGAGGTGCCCTTAACTCTACACTTTTTATTTTTTAAAAGGGATATAAATTTAACGTGGATTATATCTTATCCACTGCCTCTATATTTCAATACTTATCAGACGAGCTTATTATAGTTTAATACACATTCACTATGCAATTTGCATTGGGTGCAATTTATAATTTTATTACCTTTATATTTTTATCAATATTTCAGCAACCAGTAAAAAGATGTTCCAAGTGTTTTCAAAAAGTAGATTAAATAAGTACTTTATGTATATAGGCATACTGCTTACATTTAATAGTTCATAAGATGCAAGCATTAATACATTCATATGTTTAGTAATCTCTCGATTAGAGATCTTAGCTTGAATAGAATATCATGAACATGACTGGGTTAAAAACTAGACTTGTTTATATTTGTGGCATGCTAAAAAAATGAAACAAAATTCAAAGTTTTATTCCTTACTTAGCAGGGAATGCTCATATGGTTCTAATTGGTATGTGCTACAGCCACTGTAATCCAGCAGGCATTTGTCTACACAATCAAGAACAGAAACATCCCAGAAAATGAAGTCAGAGACTAAGATCAAAGCAACAAGATGAAGTTAGTCAACTGATGGAACTACAGAAGGTGGTAGAGATTAAGGATAAGACTCAGCTTCTAAAAAAACAAAATACAAGGTCTGTCTTCATTTGAAGCTAGACCTTGCTATACAAAGGTTCACAGATAACAAGTGCAAAAATGGCTACAGGACCTGAAAACAGACCACAGCAATCTCCTAGAACAGGAATCAGTCATCATCACAGTAGCAGACATGCAACAGTGGGTCAAGAAAATGAAAAGTTAGACAGCACCTGGCTTGGACATGACAGCAGTGCATGCATGCTTAGCAGCATGAACCAGCTGCTTGTAGCAGGCTCCCACCCAGACTGGGTAATACAAGGATGGACAGTGCTGATAATGAAAGACGCTGGAACAGTAACTTCCAACTAGCAGCTAATAACTTTACCACATACAACATGGCAAATTTTATCAGGCATCATGCCACCAAGCTACAAAACCATATGGACCAGTACAGCTCAGCAGGACACTGGGAAGACCAGAGGCTCAAAACATATGTTGGTCACAGATAGAGCAATCACCCAAGATTCAAGATTTACACAAACCAATCTGAACACAACCTGTTTTGGTTACAGAAATCAATCACACATGAAGCTGTGAATACCTGATGATATATAAAATCAACAAGACACAAAAGGCTTTTCCTCAAGAACTCAATGGGACTGTAGAAGACAACATGAAACCAAGAACATCCTGGAGTATATCAGTAAGATGACAAACAAAGATGAGCTGATAAGAGAATACTTGAAGCAGCAGCAGACATGGGAAGAAAATCAAACACACACATTGCCATGGCAAGACAAGATTTTTCATAGGATGAGGTAGCTGACACTGAGAAATCCTACCAGTGTCTGAAAAGGAATGGATTAAAAGACAGCACTGAGGCACTATAGCACAAGAATTGGCACTAAGCATCAGATCTATTGAATAGAACAGAATAACAGTGTTGGAAAGACCTTGGATGTCTTCTACTCCAACATCCCGCTCAGACAGGAGACTTATACTATAGATGCAGGGTATACCACACTAGATAGGATGCAAGGTGCAGGCTGCATAGAGAGAGTCTTACAAGTCCACATGGGAGGTTCCACAGGAGGTAGTGGAAAAAAACATGATTAGGATCTTCTGAGACTTCCAGATGCAGACGGATGGGCAGGTACTGCATTATCAGCCTAACATCGTGGCAGTTGACCAGAACCAGAAGACAGTGGTAGTGACTGATGTAGCGGTGCCAAGTGACAGCAACATCAGGAAGGAGTGTGAGAAGCCGGAAAAGCACCAGGACTTGAAAGTGTAACTAGAGACAATGTGGAAAGTAAAAACCAAAAAGGTCCCAGTAATGATAGCAGCACCTGGGGCTGTGATTCCTAAACTGGGAGGCTGACTCCCAACAAATCCCTGGACAGATAGGAGCTGTCTGTCCAGAAGAATGCACGCTAGACCTAAAGAATCAGCTCATGGCTACAGAAAAAACTATCTGGTTAACTTTGGGCCAGTCATTCTCTCTCAGTCCAATTAATCCCAGTTGTTGTGAAGAAAATGGAGGAGGAAGATTAGGCATGTTTGCTGCCTTGAGTTATTTATAAAGATAATAAAAGTATGATAAAAATCAAATAAATAAATACAACAAATACTTTGATGCAATCTGCTTTTAAATGCAATACTCAACTCTGCATCAAAAAGTCAAATAATTATATGCTTGTAATAGTGACATGCTAATTTGTAATTAATAAAGAGAATACTTTTTTATCTTCTATTCTCTATTCAGAAGTTATCTGAATAGTAGACTGCCAATGATTTTCAAGCAACATTGTACACACATCACTGTATCAAAACAATACAATGCATTAAGATGTATAAGATATAACATCTTTCACTCTCAAATCCTTAATCTCTAACTACTATTATTACTTTTTGATTTTGAAGGACGCAGTTTACAGAATGGTGTGATTCATATATGGATGCAAAGGACTATTCATATTTAACACTGTTACTGTTATCATGAAGCTTATATGATGCAAGTAAAAAAAATAAGAAAAACGTATTTATCTTTATTTTAGCAAAATAATTTTAAAATCCTATCACCATTATTCATCTTATTAAAACTGTTACAAAATGGAAATATTTTTTCTTTTAATGAGAGAGAGACAGAATCACCCCTGTAATTAAAAATATATCTACCGGAAACAATTTTTTGGGTAGTATTTAAAATGTAGGCAATAATTTTTAAAGGGGTAAAATAATTCCAGAAAAAGATTACACAGAATGTACAGTAGTATGGCATTTTTACACATTCTGTTGACCATTGCTAAATTGATGTTTGTTAGAAGAAAGCAAAGGGAAACAAAAAAAAAGTAGAACTAAAAATATTCATTCCTACCGATATTGCAATGTTTCCCCCATCTCCTGGAAAAAGACAGAGGAAAAAAGAAGAAAGGACTACAGATTATGAGAATATTGCATGAAACACTTTTTCAAATTTGTGTGAATTTTAAGCCCAGATTGGATGTTGCAGATATCAGACACTCTGGGATTTTTTAAAAAATAGTAACTGCATAAGACTTTTACAGTAAGGTAAAATACATCAGAAATTATTGCTCAATTCACATTTGAGTATCAGGAGATTGAGAGATTTTTCAGGAATGAGGTAAGATCTTTATAATATTAATTTTCATTTCTTAAAGTAGTCCTTGACTTACAACCACAGTTAGAACCAGAATTTCTGTTGCTAAGCAAGATGGTTATTAAGTGAATTGTGCCTGATTTTATAGCCTTTTTTTCCAATGGTTGTTAAGCTAATTACTGCAGTTATTAAGTGAATTGTGTAGTTGTTAAACAAATCCAGCCTCCCCAGTTGAGTTTGCTTTTTGAATCTGGCTAGAAAAGTTGCACATTGTTATCACATGACCCTGACACAATGCAACCACTGTAAATACATGCCAGTTGCCAAGCACCCAAATTTTGATCATATGACCATGGGGATATTGCAATGTCATAAATGCAAGGACCAGTCGTAAGTCTCTTTTTAAAGTGCCATTGTTATTTTGAATGGTTGGTAAATGAATGGTTGTAAGTTGAGATCTCTCTGTATTGTTTCCTGAATACTATAGTTCACTATACTGCTGGTTATTCAAAAATATTCTAGTGCGGAAATAGGGAATTTGTAGCTTCAGATGTTGCTAAATACAATTTCCAGCACATTTTACCATTGTTCCTGTTGGATGGACTGGCTGGAAGTTGTAGATCACTAATATCTGGGTATTCCTTGAATAATGCCTTATATCATGGAACATCTTAGGGAATATTGCTGAAAACTCTATCTGGGATCCAGGTATAGTAGTCCTCGACTTACATGGAAAGTGGGATTGGAATTTCCAATTGTAAGTAATGCGGCTGTGAAGCATGACTGCACTACTTAGAATACCATCATCCCATAATTTTTAGGTGAAGCAACTTCATGCCAGCTTCTCGGAAAGCTGATAGGGAATTGTAAATATCAGGCTGGCAGATAGGTAATAAGGTGGGGAAGGAGCAAGGGATGGGCAGCGATATGGGAGAAGGCTGGAAACAATGCATGATGGTGCATGGGATGGGAAGAGTGCGCAGAGTGGACGCCTGGGTAGCCCACACCGCCGTCGTTGCAGCACTGCGGGTCGAGTGAGCCGTCACATGAGCCGGAACTGGCAATCCGAGAGAACCATAAGCGCTAGCGATACAGGCCCTGATCCACCTGCCAATTGTGGAAGCAGACACCTTTTGGCCCATGGAAGAAGGCTGAAAGGAGACAAACAGGGCTTCCGACCTACGGAAGGACGTTGTGCGCTTGATATAGCATCGTAAGGCTCTTCTTACGTCCAGGCGATGCCACTGCCGTTCCAAGTCATGTGACGGGCGTGGGCAGAAGTCCAGAAGGATGACCTCCTGTGCCCTGTGGAACACCGTATTAACCTTAGGAATAAAGGCAGGGTCCAATCTGAGGACCCTGCTGATAAATACTTATACTCCCAGTTAAGGCCTACTGGATAGGAAAGTAGGCCTAGAAACCTGAAGAAGATCCCAAAATGGCGACTGACAGATCTGGATGAAACCCGAGGGAATTGAAGCCAACAAAATGGCGGCCGCTAGGAATACAGAGGGGGGGGAGAAAGGATTTTAGCAGAGAAGCAGATAAAGTGTTCAATACAAAACCTGCTGCCTGTTAGCGAAGGGATCGCTGGAACAACCCAGGCCTCTGCAATCCACACTTTAAAATGCCTGCATTAATGGCACAGCGCACCTTCGTTACGCTGTTTTAAAAGGGCCCCTTAGCCCTGCAGCAAGCGACAAACTAAAGGGGAAGAGGGATCTGAGCCCTCCAAAGTGCACAGTAACGACCAGCACGGCAAGAAAACCCCCCTTCGATCAGAAACGAATTCAAAATGGCAGCCGCAAGGCTTCTTGCCGGCTGAATTCAGCCGAGAGGGAGCCTCGTGGCTGCAAAATGACGGCCGCGTGCAAAGCACGCAGCAGAGAAAACTTCCCCCACTCACAAAATACGATTGCTCTCTCAGCAGGCTGCTGAAATTTTGGGAGCAAAAACAACAAAATCCCTACCCTCCCAGAAACCAGGAAAGGGAGAAAGGATTGAGCCTAGAAGCCTCGAAGAAAGAGGGAAGGCGAGGGGGGCGGATTAGTTATAACTCTACTCACTGAAACAGACAGGCAATAGAGAGAGGAAAGGGAAAAAACAGCTAATTCTCCTAGATATCAGAAGAATCCACCAAAGAATTAACTCATCTAGTCCAACCTGCATCCAAGAAGAGAGAGAGTCAGTTCTCACGTCCTCATGGGCAAAGACTAAGATGAAAACTGGAAGCACCAGATAATGAGGGGGCGTGACAACTTGACATCTTAGTCTGATTGGGCAGGAGGACTGAAATAACCCATTGGTAGATTCTTCAGTCATCATGCTGGAGAAGGAACTGGTTTTATAATCTCTAAGGTACCTTCTAAATAAATGTACTGTGTTTGTCTAATTACATACAAAATTGAGATTTTTTTTACTATAACAGTATTTATAAGACTACATTATTTTATAGATTTTATTTATTATTCCTGTAAAAGGGTTTCCCTGTCCTGAAATAACTATTAATGATTTTTAATGATTTTTTTCCTCATGTGCAGAAAGCAGTTATGATTACTTCATATTTAATTGCCTAAAAATTACATTTTGAACACTAGGCTGAAAAGTTATATCTTTTATTTTTGTTAATTTCAAAGTTACTTATTTTATTTTTTCTTAGCAAATACATGATATGTGTGTCCAAATTCTAATATTTTATATGAGAGCAAAACACACAAAATGTTATCCTAGAGAGAATAAACTCAGCCAGTAAAACAAATACATAGAACTGCTGTTTTGAAGAAAACTGCAAAGCGTGAAACAACAGCCTGTTATCAGCCACTGAGAGTCAAAATTCAATACTGGAAGCTAAAACAACTGATCTATTTCACCATCATTTCAACAAACTGATGAATACCATCTGCATGGCAGTTAGAATCCAAGTCTTGCATATCTATTTACTAAAAATCAAAGCTATATTCATTTAAATTGTAGATGGGACAGAGGGGAATTGAGTTTGCAAGGAAGAGAAAATTCAATTCATTAGCAAGTACATTGCTAAAAACAACTGACCAAAATAGAAGCTAGAAAATGACAGTGCTTAGGGTTCAACAACCTCAACTTGATGGTATGAGGATACTCTTGAAAATAAAGCAGACAGATTACATAAAAATATTAATTTTGTTCTGCTTTTTAAAATTGGTTGATTAGTCAGGGACAATATCTTATATTTTAATAAAAAATCTAAATAGCTTAATTTATATGCAAGATCTACCTGTTCTGATATGTTAATTTCATTATTGGAAGCTTAATGGAATGCAGGATAAAACATACAGGATTTCAACAGGTGAATCATAATCTGCATATTTTGACATGGAAAAATATAAAACTGTATAAATATTTTAAAAAAGGTTTTAAGATTCTTAAGAAATTGTGGAAGCCAGTGTTTAGCAAACGTATTTTATTTTTTTTAAATATAAGATACCAATAATTAGAATCAATATGGTAGTTTTATAAATAATTCTCCAACAGACAAAAATGTGGTTGGTAACTTAAGTCCAACATCAAAATTACTCAAAAGTTATTTGGGAAGAATATAAAGTATATTATTAATATACCGAAGATAGAAAAAAAATCCAAATATAATGTAACTTATAGTAGTAGTAGAGACCATTTGCTTTTGCTGTAATCAGTACTGTCAAGAGACAAATATTTCTTGTTACAACCCACTCTGGAATAGACCTGCACATTTTCAATGCAATCCCATAAATTTTTATCTGACAATTTATCCCAATGAAACCTATTTTTTAAAAAAATGCTTATTGAAAATTTTTAGATAGAGAAAACAAGAACAAGAAATATATTAAAAAGTTAGAGAAAAAGATAAAAGAAAGCAATGCAGTTAATTAAAAAAGAAAATTATAATCGAAGAAGCTAATTCCAATCTTTGTAGCAGTTACATATAAAGTTATTATCTCTCCTTGTTTATTAAAATTACATTAGAGATCTCTTCTGTCCCATATTCATTTTATAATCAGCAAACCCATAAATCACTATTTCACTCTTTTCCATAAAAAAGGCTTCTAAGTCTTTTAAGAGTATCTGTTATTTTATCCCTGACCAAACAAATCAGTTTTATCATTTTTGAGAATGTCATCTGTCATCTTTACAGTCCATTCCTCTATTGTAGGCATTTTAGTACTTCATTGTTGTGATCATTATCGTTTTGATGCAGTTACTATATAAAATCACAATCTTTCATAAGTCTTTTCTAACTGAATATCCATAAGTCTCAGTAAGAAAAGTTCTTGTTTCATATCAATAATTATCTTAAAAATTCCTTGTATCAGCATTTTTATCCTCCCTCCCTTTTGCTTTTTCACAACTAAATAAAATTAAATGAAAATGAAAATTTGCCGATCTAACTCATTTATTTGTATCTGCTAAAGTGAGAATAATAAACAAACAACTCAAAATGTACAAATAAACATTTCTGTCATTTCAAAAAAAAATTAGTGACTAATATAGCATCCTTCTTTTCAATAACAGTCATAAGCCTTTCATTCATGGAGTCTGTCAGTTCCTTGATCTCTTGACAATCAATGTTTTGTGCAGTAGCACCCACAGCCTCCTTAACACTGGTTCAGAGATGCACTGTTTTCTTTCACTGTAAATCTCGTATTTAAGAAGGGCCCACAAGTTCTCAATAGTGTTTAGCTCAGGTGAAGAAGGGGGCGATGTCATTATTCTTTCAACAACAACAATAATAACAACAACAGTAATTTATTGTCACTTTGAATGTACACCAATAGGCATACATCAAGATGAAATTTCGTTGCATTCAGCTCTCAAAGGGTCAGTACCTCTGATATACACTCCTGTTTGTGGCCAGCTAAAGTAAGGCCTTTACTGGCTAGCCACCGCAGTGGAATATTTCAATGCATGTGATGGAGCACTGTCCTTCATAAAAATCATGGTCTTCCTGAAAGATGCAGACTTTTTCTTGCACCACTGCTTGAAGAAAATGTCTTCTAAAATTGGCAGTTGATTTGGGAGTTGATTTTGAGTCCATCTTCAACCCGAAAAGGTCCAACTAGCTCATCTTTAATAATACCAGCCCATACCAGTATCCCACGTCCACCTTGCTGATGTCTTGAGTCGAAGTAGGTCTCTGTGCCCATTACTGATCCATCTGGTCCCTCAAGAGTCACTCTCATCTCATCAGTCCATAAAACCTTTGAAAAATTTGTCTTCAGACATTTCTTGGCCCAGTCTTGCCATTTCAAATTATGTGTCTTGTTCAGTGATGGTAAGGCCATGTCTCTGAGCATTGCCTTGTACTTCTGGACACTCCAGGTAGGTTGCAGTTCTGGAATATGACAGCACTGGAGGATAATGATTCCTGGTAGCTTCACTTTTGATTCTTCTCAAATCTTTCATAATTAATATGAGTCTTTTTTTCCTCAACATGTTTCTTGTGATCCTGTTGACTATTTGCAACAAAACATTTGATGGTTCTATGATCACGCTCTAATATCTTAGCAATTTCAAGAGTGCTGCATCTCTCTGAAAGACTTTTTACAATTTTTGACTTTTCAGAATCAGTTAAATCTTTTGGCCCATTTTGTCTGAAGAAAAGAAACTGCCTAATCATTATGCTTACCTTGATATAGGGCAGTGTTTCTCAATCTTGGCAATTTTAAGATGCATGGACTTCAACTCCCAGAATCCCACAGTCACCCATGCTGGTGGGGGAATTCTGGGAGTTGAAGTCCATGCATCTTAAAGTTGCCAAGGTTGAGAAACACTGATATAGGGTGTTGATCTCCTTAGGCCAGACCCTCCCTCATTATACAAATACACATCACCTGATATGCTTATCTCCACTAAGCATTCAAGTTTAACAGCTTGGAGGTGGACAAATTGCATGACAATGATGATATGGTCAAAATACTCACTTGTCCAATAATTGTGCACACAGTATACAAAAAGGATGCAAATCAGCACAACACAGTGCTGCCCACCCTCAATCCTTTGAGCCAATCCAGAAATAATACCATGTTTGATGGTATCAAAGCAGCAGAGAAGTCAAGTAGAGCACGGGTGGATGCACAATGCCCATCCTGTCCTTACATGGTTTAGATACTATCAATACAGTTTGGTTTTGGAGGACTTTTCTTCAACTTGATGTTCAGCTACATTTATCCTTTAATTATAGCACCTCGCCAACAGTAAATCAAGCAGAAGAAACATCCTGGAGCAATGTGAATCACCAGCAAGTCAACTGGTTGACCACTTACTTATAGCTGAATTTGCACATAAAACCTTAGCTCATCCTCCCATTTGTGTGGAATATACTTTTTTTCAGATTTAAAGGTATCCTTTTCTCACATGTCACCATTTCAGATGTGCTATTTCTGCCTTTACTGCCCTGCAGCCTTGTACTTTCTATACGAAGTTCAGGCCATACATGAGCTCCTTAAGAAAAATATGTCTGTAGATAAAGTCTACAAAGACACTGTTACATCCTTCCTAAGCCGGCTATAAATCTGAGAGAGATGAAAGAGTCACCAGGAATGGAGAAGGATAAATCTTGAAAGGAGAAGTGATAAAAGAGCAAGTTCTCATAGTCACAAATAAGCAACCTGATTCCATTTCAGTTCATTATTAAAACAAGAGAGAGAATTTAGGAGCTGATTTCAATTGGAATGGCCCAATTTAATAAACAAAATTGAGCTTTCATTTAATTGTAAATAGGGCTTACACATTACACATGGCAATTCTTTCATAATGATTTCATTAATTTTACTACAATAAATTTACCTGTCAGAACTCTGGTATTCTTGAAAACTATTTTGCCACTTTCTTCCCTGGCTAGCTGTTGAAAGGTTGACATAATGTTGAATGGTAATGTTTCAATACAAAAATTATCCCATACTGTCCACGTTTGCATATTCTGCATGGACAACAAACAAGATGACAAAGAAGGTATTAAAAAAAGCTGCAACCCACACACACACACACACACACACACACACACATATACACACACATATATAATTAATTAATAAGGCATGAACTAATTAAAACATAATTTGTATAAAGTAAATTGCTGATCTACAATTAGTCATGTCTGAAACTTGAAAAAATGTTCATTTGCCAACAGTGTGTTTTTTCTTGGAAAAATAATGCTGTAATTTAGCTGACAAAAGTTCATTTGTAAGTGTTTTAATAAAATTGTCTTGCTTTTGTAACATGTTTTTTTCTTAAGACTACTTTGCCACTATTTTACTGAAGAAGCCATAAAAATTATTATGTCAAATGTAGTTATATAATGACTGTATGGTGATATCATGAAAAATGATGAAAAATAGCATTGGTAAACCACCAAAGTTCTTCAGTTTGATACAGTGATAATCCTTTTTATGTATTGAATTAATGTTCTATCTTTTCTCTGAAAGTTTAAAATGGCATACATGAGAATGTAGCCTTATTATTCACCCTTTATTTTCTGCATCACACAATTATTTTTCTGCATTCAAAACTTCAACCTCTTAGCTTGTTATATGATTCTATGTAAAATTTCCAGCATAGTTATATAGATTAAAGTCCAATATTTTTATCGCTACGCTATACTGGTTATTACTAATTATATACCTATTGTTGTAAGTCCAACACTTGAGATATTGGTTAGCACTTTAGGCTGCTTAGGTATGATACAGTAAAACTGGGCAAATAATGTTATATAGTCAGTATCTTCCAAAGATAAAATCGAAAAGTAAGTGAACATCATTCACCATCTAACATTATTCAACTAATGAACAAAGGAAGTGTATTTTATCTTTAATATTTTATCCACTGTCAAAAGCTTCATTAATACATTCTAATATTTTTTTTTTAAAAAAAGCTTTTCAAAGGCATGTATTTCTTTCATCTACATGCAGAACTGAAAGTCAGCAGGAGTCTTGACACTTCAAGAAAGCAGACTGGCATTTTCAGATATTAATGATCAGTAGAATAGTGTAGATAAATATCAGAATCTTGGTGTTAACTGGTCAAAACAGTTTCAGTAAATTGCTTCTTTTTAAACATTTAAATCAACTTGTGTGTGAATGCTGTATCACTTAAAGTTATCAATTATAATTATTAAAGTGCATTTTATCTTGCACTTGGAAGAAAATCAATTTTTTTACATATACTTAGTAACAATGTCTAGGCTACAACATTTAAGTTATTTCCCACCTTCCAATTTTATTTATTTATAAATAATAATAACATTTGGTAATGTCTGATTTGGAATTTGTTTCTTCCTACTTCTATACTGGTAACTATTTCTGTCACAATATTTCATGCCTGGTGTGTGCCAATCTATATTTCAGAGTAAGTGAGCTTTTCTTGAGATGCACAACTGATAACAGATTTCTATATATCTCTTCTAGACTGATTCTGAAAACATCAACACGAATTATTTGTCTGCACTTTTATATATTTCATAGCAGAAGTCACAACTATGAAACAAGCAGTTAAAACAGGACAACAGAATGTCGTCAAAATTCACCTACTTTTGGCCAATATAATAACAACTTAACAGAAGTAGCTACATATATTTGGTTTACACATTATACTACCTCATAATGGGATTTATTTTATACTGAGAAACATGAATAATCCCATCCTACCATAATAGAAGTGTTCACACATCACAAGAAGCCAACATCAAATTACCTTATGACTTAACAATAAATGGAAATAATTTGATTCTTGCTTGACATGGAATAATTCTCTGCTACATACAATGGAAATAAAATTTCAAGCTTTAAACTGGAACCCACTTTTTAAGCACTTGTAAATAAAGCATTCTTTTCTAATATACTGTACCCCTTACAGAGAAATATTAATTTTAATTTAATTAAGTTAATTTAATTGCCATCTAACCCCTAGTGACTCTGGGTAGTTTACAAATTGTTAAAAATATTTAAAAACAAACCACCCAAAACAATACAACAATGCAACAACAACAAAAAGATGGCATAGAAAAAAAAACTGAAGAGAACAAAGAAAAAGAAGAAAAGAGGCATCAATCATCCCTGTTAAAAAGCCTGTCACCATTGTCCTTTGAAAACCAGGAGGGGAGGGCATTCAAATCTCAGGGGGGACTTCATTCCAGAGGTCAGGCATTCCTATGGAGAAGATGTGCTGCTATGGTCCCAACAGATGGCTTTGCTTAACTGAAGGAAACTACAGCTTGCCAATTCTGCCAAACTGGACCAACTGAGCAGGGACTAGGGAAAGCAGATGGTCCCACAAATAACTAGACCCTATAGGACTTTACAGATAGATGCAAACACCTTGAATTACACCCACAGGTAAACTAGAAAATGACTCTTAGAAGAGAGTAGGAATGACTTTGGGAGATAGGAACAGGTACTGTATACTCTAGATCAAGGGTTCCCAACTCCCAGTCCATGGACCAGTACCGGTCCACGTCATGCCAGCAACCAGTCTGCAGAACCAAGGAAAGCCCCATCCACAGGATGCAGGCAGCACACAAAACCATGCCTCCTCCAGTCCGTGGAAAAACCTCTCTCCATGTAACCGATCCTTGGTGCCCAAAAGGTTGTAGACCTCTGCTCTAGACAATGGTCTGGAAAACAAAATTTTGACCCAGAAGAAGAAGGGTAGCAAAAGTACCTCAGAAGGGACCATTCCTACCTTTGGCGACAGCTAAAGTGGCATGTAGGAGGGGTACTTTCAAACTTGCAAGTTTCTGTTAATGTAACACAGATGTCAAACTCACCATGTCACATGACGCAATGTATCACGACTCTTTCTGCATTTCCGGCAATGGGGTGGGCACAGCTTCGGTATGATGAAACCGGCCCATGGGCCAGCAGTTTCACACCCCTGCCTTACAATAAAGATACAGCTACTACTCCTATCTGTGCTTCTTATCTGGACCAAGTTGTTGCAAGACCAACAACTTCTAAATAAATATTGATAGGATGGCTACCAATCACTTAAAATTATAAAGGAGCAGGTGTTGTCACAAATTATTAAAACTGACTACTAGAAATTCCCTCCATGCTGGGATCAATTATGTCATCACTATGAATGTTGGAATGGGATATTTACTTTTAAATAAATAACAGCTGCATATCATGCACATTTAGAAATAAGTCTCATTGAATTCAAATACATATTTAAAAGCAAGATTTGACGATGTGGTGTTTACAGTTTATGATTCCTCTTCCTAAGGATTACTTTAATTAACATAAATAGAAAACTTGTGTTATACAAAGCAAAATATCTTGGGGTCGACAGTAGTGTAACTGAAAGGATAAAAACCCATGGAAGTCTATTTCACTTTATGGTAAATTGGTGTTTAGTATGGTTACAATGGCAGCCATTTTGTAAACTGGAAATTTCCTATGCAGATATTTTGTGAATGTGCCTGTTATATGCTCTTACAAGTCCAAATGTACCTTGGTCCAAAAAAGCTGCCTGGATGAAGTATATAAAAACTAGTGCATTAGTACTAGAAATAATCAACCTTTTAAAAAGATTCACACAGGTTTAAAAGAAAATTAATTACACAGCCTTATTGGTAATGTAAATGTGTAGTGATAATGCTATGAATAAGCTGCTTTTTTTCTGTCTAATTCTTGAATGCAAACCAGATTATTTGGAAAAAGTCAGGGAAACTCTAAGATGTCTGCTATTTTTTAAAAAATCTGGACAAATGTTGATAACTAGTTGCCTGCGGAAGTAGACATCAATGGTCTGAAGGAAAAGCCAAAAGGGATTGAAATTAGAAAGCCTTTTAGATGCTGTTGTCTAGGAGACACCAAAATCTAACGTATTAAGTAACAAAAGAAAGAAAAGGCCGAGTGCAATTGCTGAGGCTTTCAGCCTGTTTTCTTTCATGTTTCCTGGTTGGGAAAGGGGATGGGTGCAGCGAAAAATGCTGGTAAGATGAATAGCTGATTAAAGCAGAATTTAGCATCCATTTTACCACTTAAAGAGGAATCATAGTACCATAATATCCTCAGAGGATATAAGATATAAACAGGAGTTAATTTTACATATATTAAGTAGAATTTCAAAGATAAATTCCACAAAGTAAAACCATCAGCATTATTAAGAGGTATTGACAGACTAGGGAAGAAAACCTTTAATTACTTGCCATACTTGCATTTACAAGCTACAGTTTTGTTTGTATAATTTAAAGGGATCACAAACAGAATTGTAGATTATTAACAAGAGGAAAAGATTTCATATTTGGCAAGCATAAAACAAGTATCTCAAAAAGCTAAGCCAAGACAAATCTGCAGTTACCTCAAAAAAACAGGATTGTAACAGTGAAAGCTCTTGAAAACAGGAAGAAAATCAAAATCATTCATTTTTTAAAAACTGAACAACTCACCTTGAAGACTGAATAGGATAACTTCTGCAGTTAGACCTATTCCATAGCCTTCATTGTTTCCTTCTATAAACTCACTGATCGCTTCAATGAATGAGTATATTGTATTTTTAAATGTCTTAACTTGATTGTGTGAGGAGGATGCTACACAATTACTGGGAATACTTTTAACTGCCAGGAAGTATTAAAGCAATAAAACAGCACTCAATCTGACTCAACTGTCTGGAACTTTTGAGAGATTTAACATTAGAATCTATAGACAGAAACTCTTGTTTTTGCAACCTCACTACAATATGTTTAAGATATATTTAAGAATGTTTTTAAATAAGATTTCAGATATTCTGTTATGTTCAAAGGAAGTCAGTGAAATCTTAAAATATAGCACATGGAGATTATGTTGATGTTTTCCATTCAGCTTCCCTTTCATCAGCATTTCTATTCATTATAGTGATATATATTTTATTTGGCCAGATGTGGATCCTTAACAAAAGATTTGATTAACCATAACTGCAGATTTGGTTGGTACAATCAATTTACTACTACTACTACTACTACTACTACTACTACTACTACTACTACTACTACTACTACTACTAAAGTTGGAAGGGACCTTGGAGGTCATCTAGTCCAACCCCCTGCTCAGGCAGGTAACCCTATACAATTTCAGTGTTGGAGCATTCACTGCTTCTGGAGGCAGGTTGTTCCACTGGTTAATTTTCTAACTATCAGGAAGTTTCTCCTTAGTTCTAGGTTGCTTCTCTCCTTGATTAGTTTCCATCTGTTGCTTCTCTTCCTGCCTTCAGGCGCTTTGGAAAATAGCTTGATTCCCTCTTCTTTGTGGCAGCCTCTGAGATATTGAAACACTGCCATCATTTACCCCCTCGTCCGTCTCTTAATTAAACTAGACATACCCAATTCCAGCAGCCATTTGTTATGGATGTATATATCTCATCACTTATTGGAAATCATAGCTCAGAAATGGCCAATTATAATATTAATTCAAAAATTATTGCCATCAATGGAAAATTGCTATTAACACATCCTAGACAGCAGCTAATGATGGCAAAAAGGGAGCTAAATGTATGGAAATAAATGCAGATACCTTTCGACCACATCAGATTTCCTTGATATATCTGTAGTAAGCTTTATAATGTATACTTTGAAAGACAAATACTACCTTTATTTGAGTTGAAAGTTAATAAACAAAAGAGAGTTCCTTCCGAAAAGTTGAGGATCCTTGCAAGTAATAGAGATAGTCAGTAATTGCAATTCAAAATGGCGTCTGCGCCACTTCACTTGTTGCCTCTTAGAAAGTGAGGACAGGTCAGTGACCCCTATGTAAAAAGAGTGCTGTAGTATGTCCCCCCATTCCGAACCTGCCACAGCAGGCCAAGGTAAAAGCTTAGAGCCCAGTTGCTCACTAAAGTGCACGAGGCCTTTTCAAAATGGCAGCCACGCCTAGTAATGCTCCCAAAATGGTGGCCGCACCAAAATTAACGGCCAACTGAAAGGTGGCATGGCCTTGTCAGGCCTAGTAAGGGCTCTGAGGGAGCTCTGCCTGCTATCTAGAGGCTTTTCTCTTCGCTTTGGAGCCAGAAAGAAGTATAACTTGCTGTTATGACGCGCAGCCTCCGCTGCGATCTGGATCGTCGACTGCTTCAATCGAGGCCTCACAGCAACGGCACATTCCAGATGAGGCCATCCGGCCTCTCAGGGCTCCGAAGGAAACCGCCAGGCAAGGCAAACCCCCGTTGTCTGCAAATCAGCTCCATTGGAGCTGCTGCTGCTCTGGTGAATCCGGAATGGCAAAAGGCAGCTTGAATGGAGCCTGCAAGGCTCGATAGAGCCGAAACTGCAGCTAGCTGCAAATAAATATCCCTTCAAATTTAGAGTCAAATTGTTGAAAAAACTAATTTAAGATAATTTTGAATTTTGGAAATATTAAGCTAATCAATTCACTACTGATTCAACCTAGTCTAAACAGAGGAGCCAAAACTAATTGTGTCCTGCTGAGCTAAGTCAAAAACTGGGAAAGTACAGCCCAGAAGGAGGTGTGGCTAAATTTCTGACTTAGTCTCAACTGAGCAGGAAGGCTGAGATTACCCACCGGTGGATTCTACACTCATCATGCTGGAGAATATAAAAATATATTTGCATTGTGAATAGTTAGGAAAGCAAGAGATCTTTGATACATTTAAAAGTTCATCACTTTGGAAATCTATAATATCATCAATTTATAATATTAACCAGAATGCTCAATTTCCAAACATTTTTTGGTGTGGATTATTTTTGTATCAAAAAAGTATTTTTCTGTTTTATTTTGCTGCATAGAAAAGAATGACACTTTTGAGCAAATTAACATTTAGATAGCCAGACTGCATGCTTATTCTGCTAGTCAGTTAACCAATTTATCAAATCTTTCAAAAAGTGGTGAGTAAAATAAATACCTGCAAATTAATGTCTTATATTTCTATTAACTTCAGTAAAATCCACCACTTTTTTAGAACATATCTTGTGGGAATCCCTGCTTTTACTCTAAGGACTTAGTATTTTGTGAAGGAAGATTCATAAGAATTAGTTATTCTACTGTAACTTTCTTACAGTACCACATCAATACTATAATCTAGTTTATAAAAACAATGATATTTTTCTTAGTTCAAAACTGTCATGTGCATCTCTATCTCATAATGACACTACAGTTAGTCCTTATTTAGCAACCATTCAAAATTAGAACACCACTGAATGAGTGGTACTTAAAACACTTCTTGAAGTTTCAATTATCCCAGTACTCCTGCAATCATGTGATTATGAGTTGGGAACCTGGCAACTGGCTCAAACTTATGATAGTTACAGAGTCCTATGATCATGTGATAGTCTTTTACGACTTTTGCTCCTGTCTTCCTATAAGCAAAATTAATGGGGAAGCTAGTAGGGAAAGTTGCAAGTTACTCTGGTAAGTCACTTGTAGCCTTCTCCACTTGGGAGCAATCTCCCCTATCTGGTTGCATCTCATGAGTTACTTGCACATTGTCCCCAGGCCCAGCAGCAGGCATCCCCAACTCCACTTGTTCCTTACTTAACAACAATCTGCCTGGAACTCGCTTAACAATAATCTCAGGAGTTTCAGTCACGTGGTATTATATTTATGACTATATTGCTAAGCGATGAAAATTACAGTCCCAATTTATTTATTAATTTATTTATCAAATGTTTAAAACTGCCCATCTCCCTCCTATTACCACTGTTAACCAAGTGCTACCTGTACATACATAAACAAAATTATTTTGAAGGCTTTTTAGGCTTAACACAATTTATTGAAGCCTTTACAATAAACACACATCTTATTCCAAATGAACTTAATTAAAATAGGAAATCAAAATCTGCCGTTATATAAACATCACAGCAATAGTCCTATATACATTGTCTATACTGTAAATATGTGGTATTAATATGTCTTATTATTTGTTGGTTATATTAAGAGGTTAAGTAATTTATGGCTAAAATTACTTACTGGATCATGAGATTCATTTTTTAACTTTGCATTATGCCACTATATTTGAAGACAAAATAATAATGTAAAGTCTTGAAAAGAAGTTCTACTAATCAGACATTCAACCCCATATTCAGGAAATTGCTTAAAGCTTTAAAAGATTTGTTTCGTGACAGGCCATATCTGGAGAGTACAGGGAACCTACTAAAATGCTTTACTTTCCCATAAATACAGCATTTAGTTGAAGCTTTGGAAGAGAATATGTTACAGTACTCAACATGCAAAACGTATAGATTCTTCAAAAAGAGAAACATACAATGACCAACAATTTTTAATTCCTGAAGTCTCAGAGATATAGGTCAAAAGTAAGGAGAATGAAACAAAATAGAATATTGTGACATATTCTTTTGTACCTCTGTCCTGGCATACTTTCTCCCAAGTGTATCGTCTGGATTAATGCAATCAGTTTCTGAGTTGCCTTGACAATTGAATTCAACTCATACTATTATTTGATAATTCTTCTTTAAACCATTTGATTAGGCTTTTTTTCATCCCAGTCCACATTCCATGCAAAAATAGAAAGTTAGTGTACTTTTGCATTGCGTTCTTATCCTGTCAGAGTGCCTGATTTCACAGTTGGTAGTTCTTTGAATTCATTGATCAAAGTTAAGTCTCACAATTGGCAAAATTGCCCAAATTTGGACTATTCTGTATCACATAATAGGTATCCCATTGTGCAGCTCCCTCTGTCATTAGGCCAATTATAAATCCTTCTTGATAGTAGTCTGTGGTAGATTCCGGGCTTAGGCAGATACTTAATTCATAATGAACATGGAAGGCAGAACATTTGCCAGAAGTCCCATTATATTTGTCAAGCAGGGAGTGAATGTTTGATGTAGGGTAGCTATTGCTGATAACAAGGAATGCTGAAACTTGCCTAGGATTGGTGCAGGAGACTCCAGTTTTATTTTAACACACTTTCTGGGTTAACTACCGTAATTCATTTGAGTTGTAATTTGATTCTGATACTGGTGATTTTATCCTTGGTTAGGAGATTTGCAAGACAATGTGCAAACATGGATTTATTTTGTTGTGAATGCATCAGCTCCACTCCCATACAATTAGGAGTGTTAATATGTACATTTTAATGTTAGTTTTCATACTTGGCAGAGCAATAAATCTTATAATAAATATTACACTTTGTATTCAGGAACTTTCTTAAGGAAAACTGAAAGCCAAGAAAGCTGTTTTTCTGCATTCAGCAAAAGAAATCACATGCACATTTGCCTACTGCAGAACACAGAAAACTTGTCAGTTCCATCCAGTCTCTGGTCCTTATATCTTGCCAACTTTAGTTCTCAGAATATTAAAGAAAACCAAGAGAGTTACCAAGGAGATATGAGTATTGGCTAAGAACGTTTGTCTGCAAGTCAGAATAAGGATCATCCTGCTTGTTGAAACATTTCACATTAATTCATTTTAATTTTATTCCTTTCAGTTGGATTTGTATACATAATCATAGTTTTAGATACCTTAACATGAAAAGTGTATGCTTTATGAATAATGTTGCAATATCATACTTAAAATATTATTGGCTGGAAATGGTTTGTGCTTTTTCAACAGATTTAAAAATTTAAACCGATTTGATTATTTGAATGCAAAACTTTACCAAATTACTTGGGAGTAAATTCAACTGAAGGATATAGATTAGGCTGCCTATAACTACATAAATAAAGTCTCTACCCAATACATGCCCTGACAATGTGAAAAAGAATGCAGTCTACACTTAAATAGGCCACAGGTCTATTCTTCTCATAAGAAATCAGGACACAAAAGAAGCTATAAAACAAGTAGACATCTGTTGTATAGACTTGCCTTATGTTTTCTTTCAATATTATCTAAATGTTGATGGCCTAAATCAGGGCTTTTCAACCTTTTCACCCATTGTACCACTTTTAGGATATGGCAATATCCGAGTACCACCAGTTGCCCAGCAAGGTGTCAAAAACTTGAAGACCAAAAAAAAAAAAAAAAAAAGGAAAAAAGTGATAAAGTACAGGTAGTCCTCGACTTATAACAGTTCACTTAATGACTATTTGAAGTTACAATGGCACTGAAAAAAGTGCCCCCCAAGCCACAGCCGAGCAAGACACCTGCCTGCCCACCCGGCGGCGCTCTTCCTCCTATCTGAGGTTTTCATTGTTGTGAGAATTTCTGTTCAGGATTGGCAGATGGGGTGAGGTGGGGTGGGGGGATATTTGGTTTTTATTTCCCCCGTCTGCTGGGTGGTTGCAGCAGGTTTTGGTCACTTCATATGACCCTGGGACACTGTGACTGTCATAAGTATGAATCAGATGCCACGCATCTGAATGTAAATCACAAGACCCTGGAGATACTGCAACATTCCAGCTGATCGGTGCTTCTTCTGGGCTTCTGAAGGGGTAAGAAGAAGAATTAAACTTAGTAGGAATCCAAATTAAGAAAGGCTAGAGAGGATGGAAAACGAAACCAAAAGACAAGCAAATGAAAAAGAAGAGCTTTACTAAGCCTCACTTTAAAACTAAAAGGGGAGAGGGGGTTGGAAATAAACAGCAATCCAAACTCAGTGCTGATCCCAGCACTGATCAGAAAACTGTTTAAAGGCAAAAAGATGAAAAATCCACCAATGAAGACTATACTTGCCTAAGAGCCAAACTTGCACGTCTGTCCATGGGCAAGATCAAATTGAGACTGGGAAGCCCAGGAGAGGCATGGCAACTTTGGCTGACTTGATCTGATTGGACAGGAACACAGTCTAAACCCATTGGTGGATTCTCCATCTCCAGTGCTGGAGAAAAATAAGAAGAAATTATTCCTATGCATGACCTACATGCATAATCTGTTCTACAGAATTTCCTAAGAATACACAAACACTCCCAAATATTATTATATGCTGTCACAAATATTAAATAAACACTGCTGCTTTTAAAATCGCCTCCAATTTCAATCTTACTTTCTAATGAGCTACTTTATTCCTAATTAGAAAGAAAATGTTTAATCATTAAAGCAAAACTGGTTTTCAGTTTTGTAAATGCAAAATTTGGATAAAATATTGTTCTTCAAAACTAGTAGTTTGTTCTAAAGAAAACCATTCCCGTTTCTTCTATTTTTATCTTACTGCCTTCTTCAAATGAATCCTAAAAGGAATTAAAATTAAAATACAAATCTTAAAAGTTCATAAATGTATCATGAAATTAATAGAAAAACAAATAAAATGATGGTAAAATAAATGTATATTCATTTGAAGCAGAGAAAGTGGAAAGCCAAATGTTACTCTATTTACTACAATCTGATGAATCTAAGAGCTTTTTCTATATTTTTAGTGACTGATCTTCAGAAGTGCCTCTCTTGCAAGATTTTAATAATCAGTCAAATTTGAAATGGGAAATATATTTTAAAATTTGAAAACTATAGTAGAAACATGAACGTGACTATATTCATGGACCAATATAAATGGACTTAATTAGATTTTAAATGCTCAGGATTTCCTAATCATACCCAGCTTTTATTAACAATGGCCAGGATCCCAATGACTATTCAAAGCAGCCAAAGAAGGTCTGAATTTTTTTCCAAACAATGATGACAATAAAATAAATCATTTTTAAATTAAATATTGCTCTCAAAAATAGTATGGGTGTGGCATGGTACAGCAGCGTTAAAGCAAAATTTGTTTTTTAAAAAAAATATTGCTTCATGAAACTAAATAAGTAGAACAGTAGTCAAAACAAAGATTTTCTAACTTTCAAACATTATGAAGAATCCATACATACTCAAGCTCCATTCATATATTTAATATTTGGAATTCTCAACACATGTTTTCACCCATCACCAATATTATTATTGTAACATTTGCTGAAGAAAAACCATATAGATACAATTAATTATTTTTTCATGTTTCTAAACCACCTATCTCCCTCAAAATGGAATGCTTTTTCAATAAAGGTAGCATTTAATGTCCACGATCTGATATGTCAGATAAAAAAAGTTATTCTTCAAATTACAAAATAAATGAATGCTCATCTCATAAGTCAGGAATTCTCAACCTTGGCAACTTTAAGACTTGTGGACTTCAATTCCCAGAATTCCTCAGCCATCAAAGCTGGCTGAGGAATTCTGGGAGTTGAAGTCCACAAGTCTTAAAGTTGCCAAGGTTGAGAACCTGTGTCATAAGTTGAAGTACCATTCAGTAACAAATACTGAATGTAATAGATACTTTTCATTCTTTTTGCACCAAAGTCTTTCCACATATAATTTTTGTCTCTACCATATTATTAAGAGAGTTTTTAATCTTCTCATAATTGATTCAAATTTAGCCTGAATAAAGAAACAATGACCATGGTGACTTGATTTATGACTATTGTAAAAATGGTGCAACTTATAATCATAATGACTCACAGCTGATATTAGGAGCTCCATTGTGGTTATTAAGTTGAGGACTATCTACATAGAGAAGGCACACTTCCAGGCTCCTAATTAATTGAAGGATCCTAGAATACATCAACCCAGCCATATTGAATTGCCTGGGTGGATACTAGCTATTAACCTAGTGTTCCCAGGATGTGCGATTTAGTTATCTACAGTTGAAATACAGCAAGTATACTGTTTGAGATTAGGGTGCACTGTTTCTCAAATATACATCATTTTACATTTGCTCCCATAAAACCATTTTTACACTTACAGATTGATCATTTGAATATTTACTAATCCATTTGACACACACACACACACCTTTTTGGCTATTCATGTTGGTCTGTCCAATTTCTGATTTAATTTCATATTCCTTATTCTAATCTTCTGTTTCTGCAGATATTTTCTCTTTCGAATTTTAATGTGTCTTTGTTGGCCTTCCTTAGTAACCTTCTCCTTAAATACAGATTAAGACTTAAAGTACTATGCTGGCTATTTTTTCAAGAGTTTAAACATGTTTCACACCTAAATATGAGTACCTTTTAAGATTATTCAGTCCATATGGACTAAGATAATCAATTAACTCCTTCTGAAAATCACTGTTGGTATTTTGATGAGAGGTTGAAAATATATGCCCAGCACTAAATCACTTTTGGGATTCATTCTGACATTCTTAGTAATTTGGCAAAAGACTTGAGTTTGTTTGACACTTTAACAAAAATAGTTTAAATTTGTATCTTCCCATTCTGCCTGTATACCAAGAATTAAGCATAACCCACTACATCTTTCTTACTTCCCATAAACTGATTTTTAAAAAATTAAATATGGTAGGAAAACAGCTCTATCATTTCTAATTTTTTGGTAATGACAAAATAAGAGACAATAACAAGACTAAAGAAAAGGAAGAGTTGAAGTGTCTCTCTTATTTCCAAACATTCTGGATTTGAAAAATCCAAATATTAAATATAATAAATATATTTATTATATATTTATATAAATATATAATATTAATTACTAAATCATAATGTATACAATTTAAACCCAATGGCATTTAGAAAACAGACAAATCCAAACAAGAAGCAAACTGGAATACAAACAGAGAGGTTTATCTCATTTTGTAGAATCTTCACTTTTCAGACCATTCATTAAGAATTGAAATCAGACTGTAAATTGTAATTTTACATGTGGCATTTTAAGAACCAAATACTATTTGCTCTGACGTAAACAGCGTTTTCCAAAAAGCAACAATACTCATTCTTTTAGAATAGTATTTAAGCTTCAGCAGGGTTCGCATTTTTGACTGGCACGCAGCTGGTGAGATGTCAGTTGTTCATAATTAACTAAATGGTTTATTTTGTTAAGATTATATTCTACTTCTTGTGAGGTAGTTTCTGAATCAGCACTGGTTACCATGTTTGAATTGAAACTAGATGTTGTTGCTCAGCAGCAACTGAAAATGAGTAACAACAGCAAGTATGTTACAACCCAAATAATGCCCTATTACAAGAATCAGCACAGTTGTTCTTCACTAAAATTTATCAAACACTATTCATCTAATTGGACTATGAAGCTTATTGAATTATCTTGCCAAATCATACAGTTTCTTTTAATATAATTCAATGGCCTATAGAGAAGACAGATAAGACCAGGAATTCAATTAAGTCCCAGTGCATTAACTAAATTACTTCAATTAATGAAATTGGACATGAACAATTCTTCCATTGCACCACTTTCTCAATACTTCAATATCTATTCTAAAAAATTGAGGAATCTTCTAAAGGAAATTCTGGAGGCTCTGGGCAAAGAAAGTAAACAGTCCCATTGCGTGAACATATTTCCATTCTTTGAGCTTCATAGATGAAAAATATCACAACAGCAAAAGAAGAGGACCAGAGGCATCCTCCTGATCCACCACTTTAATCAAAACGAAAGAGTGTCACACCACTTCAAAGTCCACTCTTTTCATATATGCATATGGCAAGATGCTGCTTTCATCATTGGTCATTTCTCCACTACTGGCAAGAATCACCAAATAGCTAAATCCACCTTGTTCTCAGGGTGAGAAATAGCTTCTAGATATCTGAAGCAATAAAAAAGATAAAAGGTAAAGGTTTCCCTGCTAGTTATGTCCGACTCAAGGGGTAGTGCTCATCTCAGTTTCTTAGTTGAGGGATGCAGTGTTGTCCAACGACGCTTCTATCATGATGTGGCCAGCATGACTACATGCCAAAAGTACATGGAACGCTGTTGCCTTCCCACCGAAGTGACACCTATTCATCTACTTACATTTGCATACTTTCGAACTACTAGTTGGGAGGAGTGCTGAAACAGTATAACACTTATTATGCATCTTAGGTGCTTTTTCTGATGTACAAAAATAGATAAGTTAATATAAGTGGTGGTAAGTAAATCTGAAAGTTTGCTGATCTACCCAGACATGCAACTAGAAGTGTTGCTTTTTAAAAAATTAAATAAAAAAATTGTCTCCTCACAACTAGGAAAAAAAATAGGAATTTGGGGGGGGGGAATCTACCTATAGTAGTCTAATGCAAGGTTTCTCCTTTGTATATTGCCAGAAGTTCAAAGGTTATACACACTGGTATTTGTAAGAATGAATATAGATGGATTTTATCAATTTACTACCAGTTTTAATATTTCAGCAAAGCAGCCATATTACAGGAGGAAAATGCGCTGACTCTTGCCTTAGAATGAAATTAGACTTAAGGCCATGTTATTTACTTAATGACAGTGACCTCCTTTACAATTGTTGTAAAGATGGCCATAAAAATGTATCTTGATTATGCGGTGCCTCAAATTATGATTGCAACACCTTACAACCAAAATTCCAGGCTCCACTGTTGTCATAAGTTGAGGACTATCTTAAAAGAGCTGACATTATGACAAAAATATCAGATAATTTTTCTTATTGAAATTTCTACCTTTAACCATTTCAATGCAGATAAAAATTAAAAATAAACATTCTGAGATAAGTTGCATTTATTAAAATTCTTTCAGTAATACAATTAATGATACTATTTTATACTAAGCAAACAACCTGAGGCACATGGTCCCGTACCACATACAGATAAAAAACACAACAGGTAGAATCAATCTACAAAGAAACGATGCAGCCAAGTAAGAGAGGTAGGCCAATCACAACAGAGACACAAAACTATAACAACCACAATCAAGAGAATTAGGACAAGATGTTATGTACTATATAAAAAGAATCAGCAAACTCCGCTCTCTTATGTCAAAACATTGACAATGTTGCCTTGTGTAGCATTTCATTGTTACATGTTAAATGAAGAAAAACAAGCTCATGGGTTGTCCAATTGATGGTGCATTTTAACGCTTAATTATTTTGTTGCAATTTTATAGAAAAGCAGCATTAAAATAATGCAACTATAACTATAAAATTATTAACATACCTGCTGGATGTGGTTAACTGCAAAGAATGTAGAGATGTAAAATCCTATAAACACTTTTATTCTTGGAAATATTTACATATCTTAGACTAGGTGCAAACAGATGCAAACTGCAGTCTTCAAAATTGATATATACTACTTTAAAAATGAACATCTAAGATGCCAGGGAAGCCCCTTTAGGATCATTAAGTTCCTCTAGTTTTTATGAAATGAACTTATATGAAACACATCCTTAGATGTGCATGATTTTGTACCTAATAAATATAGAGGTTCATCTTCGATTCTAATGCAGTTACCAATGTTTCATTCCTAATTTGAGATAACATCAAGAAAATCTGAAAGAAACAATGGAAAACAAAATATTGTTCAATTATTTACAGTCTTATATGAAATTGAATGGATAATAATAAAGAATGTTCAGAGTTTAATACCAGCAGCTCCAAGTGCAACACAGTCAGATATTTCAGAAAATCTTTTCTAAAATTGCTGAGTAGGTAATCTATGGCCCCCAGATGCTTCATCATCTTCAGACCACATGTTCAGTAGTTGGACTAAGGAGAGTTGCAAGCCACCTGCTCCTTCTTGTAAAAGCACATGGCTGAATACCACATATGCAAATCCACAACAGCAATGTTATTGCTGTTGTTACATATTTATTCATTTACATATTTATTCATTTAAAGTTCTATCTTGAGAATACCTTGATTCTAACAATGCTTTGCAAACAAACAGTTGTTGTGAGTCTCATTCTCAAGCAAGAGTATTTTGCTTTTTATCCTTTTAATTCTACTATTCTACCACATAAACTAAATTCTCTAACCTGAAAGTGCCAGAAATAATATACAGATAAATATATGCATATTTAATTATATTGCATTACATTACTCAATTCCAGAAAAATCCCCAAATCTCCACAAGAGGTTCAGGTTCACCAATTATGTGAGGACAGCATTTATTAGTTATTAATATATGTGCATGTATTTTATGAGCATCACCAACTCAGGTATATCTTGTTATGTGCATGCTCTTTTTTATGTAATGTGCTATCTAATAAAAGAGACCTGAGAATACGCTGGATAAGCAAGCACAGAAAACAGAACAAATAAAGCCACTTTTTTTTTTTCATGAACAAGCTCATCATGTTTTGAACACATTATGCAAAGTGTAACTCTCCATACTACTCTACAATGCTGGAAACCTGGAAGAAGAAAAGCGAACAACACAACAACCAACAGCAAATTGCATGGGACTCAATAACAGTGGCAATGGATACATTGTTGGAAGATCTAAAGAATCAGGTCAGTAATAGATCATCCCTAAGGTCAATCTATGTGATTGCTGAGAGCTAACCCAACTAGATGGCAGGCAGGCAGGCAGGCAGGCAGGCAGGCAGGCAGGCAGGCAGGCAGGCAGGCAGGCAGGCAGGCAGTCAAGCAAGCAAGCCAGTCCGCTGATGTATAACAATACAAAATGTTTTAGAAAGGAAGGGTTTTTTCCCTATATTTACAGTTATATCAAAATAATTTTGGTTACTTAAGTCACTGATGTATACCTAATTTCAGTCAACATCCACAACTATGCTAACCTATTTTTCAGAAATTCTAAATCAAATAAGGATAGAGCTTGCTATTGTTGTTTTCTTGTTTGTTAATTTAAATGATTTTAAAGTCATTCTAACGGAGTGGATTAAATATTTCATTTTTTTCACTGAATGGCTGCACGCGTAAACTATGAGACATATTTCAGTGTCATAATATTGATTCTTATAAAAATGACCTAACCATTGCAGGGTCAATGAAAACCAGAGCTGCTTTCAAATTCTTTCCACTGTTTATCCACTAGCCATATTTGCATAGAACAGTAAGAAGTTTTGGCCTATTATAACAAGGAGTGTGTCAGGGCATAATGCCCTACTCTGCCAGCTTATTTCCTCCTGACATTAAAACACCAAGGATGTGAGAAAGAAATTAATGAAAAAAAAAGCCTCATGTTATATTTAAAATGAGAATCCTCTACAAACTAGAAATCAGAAATTTAAAGTCATTTTTTTCTGAACTGTAAGATAAATAACAAATCAGGAATCACAATTCAAATTCAAAATTTCCACAAACTTACTTTTGGAAAGTTCTACAAGTACAAGTAGTGACCAGTGGAAAATACATACTGCAATCACCTGCCAATTCGGCCCATTGTTCCATACAAACATAGGGCTTCCATATGAGCAATTCATGGTGCCGTGAGAACAAACCTCGGGGTGATATGTTCACAAAGAATTACTAAATTCAAAATGGCTTTGATGGTTATTGTTGCTCTGATTGGACATGCTGTCTTTTTCTCAGTATACTGGATCCATTATCAGCCAGGAACCTATGTGGTATATGCTGTACAGGTGGTCCTTGACTTACATTCATCTGTTTAATAACCATTCAAAATTACAAAGGAATTTTAAAAAGTGACTTATGATCATTTTTCACGCTTACGACCTTTGCAACATGTCACACTTCAAATTAGGATGCTTGGCAATTGGCATTTATTACAACTGCAGTGTCCTGGGTCATGTGATCACCTTTTGTGACCTTCTGACAAGCAAGTCAATGGGGAAGCCAGACTCACTTTACAACTGTCTTACTAATTTTACAACTGTGTTGCAACTGCAATAATTCACTTAACAACTGTAGCAAGAAAGATCATAAAATGGGATAAAACTCATTTAACTGTCTCACTTAGCAACATTAAGTTTGGGATCAATGTGGTCGTAAGTTGAGCACTACCTGCATGTGTGCTTATTTCTGATGAGAAAAATGTAAAGAAGGGGAAGGATATAAGACTGTCATTCAAACAAGCAAATAAATGTGGAACGGGACAGACAGGAGATTCTGCAGAAGGTGAGAAACTAACTCTAGAACAGCGGTTCTCAACCTATGGGTCGCGACCCCATTTGGGGTCGAACGACCGTTTCGCGGGGGTCGCCGGACACCACGGTCCGCCATTTTGTTTTTATTATTTTTTTGATTTTTTGCGTCGCGCGCGCGTCGCGCATGTGCGGATCAGCCCGTTGCGCACGCGCGCCCGGGTCGGGGTCGCGGCGCACATAGGCGGTGCAAGTGGGGTCTCAACCTGAAAAAGGTTGAGAACCACTGCTCTAGAAGGACAAGAGTATTGACGGCTTAGGCTTCTTTGCTTTGTCTTTCAAATAGTTTTTTTTCCAATCAGTCAGATTTTTAAGAGGGGCAGAGTTATTGAATTTATTTATATTGATTTTACATTTCTCTGAGGTAACTGACAATGCCCTGAAAAGATCTCACAGATGCTGTCATTTATTTAAATTTCTGCATGAACCTTGACAAGCTCTAGTTTGCAACATCTATGAAACTGTTTCACTGAATTTTCCTTCTCTTATCATACAGTAAATCATATAATAAAGCAATAAAACTTAAGGGTAAATAAATAAATATTCCTATACTGCCACATGTTCAGATGAATGACTAGTGGTTTGCTTTCTTGACAGCAAGTTACATAAGAGAATTCACCTGATTAAATTGTGTGAACAAAACCTCTTCAGGTTTTTTGTTTTTTTTTGCTGAGGCATGGTAAAGAAAGGCCATGGGACAAGCACAGCTGAAATTAATACACTTTTTCTTAAGGATGGGAGAAAACTACAGTAACATAGCTATGAAAACAAACCCAAAGCAAGTATCTTCTCAGACCATACATAAGGTAGTTTTAATGGAACATTGCTTAAACTGCATGAGTAGAGTAGGACAGCAAATGTCATATTATTTTTCCTGTTTTAGGTATTGCATTGGTTTTAATTGTATATCAACCAGAGTCCATGCTGACATATATAGATATAAATAAATAAATAGGCACAGTCCTTATGTTTGAACAGCAGAGGAAATCACCTTAAAGTTCTGGACTTCACAAAACTCAACTTTAAAAAGTCTTATTCAGTGTGAAAGCCATCTTAACAATTTTAGGCTAGTTTCAACTTTAAAGCCTACTCCACATAAGAAGATAAACACTGTTCTGGGCTCATTAAAAGTAAAACAAAGCACCCATCCAACCAACCAAACAACCAATTGGTATACAAAAACAAACAAACACTTTAATATGAATGGAGAATTGAATAAAGAAATAAGAATGCTATAAAAGATTCAGTTAAATGAAGAGCTGCTTCCCAGATGTACTTTAGGACTATGGATCAAAATGAAATTGAGGCAAATTTCTTTAATTAGTAAAAATCTAGAATAATTGATGTAATTAAGCAACCATTTCATAATTTATAAAACAATCTTCATATACTTGGTGAAACTTATATAACCAAGCATTCTCCAGCATGGTGGATGTAGAATCCACTGGTGGGTAGTTTCAGCCTTCCTGCCCAGAGAGACTAAGTCAGAGCTTTAGCCACGCCTCCCTCTGGGCGTGTCTCCCCAGTTTTTGACTTAGTCTCAAGCTCAGCAGGACGCAGAAAATTTGGCTCCGTAGCTAGACTAATTCATTTAGGTTTTTAATTTGGCTTTTTCCATTTAAATTTGACTAGATTTATTTCAAACAGCAAATTCACCTTCGATTTCAAATTTAGCTTATTTTAATAAGGACTCTATCCTTATAATTGAGTTGAGCCCTTCAGGCTCTGGGGGCCCCCCTTTTGTTGTTGGCTGCAGGTTCCCTTGGGTGAGTTTTTCAGCCCACCCGGTTGTTGGTTTTTCCTTGGCGCCGGATCATTGTTGGGGATGATTGTTGATTGTGATGTGATTGATGAGTATGTATGGGGTTTGTATTTTTAATGTTGTTCGGATTTGTTCAATTGTTTATATATATATATGTTGTAAGCCACTCCAAGTCTTCGGAGAGGAGCGGCATAGAAATCCGAATAAATAAATAAATAAATAAAAATAAATAAATCATCACCAAGAGGCTTTCAGCAGCCGTTTTGTTCGACTTCCTCTGTTTTCCTTGCTTTCGTAGGCACGAAGAGTCGCGGCCACCATTTTGACCGCGTGGTCATCAACCGGCCGCCATTTTGCGAGGCCTACAAGGAGGGCGCCATGTATGTATGTATGTGTGTGTGTGTGTGTATGTCTTTGGTTGTTCGGGTTTTCTCCCACATAGAATTTGAAGTGTCTTTCGTTTCGACGAAGTCACATTCATCATCTTCAGGCAGGTGCTTTCGGCTTCGTGCTTCTAGGAGCAATGTGTGACCGTAGCTGCTTCTTCCTTTTAACTGCCAGTGGGGGTTTGAACTGATTGGCTGGGAGCTCGGCTGTGTTCTGAATGGGTGGAGGTGTGTTCTGATTGGTTAGGGGCTTGGCTGTGCTCTGATTGGATGGGGGCTTGGCTGTGCTCTGATTGGCTGGGGGAGTATTCTGTTTGGGTGGGGGCTTTGTTGTGCTCAGGTTAACTCCCAAACACATCCCCACTGAAACCATTATATGCTGAGTTGAAACCAGCCTGACCAAAATCAACCCTGCCTTGATGGAACCTAGGAATGACTCCGCCCATAGACCCAGATCTCGGGCCTCCGGCATGAGTGCCGCCGATCTGGTCCCTCCCTGTTTGTTCATGTGGGCCTTGGCTGCCACATTGTCTGTTAGCTCCAGGACATGACGACCCGCCAGAAGAGAAGAGAAGCGAAGTGAAGGAGGGCCAAGTGTATGGCCCAGAGCTCGAGCCAATTTATATTGTGTTTTAAGTCCTGTTTTGACCACCTGCCTGTGCGAGATGTGTTTGGAAATGGCTGGCGTCCGTGGTCACCGTGATTCTGGATGGTTCTCTGAAGAGTGTCCCTTTGGACATTGCTGACGAGGCCCACCACAGAAGAGATAACAGGGTGTGCTGAGGTACCCTGACCTTTCTTGAGGACGCGCTGAGGTTCTGCCTTTGGAAAGGAAGAAGGAACCACTGTAGACTTCCGGAGTGAAGTCTGGCCCAGGGAACTATCCCCATGCATGAAACCATCTTTCCCAGGAGCTGGGACAGCTGCACGAGAGGGACCAATCTTTGTCTCCAAATGGCTTTTATGAGCTGTCGGATGCTTACCCAGCGCTCCTGGGAAAGGTAAACCGTGCATGAGTCGGAGTCTATGATCGCTCCTAGATGGAGTAATCTTCTTGTGGGAACGATGTGACTTTTTTTGTAGTTCACGGAAAAGCCATGAGCCTGAACGGTGCGTAGCGTGACCTGTAAATCTGCTTGGGCTGACTGGAAGGAGCTGGACTGGATTAGAATGTCGTCCAGATAACATTGGACGCATACCGGCAACGTGCGAAGGTAGGCCGCCAAGACGGCCAGTACTTTTGTGAATACTCGAGGGGCCGAAGATGGGCCGAATGGAAGGGCCCTGTATTGGTAGTGCCGGTGCACGTAAGCGGAGAAATTTTCGGTGTTCCTGAAGAATTGGGATGTGTAAGTATGTCTCTGTTAAATCGATGGATGAGAGCAAGTCCCCTTTCCTGATGCTGGCCAATATGGATTTGAGTGACTGCATCTTGAACCTTTTGTAGACTATAAAGTGATTTAGACCTTTTAGGTCGAGAATGGCTCTCCAACCCCCTGATGCCTTGGGCACAATGAACAGGATGGAGTAAAAACCCTGCTTTTCCTGTTCTTGTGGCAACGGTTCTATTGCCTCGATTTCTATAAGGTGGTCTATTGCCAATGTTAGCAGTCTTGCTTTGGCTGGGTTGTGTGAGACTGGGCATTTTATGAAGCGACTTGGAGGAGGGGAGTAAAATTCTATGGCTAGTCCTTTTCTTATGGTGTCCCTCACCCAAGAGTTGATAGTTGTTACTTGCCACAGGTCGCTGAACCGCGCCAGGCGTCACTTAGACCGCCTGTACAGGTGACCTCCAGGACCCCTAAAGGGTCGCTTCGACTGGAATTGGCCCCTGGCTGTGTTCGGGCGGTCCTGGTTGCGATCCTGCCTGGGAGGGGGAAGGATCGCGAGCCTCTGGACCAATCCCAGGACTGCCCGCCACGAAAGGGCTGCCTCCATTCCCAGGAGCCGCTCGGGCAAAACTCTTGTCTGCGGAACTCCTGCTGTGGCCGTCTATCAGACTTCTTGGAAGGGTGAGCTAGAATTTTTCGCTTATCCTTACCCTCAATGATATGTGGCTCGAGAATGGGACCAAACAATTTTGAACCTGTGTACTTGGAGGTGGACAGGCGCCACTTAGACTTTAAGTCTGTCCTCCACTGTTTTAGCCAGAGAAGCCTCCGTGAGGCCACGGTTGCTGCAATTGATCTGGCTGAGTACCTTGTGGCGAATAAGGAAGAGTCAGCCATGTACTCTGCTGCAGTGAGTAACTTTGTCAGTGTTTGGTGCGCGCATACCTGTTCGGGTGGAACACTCGATTGGAGCTCTCGGAGCCACATAATAGAGGCCCTTGCGAAGAAAGAGACTGAAGTGCGGCTCTAATTGACCATGCTGAGGATTGGTGTGCCCGACGAAGGGAAAATTCAAATTTCTTATCCTCCTCCTTCAAGGCCTCAGCCATGTCCCCTGGAATGGCGGAAGTGGAAAAGAGAGAAATTAAGGGATCGTCCACCGACGGCACTTCCAAGAGAGATGCAAAGGAGGATGAAACATTAAACAATTTTTTCTCCGTACTGTTGGGAGAGGGAACAGTTGCTAAAGACGCCCACTGTGTCTGCACTGTGGAGCAAAAAACCTTTGGGCAAGGAATCTGTTTCTCCTCTGCCACCTGAGTGGTAAAAAGAGGATTTGATTCATCCTCCTTGTCTGAAGTGGCGGGATTAGCCACCTTGGCCGAGGAAAGATTGACCGTAGCACAGGCCTTAAGGAGGAGAGAATGGAATAAGGAGGGTTCGAATAACCCTGAGGTGGATGCCTGTTCCGGGGCTGCTTCCTCATCCTCTGACATTCGGATGTCAGTCATCTCCAGGTCCATGGATCCCTCCTCTGCTACCTGCAAAGAAGTTTCTGAGATGCCAGAAGCCTGGGTTGCAGCCCGTCCCGTACGGGGAGGGGACACAGATGGAGGCAAGGGACTTTGAGGAGGAGGATGACCCCTAGAGGAAGACATGAACTGGTCAAATGTCTGCTGCATAAATGAGTGGAATTGTTGAGACCACTGACTTTGCTGATCCCTAGAGCTGTCCCCTGCCTCAGCGTTAGTGGCTGCAGAACCTGGGTGTTCGGGCAAGGATGAAATTGAACGAGGGGAACCAACCTGCTCAGTTTCCCCCGGAGGAGACCATGCCCTAGGTCGTTGCCCAGATTCCAATTGCTGCTCAAATGGAATAGGAGTGTCCAATGGGGTGGGGGAAACCACTTCAGCCCCACTGGCCCTGAGCCTCGGGGCCTTGGAGAACTCCCTCTCCAGCGCCTGGTGCCTCCTCGTGGCCTCGTAACCAGGTGCTTAGTTTTAGCTTTCTTCTTGTCCCCCCGCTTCCAAATCAACAGATCTGCGCTTTTGTGATGTGGGGGGGGGTGCCTGAGCCTTGGTATGCGTGGGGTGAAGCACTGTCTGCCATGCTGTCTGGATAATCCGGTAAAGGTACCCAGACGGTGGGGGGAGAACCCAAAGACGCAGATCCTACTGGCAGAGATGGGAAACCGACCCTTGTTCTGCACTGGTGCAATGGCAGTGGCAGTCAGACAAATCTCTAAGTTTGTCTGCAAGGCCAAATGACTAAAGGTCACAACTAATCACAGCAGGTGGTATGAAAGTCCCCCATGCACAGGTGAGTTACTATAAAAAGGTACACCAGCTAAAGTTCTAACTCTGAAAGTACTGGCAATAAAAACACCCTTCAACAAGTGAGAGAATTTCACACTTTAGAAGATCAATCCTTGTGCTCTCTCCCCCCGGTAGGGCCTGACTCAGCAGGCACTGTGGCGGGAGACCAGGCACGCATCCTGTTTCAACTAGGCCTTCGACTGGCCTCCGTGAATGTCCGGCCACACCCAAGGGCAAAATGGCGGCCGCGTCTCCAAAAAAGGCGGCCGCACCTCTTAAAATGGTGGCCGCCCCTGTCAATTGGCCTCCGCACCTGCCCCCAAAATGGCGGTCGCGTTTGTGCCAAAATGGCGGCCGCGACTCTCACACGCGGCCAACAGCGGCCGCAATCTCCAACGCCTTCAATCGGCAAAACCCGGGAGGGAAACTGTTGCGGAACCCACCACCCCTCACAGGGCAACCAGGGCCGCTTCCCCCCACTCTGAAAGGCACTTTCTTTTCACTGTAGCAGCAACGCTGCTAACTGGAACGCCTGCTTCGTCCATCTGAGTAAAAGGCGAAGTGAAACTTTCCCAGGGACGCTCCTGTAAGGGAGCGGTTTCACCGATCCTTTCTCGGGCGGCAGCTGGCAAGCGAGGAAAAGATTCCCTCAATATTCCTGCGGCCCAAGCCTCTCAGGCACTTGGGCCCAAAGGCCCTCACCAACGGCAGCCAATCGTTCTAGTTAATTTAAATCAATTTGAAACTAATCAGTCCGAATTGAAATCCAACTGTAAATTTAGAGCTGTAAAGGTGAATAAATTAAATAACCTAAAATAAAGGTTATTTATAAAATAAAGGCCTACCTAGCTAAGGAGCCTCCAGATTTTGCTGCTGCTGAGCTGTAGACTAAGTCAAAACTGGAGGACACTCCCTGAAGGAGGCGTGGCTAAAGTTCTGACTTAGTCTAGCTGAGCAGGAAGGCTATAATTACCCACCGGTGGATTCTACATCCAATCATGCTGGAGAATAGGTTATTCTCCTTTTTCAACAATAATGTCTTATAATGTATTTGTTCCTCCATCCTCCAACCCCCTGTAGCTTTAAACCTCTTTAACATATGCCTTCATTAACTTTTTCTTTTCATTGTAATCAGTCAGTGGAATTTTGGTCACTGGAGGAAGACAAAATACTGAGTAGCAGCTAAACAGTTCCAGCTGTCATGATGGTAAACAGACGAAATACAATCCTGCACACTTGGGAAACTGCCAGTTCAAAGGTATCCTGATAGGCTGGTACTCAGTTTTTAATCAAACAGCTGCTGCCAGACCATTCAGAGCTATTTGAACAGTCAACTTCAACAGCACATCAAGCACAAGGGATTATCAAAATTAAGCATGTTTTAAACATTTTACAGCCAGGGGCTTCTTGATAGTCTCAAATCACAACTATGCCTTGGTCTGGCTATACTCTTCATCAAGGATGCAGTTGGTGCCAGACCAATATATTAGGATAAGGCCCACTGACATTTAGTACATCTGAAAGGTAATTCAAACTGGCAAGTTGCCTATCTTCTCAGTACTTCTACAAATAACTATAATGAACACATTCTGTTCCTATAAAGGGCAAAGGGAATGACCTTGAAGGGCAATTGAAAGAGCCACTACCAAGGCTACAACAGATAAGCAGATTGAGCTATCAAGAGAGTAACTTGAGAAAATGGCCAGATATGCCTGGCCAAAAAAAGACTAACTTGAGGAAAAGATTTCAGATAAGACATGTTCACACAAAGATACAATGGGGTGGAGGGAAGCAGATTCGAAGTGGAAAGATTGTATTACTGTGCTTGTTATAATAAAAGTAGTCCTGAGCAACAAGGCATTGGCTTTTAGTCTGATCTTTCTTGTAGAGTTGACGATTTGTATAACCATTTCAAATTATAATATTTTCTCCCTGTTTGATTTTTCCCTATAAAATGTTGTTTATTGTAGACCAACATCTCTCTAAACATATTGCAAGAGAGACCCAAGTCCTATCATTAAACGTATAAACATTATCATTTGCTTTAAGCAGCAACTTGGAGTATCATGAAAGAATAGCTATTTAATTTATTTACTGTACTATTCCATGGATGAGATGTGTCTTTCTGGTGCGTTCTTGATACTCTCTGAGCTTGATTGCTTTCTGACAGATGTTTCCTCACAGGCTTCATAACATCATCAGTGCTGGGGCAAGCTACTATATACTGACAGCCAGCAAATCCCAGTTTCTCTCACACTGATGTTACCTGGACAACTAATGAAAATGTTTGCAAGAAAACAAGCCCAAAGAACACCAAGAACCGAACAGTTCAACCCTGAGTTACGTTATATTCTGTTCAAGAGGAACTGTTTTTCTGCCTAAATAATTCAGCTTCAGTAGCCTGAAGGAGGAAACTTTTATTTTGTTCTTTTATTTTTGCAAAAAAAAAAAAAAAGTAATCTAGACAGGCCCTGATATTAGTAACTATAAATATATGACATTACACCAGGGGTTCCCAACCCCAGCCCATGGACCGGCACTGGACCGCACAACACCAAAAACCAGGGCACGCAAACAACCAACGCCCTATCTGCAGGATGTAGGCAGCAGGAGAAACCACATCCCCTCTGGTCGATGAAAAACCCTCTTTCCATTGAACCAGTCCCTGGTGCCCAAAAGGTTGGGGGCTGTTGCATTACACAATTTTACATAAACTTTTCTTCTTTCTAATCTATTTCAATAGCTACATTTTCTAGATCAAGGACATTCAAAGAATACCATTGCACATGTTTTACTTACTAGAAATACAGGGTAAAACAATGTGCTGGGCTACCACTCTCATTAGAAGCCATGTACTTTCTCTTTAAAGATCTACCTCCACTTAGCAAGGGAGCTTCTTCTTTAAAACCTATGCAAAAAGTAATGGTTATATATACTGTATTGAACAATTTAAAATTATTTAAATTTAAAATTCATTTGAAGTTTAGCCCAAAAGCCTCCACCGAGGGCTTCAGCAGAGCCCACCACTCCCAACCTTGCTTTAATTGAGTTTAATTTATTTTAATTTAGCTTAATTTTAAATTAAGCAGGGTTTATAGCCTGGTGTATGATTAATAAGAAAGTGCAACTGCATGGTTGTTTGCTTTATTTATTACATTTGTTTTTCTGCATTTTAAAAATTAAAATAAAGGTGAGAACATTTCCAAATGAATATTTACTGAAATACACAAGAGATGTTTGCTGGTAGACTGAGATTGAAGAAGTTCCAGAAGTTTAAATCTTCTATTTAATTCTTTCATAATATTGTAATCTTAACTGAAGCTTGCATATGGAAAAGTGATGTTACATACTGTACATCCTACATATAGAATAAAGAATAAATATAAATATGATCACATTTCTTATGGGCTAGCAACACATTAGTCCAACATTTTGATAAAAATATAAAGTACAACAGTGGAAGCTAACTAGTGAGTACCATGTTTCCACAAAAATAAGACTGGGTCTTATATTAATTTTTGCTACAAGACACATTAGGATTTATTTTCCAGTTAGGGCTTATATTCGGGGAAATAGGCACTAAATGCGTCCATCTGGCTGGTGATCTTAACTGGGCCTATTTTTGGGGTGGGGCTTAAATTACACACATTCTAAAAAATCATGCTAGGGCTTATTTTCCAGTTGGGTCTTATTTTCAGGGAAACACAGAGAGATTCAAATCATCATAATTGAAAACATAAAGAGATGCTTTTTTCTTCTAGTACCATACAGTTTAATTACTAGGCGATACTAACAAGTAAGGCCTTAATTACACATGCCCAGAAAAATATTCTTCCTCAGAACAAACACAGAGGAAATCTAAGAAGAGACGTCTAGAGAAGCAATGGAGGAAAAGCAGATCCAAACCTGATCGAACCAAATTGGGAGCTTATATTAAGACCTATTTGGAAGTGATCACTGCAGCAAGATCTCAGTATCTTTCCGCATTGATCGCGTCTGCAGAATCTCGTCCGGCTGCCCTGTTTAGGGTGACTCGCTCTCTCCTGAATACAGGGAGGAGGGAGGAACCTTTGCAGGGCAATGCCGAAGAATTTAACACCTTTTTCGCAGACAAGGTCACTCAGATCCGGACTGACTTGGACTCCCATTGGAATGCAGTGTCGGCTGACAATGAGTCAATCGAGATGACAGAGGCCCGTCTTAGTCCTGTTGTATGGGATGAGTTCGACCTGGTAACTCCTGATGATGTGGACAAGACCATTGGAGCTGTAAGTTCTGCCACCTGTTTACTGGACCCGTGCCCCTCCTGGCTGGTTTCGGCTAGCAGGGAGGTGACACGGAGCTGGGTCCAGGCGGTTGTTATCGCTTCATTGAGGGAGGGGTCCTTTCCGGCTCCCTTAAAGGAGGCACTTGTGCACCCCCTCCTCAAGAAGCCTTCCCTGGACTCGGCAGTTTTAAATAATTTATCGTCCTGTCTCCAACCTTCCCTTTTTGGGGAAGGTTGTTGAGAAGGTGGTGGCACTCCAACTCCAACGGTCCTTGAATGAAACGGATTATCTGGGCCCTCAGCAGTCTGGGTTCAGGTCCAGTTACAGCACGGAAACTGCTTTGGTCGTGCTGATTGATGATCTCTGGCGGGCCCGGGATAGAGGTTATTCCACTATCCTGGTGCTTCTTGACCTCTCAGCGGCATTCGATACCATCGACCATGGTATCCTTCTGCGCCGGTGGGAGGGCCTTGGAGTGCGAGGCACCGTTCTACGGTGGTTCGCCTCCTACCTCTCTGGCCGGTCGCAGTTGGTGTTTGCAGGAGATCGGAGATCGGCCCCGAGGTCTCTTCCATGTGGAGTCCCTCAGGAGTCCGTTCTCTCACCTCTGCTTTTTAACATCTACATGAAGCCGTTGGGTGAGATCATCCGTCGGCACGGGGTAAGTTATCATCAATATGCTGATGATACCCAGCTTTATATCTCTACCCCGTGTCATTACAGCGAAGCAGTGGAAGTGATGAACCGGTGCCTGGAGGCTGTTGAGGTCTGGATGGGTGCCAACAGGCTCAGACTCAATCCCGACAAGACGGAGTGGCTTTGGGCCCTGCCTCCCAAGGACAATTCCAACTGTCCGTCCATTACCCTGGGCGGAGAAGTTTTGTCCCCCTCGGAGAGGGTTCACAACTTGGGTGTCCTCCTCGATCCACAGCTAAGTCTAGAACATCATTTTTCGGCTGTGGCGAGGGGGACATTTGCCCAGGTTCGCCTGGTGTGCCAGTTGTGGCCCTATTTGGACCGGGAGTCACTCCTTACAGTCACCCATGCCCTTGTCACCTCAAGATTCGACTACTGCAATGCTCTCTACATGGGGCTACCTTTGAAGAATGTCCGGAGACTGCAGGTAGTCCAGAATGCGGCCGCGCAAGCTGTCTTGGGTCTCCCAAGACATGCTTATATCACTCCAGCTCTCTGTGAGCTGCACTGGCTACCAATTAGTCTCCGAACACAATTCAAAGTGTTGGTTATGACCTATAAAGCCCTTTATGGCAACAGACCAAGATACTTACGGGATCGTCTCCTGCCTCATGAATCCCAGCGACCGGTTAGGGCGCAAAGGGTTGGCCTCCTACGAGTCCCATCCGTTAAACAATGCCGTCTGGCAGGACCTAGGGCAAGGGCCTTCTCTGTTGCTTCCCCAGCCCTCTGGAACCAGCTTCCCTCAGAGGTTCGTACTGCTTCCTCCCTCCTAGCCTTCCGGAAAGGATTGAAGAGACATCTATGCCGACAGGCTTGGGGCATGTGAGCTGTGCTCTGCCCCTCAGCCCTAAGAGTGTCCCGCCATCAGTGCATGAGAATTGATTGAGTTTGTGTGTGGTATGAATGTGTTAATTTTAAAATTATTGTAGTATTTTTTTGTTGTGAGCCGCCCCGGGTCTTTGGAGAGGGGTGGCATATAAATGTGATTTAAATAAAATAAATAAATAAATAAATGATGATCTGAAATGTAGTTTGGCTTTTCTCTTTTTATCCTGTTGACCTCAACATTAATACTAGCGTAGTTTTTTTTACAGAAATTTAATAAAAGGGACTAACTTGACTACAATTCTGTCTCTTCACAGTTCATGAACAACCGACAGCTTCTTACTTAGACCTCCAATCTTGTTTTGAAAATGACTAACTGCCAAGTGATACTAGAAGCCTTCTCTGAATTTATATTCACAAATAACAAGACAATTATCGGCTTAAAGGACAACAAAAGTAAATTCAAAATCTCAAATAGTGATTCTTAAGGGTAAAGTTTCAACTTTAAATGATGAAGTCCTCATAATATTTCTTCTACATTTGTAGCTATGTATGATCATATTTTAACTGTAAATCATTCAAAATTTTTCTGGATTTGTGTGGTCTCTAAATAAGAATAATAAAAAATATTTGATGATGTGCAGAAATAGATCCAGAAATATACTGCATAAAAAAACTCAATACTGTTTTGGAAAAGACAATAAGGGCTATGACATAAATTCTCTCCTCAAAAGCTATTGGATGGATGTTAGCTATTTTGATAATTTTATATGGGAATTCCATAATCTATCACCCTAACACAGAGATGTCAAACACAAGGCCCGGGGACCAGATACGGCTCGCGAAGTGGTTTCATGTGGCCCGCGTAAGCCATCCTGGAAACAGTGAGGGAATGACCTCCGCTGCCTTGGCCCTGGCCCACACTGGCCGGGAGCCAATGTACAATTTTGTGGTGGCCATCTATGCTGAAACGCATTCAGTCTTAGCTCCACAAGGCCATCTGAAAAGGGTTTTGGCAGGCAGCGGGGTGCTCTCCTCACAGCGTTGAGAGGCTGAGCCGGTGGCACAAATCCAAAAAGAAATGCGATACCACCCAGCTCCCAGCCTGCCCGGTTTCAGCAGGCAGCGGGGCGCTCTCCTCACAGTGCCAAGAGCTGAGCCGGATGGCCTGAATCTGATGAAAAGTATAATGCTGCCTAGCCCCCAGCCTGCCCAGTTTCAGCAGGCAGGTAAGGTGCAAAGTTGGTGAGCTTCGCACTGCCTGGTTCAACCTCTTGGCGCTGTGAGAAGAGCGCACCGCTGCCTTCCGAAACCACGCCCACCCAGTAGGCCACACCCACTCTATCCATGCCCACCCAGGCCACAGCCACCCTGGAAACACCCACACGGCCCCCCGAGGGCAACTGCAATGCTGATGCAGCCCTCAATGAAATTGAGTTTGACACCCCTACCCTATCTGAAACTTCATGGATTATTAAATTGTTGAGAAAAAGAAGTATTTTAATTTTTTTATTAGAATTATATGGCCACCCATCTTGGGAAACACAGCTCTGGATGACTAACAGCATTAACAAAAACACAACAAAAACAAGAAAAGGCCACACCAATCCCAAAATTACATCTATTTAAATATAAAGTCCCCCTGGCTCTAATTTGACTGTACAGTGCATGGGAGGAAAGCAGAAAATGGCTTTCTGATGACTATCTAATGAACTAAGAATATTCTGGAAATCTGTCATTCACACACTTTTTTTGAGACTCTTCTATTTACATGATACATTTTGCATAATTACCACATCAATTGTTTAACAACTACTAGAAATTGTAATTGATAATTGATAATTTCCCATTTATGTTGTACCTACTCCAGTCTATAGACAAAAGGATCCTATTAAACAAGTATTTAGTACTACCAGAATTTTTTAATGGGTTGGAACTGATAAAGGCAATGTCATTAACAAAATATTTAGATGTTTAAGAAAGTCTTTTAAGTTGGTAACATTGTCTGGAAAATGTATGATGCTGCAAAAATAAAATTGTGTAGCAATTTCAGATTCCAAGGGAAAAATGCATTTCTGACTGTGCACAAGGGACATAACATATGTTGCCAGCTCTTTCAAACAAACTTACTTTTCCCAGGATCTTGCTGCAGCTGTGCAGGACAGAAAAAGATACAGTTGTACTGAACAGACCTCTATCGTATTACTTTTTTGTTTACATTAGTAGAAGAATAAAGATTTTTTTTATAATTTGTAGATATAAGAAACTATGTACTCTATAGATAAAAATTTGTAATATCTTTATCACGATGATCACTTCTTGCAAGCTAACAATAAATTATAATTTTGAGACAAATCCAAGACAAATGCTTAAGAAAAAAATGCAAACTGAAGTATATACAACTAAAATATGCCAACTCAGAAACAAAGATGTTTAAATATTTGGAAATATGCTCTATTTCTCCCACTCTTTCTTGTGTCTCACACCATCCTTCATTCTCACAGCACCCTGGTGCTACTGTATTTATTTGCATTCTTGTTAACTGACATCGTAAGAAGATTGCCTCTGCAAAACCTTTATGTATTATATGATTATTTGGTCTATGTTCTCCTTTCTTTATTCTGAGGTTGGAGGAATTTTACTATAAAAGGAATTCAAATTCTTTCCAAGCAATACCTGATGGCATACATCTTTATGAGAACTTGTGTAGGTTCCACAGGTAATCACTCCTATTTTAGAAATTCAGTCACACACACACACACACACACAGAGAGAGAGAGAGAGAGGGGGGGGGAGAGGGAGAGAGAGAGAGGGAGGGAGAAAGAGAGAAGAGAGAGAGAGATTTGTTCTTGTCCATTTTTCAGAAACAAGTTAACAATCTTAAAAAACTTTTGGACCAAGAACTTTCCTCCTAATCCAAATTATTTCCCAGCCTATGTTGAAAAATATTACAATATTAAAATCCCATCAAACAAATGTGAGAAGTGATAGTGGCAACTAATGTGTTAATTTTAATTTAAATGCAGCAAATATCAATACATTTAACTAATAAAACAAAAACTCTTTGGGGGAGGTCCATAAATTTTAAAAGTAGAAGGGGCCACAAGAGAAAAAAAAAATAAGAAATATTTTAGCATTGAATAAAGTTGAAGATAAAATAATTATTTTGGACATTTTGTAATGTAATTTCAATTTACAAAGTTGTAAGCTGACCTAGACAAAAGCTTCAGTAAATATTAAAAGTAACAAAAAATTGACAAAAAAAATCTGAAAAATTTCTCTGACTCTTTCCTCCCCCCATCCTCCATTATGACAGAATGGCTATAAATTGATATAGTCGTCTGAACACATATCTTCTCCAACATTTTATTAGGAACCAAATGTATAAGCATTTTCTATAGAATTGTTATAAAAAAGCAGTGGGACTTACTAATGTTTAATTTTCCAATATGCCATGAAGCAGATGCAAACAGAAGCAAAACCACATAAAAATAACAGTAGTGTTATGTAAAGGTTACAAATAAATTGCAGTCCTTTTTCATTTGTTTGTATGTGAACTGAATGACAGGTAGCATTTCTAGTGCTGTTAAAATGCAACGATTTTTATTCCTAGCTTTTTCCACCATATATGGACTACAAAAGTAAAAATAATGCTTTTAATTATAACTTTTATTGTCTGGTATTGAGGCTGATTGAATAGCAAATGGATGGGTCACATGGTTTACTTTTATTATTAATGAGTATAGAAATTGATATTCTACTCAGTACTGCATTTCGCTGTTCTCTTAACATTAAGTGTCTATAAAAGAGAAAGGAACTAATGCCATGCCCATTATTGTCCTTAATACTAATACTTGGAGAGAGAAAATAGTTTACTGTCCACATACTGGATTTAAGGGAGAGGTCATTTTGTATAATTACTACAGAAGGAATAATTTCCAGAGCTTACAGTTATTAAAATGATTTCATAATAATGTTAAGTTTCTACCATTTTAATTTGTTTGTTTTCTATGTCAAACTATTGACTGCAGAAGAAAAACAAGGTAGTCATTTAATACTGTCCTCTTTAACCTGATCCCAGCCAGCATACTATATCTGTAACAATAACAATAAGATGTTTAACAAAAGGTTATATAATTTAGTCCATCTACTATTTTTGTAATCTTCTTATAATTTTCAACAAGCTTAGTCTAAAATAAATGTACAAATATTTTATCAAGAAAAAAGGAATTTATCATTTCCTGCTTGTGCTATTAAATTCAACAATGTATTTTTCTCATTATATTTTGCCATTATTTTTTCTGTGCATTCACATTTCGCAAGAAACTGGAATTTTTTAATATTTAAGCTGCAAAAAGGACTGGTAGAAAACATGCATGGTTAATATGCATAGTATCTTTATACAGTTTCAACAGCAAATCACACACAATTTAAAAAGTAGTTTTTATACAGAGCTTTATATTTTCATTCTAATAAAACTAATCTAGCTTAATGAAAAAGTAAAAAGCTCTACCTGTTTGAAAAATTAAATAAGAGAAAGACATATTTTATTATATCCTACCTTCATTATTTTATAAATAATTCAAGGCAGGAAACACACACAGTACTCCTGTTAATTAAGCTATATCACAATGTTTTTGGTGACTTTTAAGACATTTTAATGTTCATCTGGACTTATTACACAAAACAAAAAAGAGTATGGAAATGGAAGACTCCTAAACTTCATTAAAATTTCCTCCACATTATTTTTCTAAAAGTCACTTATTTCAACTTGAAATTGTATTATAAGTACTTCATTTTTTGTATACAGTATAATTTGGAATTTAAAACAAAAATTCAGTTTTTGTAGTTTACCAAATTTTAATTTGTAATATTCATTTCAGAGCTGACATTTTAATTTAAAGCTAACATTTTAGTTTGGATTTTAAGTGGCAGTGTGGAAACAGAAGGCATTTCGATACAAGGCAGGAAAAAGGGGATTTTAAATACCTTTAGGTTTTTGATAGTGGATGAAACCATGAAAATGAATTCTACAAAATATCCATAGCTTTGTTACTTTTAGATGTCAACTGTAGTAATTTACACATAGTCTTCACCGACCATTCTTTCAGCAACCATTCAAAGTTATGATTGTGCTAAAAAAAATAACTTTATAGCCCATTTACAATAATTTACAACCTTCACAGTGTCTTCTTTCTTCTCTACCCTTGCTAAGTGGAAAGTCTGGAGAGAAAGGGATTTTCTGTTTGTATAGTAAGCCACATGACTCCCACTCCTGGGCTGCAGTGCAAATGTTGCATACAAAACAATAAGAAGCACTAAGGAATTCCAAAGAGCAAGGAAATGTTTAGGAGCCAAAGAAAAGCCAAAGGTGTGAAATTTAGTAGTCTTGTCTCTTTCTAGTCAGAAAGCATAGTCACAACCATGTGATTTCCTATTTAGCGACTAAGTTGCCGGTCCCAATTCTAACACACACATACACCCCTTATATTCTATTTCTTTAAAACACTTAAATGTGGAACAAAAATGCAATTGTCAGATAATGTTGGTATATAAAAGGGGTATATGAATCTACAGTTTAATACATTTATTTTGCCACCAACCTAAAAGTGTAAACATACAACAGTGAGGAATTCTTTATATCTCAATCATGTTGTTACTCAGATACTTTTTATGTACCACATTAAAAAGTTAAATGTATTATTTTTCTTTTTCTGTCTCTTTCTATATCTAACCAATTTGAAAGGAAGTAGAATCCAGAAAGCTGTATAGAGGCATTCCAAGAGAAAATTCACTAATATATATAATTCCATGTCTGTATCTATATGTTATACTATGCTACAAAGATATCAGCCTTTCAGGTCTGCTGATCATGGTTTAGCCCTTGGCATTATGTGTAAACAAGGCCTGCCATATTTCATAAGTCAATACCAATTCAGAATGGTACCTCTTAAAGTTAGATTGAAAAACACTGAACTAAACTTTGTAATCTTTGATTTGGCTTAAAATGTTTTTCTATATGCAAAACATATCCTATATGCTAGGACAAAACATTATAGATATTAAATGATCCCACAATGTCACTTTTAACAATATTAAATTTGATGCAAGATTTCCAGGAAATTCTAGAGTTTTGGAAACAAAACCTTTTCCCAGTGATTCTCAATCTTTTCTTCATTGACTCTCTTTAAATAACTTTTGTGGCCACAGGCCCTGGACCCACAAGGCGTAACTCAAGATTTAAATCATAACATTTCTTCACACTTTCACAGACCCGTGATGGCATTGTGGACCCCTAGGAGTATGTGGTCCACAGATTGTGAACCATTGTGTTATCTCATTGTAATTATGTGTAAAAGGAATGAAATAACCAAAAGATGTGAAACTTGTTTCAGCTGTTTTTTAAAAACTGCTCAAACACAGACTTTTCTATCCTCCATAAGTACTGGACTGCAATTCCCAATTCAATAAAAACAAGAAGGCACCAGATCAGCTACTCTAGTCAGTTTACACGTCTTATAAACTAGCATACAAATCAAAAAGACATCCTTATTTAATATCCCCCTAAAGGTCTCTAGATGATACTTTATTTCCAATTCCAAATTAGAAAGAATATAATTTTGTGTGTGATACATGACATTTCTAAGTATTAATTTGTACATAATGGAATTGGTGTTTGGTGTTCATTTTGTGCTGACTATAAGTTACAGAATAGACAGTAATGAACTCTTACAATTTTGTGCAGTGTCTAAGATTTTTAAGAAGTTAAAGCAAAATAACGTTCCTAATGAAAGCTAAACAATGTAACCTAATGGATATTGATGACTTTTGTTATTATGGAGCTGATCAACCTTAATAATTTGCTCTTGAATTTGCTGCAACTTGACTCAAATTAGTTAGCTCTATATTGAAATAATTTAAGGTAAGGTAATTTACGCATTTATTTATGTTCTGCAAGATACAATGTCCAATTTGAAAGCAATCAAGTAACAAGTTTCCTAAAAAGAAAACAGATCCTTATTATTTGGTTAAGTTTTCCATAATTTGAATATAGTATTATCACTTAGCCAATGCTTGAGTATTCATTCACAGTTCTAATAAAATCACCGACATTTTTAAACACATAAAATTTGGCAGGAGCTCTAGTTGATAAGGCACTATTCCTTTAATACTTCAACTTTTTCCAGTGGAAGACAAATCAGCATTAAAAAAATGAAGTGCAAAGAAGAGATGCTTTTTCCATATAACAAACTAGAAGATATGTAGTAAGACTAAGTTCAACATACCAGGAATCTAATTTTCTATACAGGTTGCCTTTGACTTATGACCAGTTACTTAGCAGCCATTTGAAGTTATGGCAGACCCACTCCAAAAAGCTACTTTGTTTTGAATTTAAAATCACTGTAGCATCTCCACTATTTTTCACCCTTATGAACAATGGCAGGAATGCTGCAGCATCCTTGGGGTCATATGATTGTTATATACAACCTTATACGGTATCTTTATTTTTCTACCATTCTGTGGATGAGTAATCTTGTGAACTTCATCCACAGTTTAATCTGGTATAATTGGTATCAGGTATCACTACAGCTAATGCCCACCTTTTTTATTATTATTATTGATAACGCTAACACGAGTCAGTAGCTCTACACAAATGTCCTATACCAGGAGTAGGCAACCTTGGCTCTTTTATGACTCGTGGACTTCAACTCCCAGAATTCCTGAGCCAGCCATGCTGAGGGGAAAGGGAGAGGTTTCCATGCTGAGCCATTTCTGGCAGTTGAAATCCACGAGTCGTAAAAAATCCAAGGTTGCCTACCCCTGTCCTATACATATTTAGTCTATGAAACATGGTATGGAATGATTTTAGATTAGAGTATTTCAAAGCAAAATATTATTTTCCTTTAAAAAAAATGACATGGCAAAAACAGTGGTAATTCACAAAGGTTAGATGTACCTAATGCTTTCAATAAGTGAAAATAATAGTTTCATTTAAATCGATACTTAAAATATAGTTGATTAGAACTTTTTGGAGCAGGCATGTCAAACTTGCGATGTCACATGTCGTGCAACATATCGGGCCGGTTTTGCCATTGCCGACAATGGGATGGGCGCAGCTTCCACGTGACGCGTCCGGCCCACGGGCCAACAGTTTGACACCCCTATAATACAGTCTTTGCTTCTTTGATTAATATCTTAAGAATTCTACAAATAGTTATAGAATAATTCATACTATTCAAGAATGGATACCATATTCCTATTCTAAAACAAAAGGTCCTATGCATAAGCATCATTTAGGCCTGAAAAACAGACAGGAATAAGAATAAATTACAACAGATGTCTGCCTTCAGCAACATGGTGATGCCTTTCTATTTATGCAATTATTTTGGATATAGTTGTAAAATATCATTCAAAAACCTGTTTTTATTGCTATTTATACTGTTTTATCATACTACATTGATTTTGACTTCTATATAGTGCAAAATTAGGAACAAATAAAAAACATTTGCCTCTTGAGAACTGAAATTTACAAAAACATTATTTTAATGAATTTCTGGATAAACATTTTAAACATATACTTTTATGAATCAATGAAAATGAGAGCATACAGGGTAACAGATTTACACAATCTTTTCCTATATGCATACTTTTGAAAAATTGATTAGCCTACTTATCTTCAATTTGATAGATTTGTATTTTAGTGATAACACTTTTATATTTATCCCCAAATATATAAGTGAAAAAAAAGTTTCAGAGGAAAAAGAACAAAAATGCTATTTCTAATTAATATTTGCTTTAATCAGGGGAAAAATGTATTTAAAGAATCAGTGAAAATTACTCATACAAGCCACAAAGTAGAAGGAGAACATCTCTCTAGCCACAAAATTCAGTTTTGGCTTAGGAAATTGCAATTTTCCAATAGGCACTTTGAAGCTTACAAGCCAACAAGTTAATTTATAAGTCAAAGTCAAATTAATTTTAAAATACTAATAATAGTAAATTAATAATTAAATAAATTCTTCACCTACTCCAAGTATTACAAAGAGTTTTCAAATTATACACCTACATACCTAAACTTGGTAACCAATAGCTAATGCATTCAATCAATGCTTTTGGAAAAAGTAAATTTACACAATTTACCCACTATAGAAATATTTCAGGAATCACCATAAATAATCACTCTAGAAAATTATTTATGATGATTACACATTTCATGCACTTCTAAAACACATGACAATCCAAAAACTGCAGTAACAAAAATATGCAATGGCCAAAAAGATTGATGCATTACAGAACTAACTGAAAAAGACACTGCTAATATGTATACTAATCAGCCTACACTCATCTTAATAGGCTACAAAGAAGAATTTAAAGTTTTAGATGAACAATGACTGCACCCAAATCAGATTATTAATGTAATCTGTGACAAGGATGCTTCGCAAATTTAACTGCATATTGCTTTGGATCTTAAAGCACATCTATGCCATTTTTAATTTGATACTATATCTTCACTGCTTTGGACAGAAATAAATTCCTGAATTATTAGTTTATTGAAGCTGACTGCGAGCCATAATGTGAAAATGGGATTTTATTTTCATACTTCTTGCAAACAAACCTGTAATCTTCTTAATAAAAGTGTATTATTGGTTTCCTAAAAAGGCAGTTTGGGCCCTGCTAGGTACCTGGTATTATAAAATGATTTGGGTTCCATTGTATCAATGGTGAGAAAACAGAACAAGAGAAGCACTCTGTTAGCTAAAGAAAATGAAGTCAATTGAACTCCAAACACTATTCATCATTATAGGGAATAAAAAATGTTCTATGTCTAAGAACTTTGGCCTATTTTTGGCCTATTTTTATTATATTAAAAAGTTTTCAAATGATGAAATTAAATGTTACTTGCAAGAGTAGGTTACTTAACCACTAAAGTATTCATTAGTTAGCAATGATTAAATCATTTACTGTAATGTAATGGAAGAGGAAAGAAAATCTTTTTAGAATATTAGGTGACCACCTCAATAGCATTACATGATCTTCGCATTTATGAAGCAATAAAATGAATACTCCTTTCAGCAAGAGGGAAAAATAATTTTATACTGCATTATTATATATTATACGTTGTAAGAAGACAGCTTATGTGATATTTCTCAAGTTTCTTCCAACATTTCATGTGATTGTCTTCTAAGAACTTGGAACTCCAAATCTGCAGTCAATAATAAGTTTTATTGGCATTTTAGACAGCATCCTGAACCACCACTCAACTGCTGGTCGCATGGGGAGGGCATGGAGGGGAGTCTTTTTCTTTGTAGCCCCAGGCAGATTTAGCCGATTTTCAAAGCTATTGTTTCTTTTCCCCTCTCAAACCAAATTTGATTCTGTTTTGTTTTCAAATACTTTCTCTGTTGAAATACAGAGCCCCTTTCCATAATTTACTTTCACTATTCCACTGCACTGGAAAAAATAAAAAAGGACAATATTGCTATAACAGAAAATACAAAATGTAGGCCCTTGTGTTTTCATGGGCTTATGTATGGAAAGACATGCCTGTTCTAAGCAAAATTAACTGACATAAAATGAAAGTTTATTTCCTAGGGCATTTTAATGCAAGGGATATAGAAAATGTGAGCAAAACAGAATGAAAGGTATAGTTAAATCCTTATATAAAATGGGAAAATCTTCAAAGATAACGTTTTCATGATTTATAATAAAATAGACACCTTCTTATTCCCTGTAGTGATCCTTAGCAAGGAATTGGAGAACAGACTTCATTACATTGCATCGATTTTACTAAACAAAGTGATCTGAACATATTGATCTAACCTAGCTAAACCTTGAACTGTTTGCCAGATCATGCATGATATACAGTTCAAGAAGAAAAAAATAACAAAAACGGCATAATTCTTTGTGCTTAAGAGTCTCTAAAATACATTTTGGTTATTAATGTATATCATTAATAATAAGTTTGGAGGAATTCAAACAAATCCCCTACATTTGCTTTGCAAACTGTTGCTTTTCTATAAATTTTGTCCAATGATAACAAGAAATTTAATTCTATTTAATAATTATGTTTAAATTATGTATAATATATAGTTAATATCTATTCTGGAAGATCATTTCAAATAAAAATAATACTACTTTATAAAAGTACTGATCAGAAAATTTAAAGCAACCCATATTTGATCCACAATGAGGTTTTTTTCTTTCTTTTAATTTCATCTTGATAAATATTTTTCATATTTTTCACTCATCTAATAATTTTATTTTATAACATTTTGTCACAAATCTATGTTTTCAAGCATTTTGCATTTTTCTGAATCCTGACTTTTAGCAATTTTATGGATTTGCACAAAAGTAAATTTTTTGACAATGATACAGAAGTGATTCATCACTGGATGATGAAGGGGGCACACTACAGCCTCTCTCCAGGCCACAGGAGAAACTAAATAGTATTGGATATCCCCACTGGACCTCCAAAGAAAGAAGGAAGAATATAGGTCAATGCTTCAGGTGTTAGAAATCATATACAGATTTCCAGAAATCTGGAAATTCCAGTTCACATAATCAAGACATTGCCTTTGTCATAACATAGGATTCTTCATGGGGAATCAAGACTCAAGTGAATCTAAGAAAAAATCTATTCCCTTAATATCCCCAACTACAGTTGAGAAGCATAATCTATTACTTATTATCTCCCTCCCCCCTCCCCCCCAGGCTTCCCGGAGTGAATACAGAGTAAAAATGCAAGAAACCCCGCTAATCTACTATTTAGTAACTATTTATCTATATATCATATCTAATTCTTTCAGTTGATATTTCTTTTGCATATAATCAATCCATTTTTTCCAATCCATCAAAAATGTTTCATTTGAGTGGTTCTTCAAATACGCTGATATCTTAGCCATCTCCACCAGATGGGTAACTTTTAATGTCCATTCTTCAATAGATGGTATTTCAGATGACTTCCAATATTGACCCACCAACAGTCTTGCAGCTGTAGTCAAGTTCAAAATCAACTTAGTCTCTATGGTGGAACAGTCCTTTGTTATACCCAACAAAAATAACTGTGGTACAAACTCAATACGCTTTTTCAAAATATTTTGAAGAATCCACCATATTTTTATCCAAAAAGCCTTAATTTTTTTACATGTCCACCAAATGTGAAAATAAGTTGCATCCATAGATTCGCATCTCCAACATTTGGGTTTCAGATTTGGATACATAAACGACAATTTTTTTGGGTCTAAATGCCATCTATAAAACATTTTATAAAAATTCTCTCTTAAATGCTGAGCTTGTGTAAACTTAACATTTTTCACCCATATTCTTTTCCAAGTTTCCATCCTGATTGAATGTCCAAAATTCCCTTCCCACTTAATCATACAATCTTTAACTAATTCCTTTCCAGAATCAATTTCAATTAAAGCATCATATATTCTTTTAATATGCATCGCTCTTTGGTCTCTAATTTGTATAATCAGTTTTTCATCCTTTAAAGAAAAACCCATCTTAACATCTTTTTGCCATCTGGCTTGAAGTTGTGCATGATGATACCAATTATGAGCTATACCTTCCTCCCTTAATCTGTCTAGTGATTTCAGTTCTAAGCTATTCCCATCTTTATTCAAAAGTTTATCATAGGGCTCCACGTCTTGAATTTGTTGTATACCCACACTCTGTATTGCATGTCTGGGAACAGTCCATAAAGGAATTTTACCATTTAACTTATAATAATACTTTTTCCAGACACGCATCACAGAGTTTCTTAATATATGCTCTTTAAAACCCCTGTCCAATTTTTTTATCATAAACTAAATAGGCGTGGAACCCATACACTAACCCATATCCTTCTATATTCAGTATTCTTTCATTTGTTAAATTAATCCAATCACTTATTGCCACTAGAACTGCTGCATAGTAATATAATTTAAAATTAGGCACTTTCATTCCACCTCTCTCTCTTGTATCTTGAATGATTTTAAGTTTAACCCTTGGTTTCTTGCCATCCCAAATAAAATTGTTTATACTTTTCTGCCATTCATCAAGATTCCCATCCTTTTTAAGTATTGGCAACATTTGAAATAAAAATAGAAATTTCGGTAATACATTCATTTTAATAGCGGCTATCCTACCCAAGATAGATAATTGTAGTTTTTTCCAATTCTCCATTTCTTTTTGGACTTTACTCCATAAGAACTCATAATTATTCTTATATAATTTACCATTTGAGGCTTCTATATAAATTCCTAAATATTTAACTTTTTTAACTATCTCACATCCCGTTATTCTCTCCAAATCTTGTTTTAATTTATTATCAAAATTTTTAACCAACATCTTTGTCTTGGATAAATTTAATTTAAAACCTGATACTTTTCCATAATTTCGAATAATTTCCATCAAACTCTGAACCGATTGCATTGGCTGAGTCAATGTCACAAGTAAATCATCTGCAAAGGCACATAATCTATAATCATGTTTTCTAATTTGTACCCCCTTTAATTCCTCTGATGCTCTAATCCTATTCAATAAAACCTCTAAAGTTAGGACAAACAATAAAGGAGATAAGGGACAGCCCTGTCTAGTACCCTTTTCAATGTTGAACAAATCTGTTAATTGACCATTTACTATAATCTGTCCTGTTTGTTTCTGATATATAGCTGTTATGGAATTAATAAACTGGTCCCCCATTCCCATCCTTACCACAAGCCTTTGCAAAAATGTCCAATTCAATCTATCAAAAGCTTTTTCTGCATCTAAAAACATTAAAACAGCCGGCACTTGAATATGTTTATCCAAGTATTCCAGTATGTTAACAAGTTGTCTAACATTGGTTTTCATCTGTCTCCCTTGTGAAAAACCAGTCTGATCCGGGTGTATCCTCTGTGTCAAAACTGTCATTAATCTATTAGCCAAAATTTTTGCAAAAATCTTGTAATCCGTATTTAACAATGAGATAGGTCTAAAATTTTCTACTTGTACATTATCTTTGCCCTCTTTAGGAATCAAACAAACATTAGCCGTTTTCCAGGAGGGTGGAACCCGACCACCTTCTTGTATATTCACAAATAACTCCCTCAAATGTTCGACCACTTCCTCCTGTAAACACTTATAATAAATCGTAGTAAAACCATCAGTTCCTGGAGATTTTCCCAATTTCAATTGCTTAATTGCGTCAATAATTTCTTCTGATCTAATCACAGCATTTAATCTATCTCTTTGTTCCAAAGTGATTTCCATAACATTTTGATTTTGTAAAAAGGCATCTACCTCTTGCTCTTGAACTTTTTCTTCAGCATACAATTTGGTATAGAACTCTAGAAAAGCCTTCTTAATAGCATCCTGATGAAATACTTCTTGCCCCTTATATTCTACCTTCTCAATTAAACGGGATTTTTGTTTTTTCCTTAATGTGTAAGCCAACCATCTGCCAGGTTTATTAGCATTAAAAAAAGTATTATGTTTAGCATATTGTATGTTCCTGGCAACCTGGTCGGTCATCAAAATATCAAATTGTTTCCGTAAAACCTTTATCCCTTCTTTAATATTACTATCATCCGGTTTATCTATTAATAATAACTCTTTCTTTTTTATCTCCGCTTCTAAAACTCTTCTCTTTTCCTCTTGTTTACGTCTATGTCTTGCATTTAATTCAATTAAGATACCACGCATATGGGCCTTACTAGCGTCCCACACCGTTTCTATTGGTAAGCCTATATTCAGATTTAACCTGAAAAATTCCTTGATAGCCTTTTTACATTCTTCCACATACATTTCATAATTAAACAAATTTTCATTAAGTCTCCAGGATCTGCATATATATTGACCAGTCCTTAGTTCCATCATAACTGGGTTATGATCAGACAATACATTAGGTAAGATTTTAGCTTTCTTTAAACTTAACATAAAATCACTCGTAGTTAAAATAAAATCAATTCTAGAAAATGATTGATGTCTATCAGAGAAAAAAGTAAATTCTTGGTCTCTCCCATGTCTTTCTCTCCATATATCTAACAAATTAAAATCATCTTTAATATCAAAAAAAGATTTAGGCAATATTGAACGCGTTTGAGGAACAGATAAGATCTTTTTCTTATCCAAACCAGCATCAAGAACTCCATTCCAGTCCCCCATTAAAATACAAGATCTATAATCCAACTGTATTAGCTTTCTATGCAATGATTTATAAAATATACCTTGTTTTTGGTTTGGAGCATATATACCCACCAACAAAACTTTCTTCCCATCCAATAAAATTTCTATAGCTAAAAATCTTCCATGAGTATCTGCTTCTATTAATTTAGCTTTTATATGATTTTTAACATAAATAACAATTCCATTTTTTTTGTCTAAAGATGATGCCACAAAGTGTGTACCCAATTTGTTATTAATCAAATATTTCTGGTCCAAAGTTCTAATATGAGTTTCTTGTAAACAGATTACATCATTTTTGCATTGCTTCAAATAATGAAATATCTTCTTCCTTTTTTGTGGAGAATTTAAACCGTTGACATTCCATGTCAAATACTTATTTCACATGATCTTTTCGTGAAAGCTTCTGCAAGGCCGAAACTACCTCTTCCTTCCTCTTAGGCCTTGCTCCCATGGCTTCCAAAGATGTCAGATCAGCTTGCTTGGTTTGAATTAATTCACGTGGACCCCTTGGATCTTTAGGCTTATCAGCTACCAGGCTTATCAGATTTCTTAGGGCGCTCGGGAAAACTCTAGACACCGCATTGGATGGTGAGGAAGGTGGTTTGAAGGTTAGGGGTTAGGATGTGGGAGGATGTGGTGGGGGGGGGGGTTTCCGAGCAGCTATTTGTATTGTTTGTTAAATTTGTTATTTGTTTGTTATCAGTTGAGTTATTATATTTCTGTGTTAAAATTTGTTAAAACTTTATAAAATTTAATAAAAATAATTAATAAAAAAAAAAGAAAAAAAAAGACTCAAGTGAATCTTAGAGCAAAATGCTATCAGCAGCTGTTCCTCACTAAAAGGAAGACTAGCACCCTACATAAAGCTGCTCCCGTGTTTCCCCAAAAGTAAGACCTACCCTGGAAATAAGCCCTAGATTGATTTTTGGGGGCTGGGTGGGCCTATTATAAGACCTATCCCAAAACTAATTCCTAGTTTTGGGGGGAGATATACGCCTAAAAAAATCAAGCTAGGGCAGGGGGTGTGTGGTGGTGTTTACTATTGCAGCCAGGCCTTTCAGGGATTGACACTTGCCTCACCATCCCACTTTTTCTGTGGCTAAAGGAGCAATTTCATTCTGCAGCTGAGAATGGAGCTCCAGCCTGCATTTCACAGTCAAAGGCCTTTCCAGACAAAATGCAGGCCAGAGCTCCATTCTCAGCTAGGGAATGAAGCTGCTCCTTTGGTTGCAGAAGTGGGCCAGCTGGGCAGGGCTGTTGCTGCCGCGAGATGTGGGAAAGATACCCCTGAAAATAAGACCTGGTGCCTCTTTTGGAGGGAAAAACAAAATAAGACAGGGTCTTATTTTTGGGAAAACATGACAGGTATCAGACTATCATCCCTTATCACCAGAGAGTAGGCCTGAACATACCTCTGCTTGATCAGATTCATCTTTCATCTTATTTCATCAAAGTGCCAAGTCATCTCTTCTGCTGCTTCATCTCCTCCAGTTCCCTGATGAATAAGGGAGCTGAACAGGATGAGTCAGTGGATAACATCTGCCTGGGTGGAACCTCATCAAAAGCCTTTTATCTCCAGTGATAACTGCTTCTTGAAAGAATTTTGCCAGTTCAATGGAAGCACCAATCAGATAATATATCTACAAAATAGGGATTTTTGACTATCATCCTCTACCAATGATGATTGAAATCAACACGAGATAAAAGATAACCACTACAGTACCATGCTTCCCTCTCCCATCTCAGAAGGATACTATGATTAAGCCAGGATGCCTGTATTATCGCCATCCTGAACCTGTCCTAAGATCATTGAAAAATATGACCAATGTCACGTCAGTGCTATGACCCAGCCTGAATCCTAATATCCATTATAGGCTCCCTTAATGTTTTTATAATGTAAACTAGCTAAAATTTAATGAGGGGGTAAGATAGAATGAATGAATGAATGAATGTTTTGAATTGTATTGTTGCTTCTGTTATTAAATCTTTGATTCAGGATCATAAATATCCAAAAGTTATAATCATATTAGTAACGATTATTTCTAAACTTATTTTCAATAATTAAATCATAGGAAAACCAGTTCTGTAGAGAATTAGATTAGGCTTTTTTTAAAAAAAAAAGTATGCAATTTTATTGTAAAGCAGAAAAAGGCTTGTTCCTGGATGTCATAGGAATTACACACTGCTTGCCTGCCTAAATATACAGTTATTATCATCATTTTCTACTCTTTCTTTGTATGAGGCTGAAATGGCTTAAATCAGTACACACAGTAGAGCTAAATCAAAATCAGCAACATCATTCATAAGAATGAACATCAGATTAATAAAAAATGAATGGTATCAAATATTTTACATAGTTAAGACTATAGTCACAGCTACTGTATAGAAATTGAATAAATGTACAAATAGTATTATTTCATTTAATACATTATGTTTTAAGTCACCATTAGAAGTAATTTTATTCTGTTTTATAATGTTCCATATTGTAAGTTATTTCAAGAATCACTTAACAATTGATACACAGTGGTGTAAAACCATATGAAATCCTTATTTGCAAGAATAATACTAAGTAACAATACACAATGGAAAATAAAGGAACAAAAAGTCAGATTGCATTTCTCCATCAATTGGAAGTTGAAAATCCATGCTGCTCGATGTGTAGCTGTAAATATTAATAAACTGATAACTAAACACATTGCCAAGGAATGACGGTTAGGTGGCATAAAAGAATATAAAATGATTACATACAAAATTCTAAGAATGCTAATGGTATAATATATTTAAACTGTAAATTGATAAAATTTTGTTAGGTCCCAGCCTTTCTATGAAAAATACACAACACTTTTTAAAGTATAAAACATATATTATTATTTTTTAAATAACAGAATTACACTTTCAAAAAAATTCAAACCATAATTATAAGATTTAACTTTCTATTCTCTGCTTTTGTTCTTTTGAAAACTTGTGTATACCGTTCCAAACACTGAATTTGTATTGTTACCGATTTAGTATCTTATAATGTGTTATTCAAAATGCCAGTTTTATTCACTGAGACTGGCTGACTTAAGGAAATGATCCGTAAATTCTGGCTCTTCTAATCAGAATGATGAAAGCAGTGTTGCAGCAGCATACCACGTTCATTGTTCATTGACATATCCCACCTTCCTGCAGATATTTCTGGAAATGATCTAAGAATTTATACATGGTATTGTTTGACAACAATAGTTTCAAATTTACAAATGAGTCTTCAATTTATATAACTTTTGTTAAAAAATATTAATTTCACGTGAAGCAATTTGGAAGTTATTCATCAATAGCTCTTTTATCTGAATCGTGGCAAATCAAAAGTGTGAACAAAAAGAAATATAGATCTAAATGGAATCATTATGGTGGTTACTGAAGCTAATGCAACATTTAAAGTTTTTTTATCTATCTATCTATCTATCTATCTATCTATCTATCTATCTATCTATCTATCTATCTATCTATCTATCTATCTATCTATCTATCTTAGGATATTGTCATGTTCTACTGAAGAGCCACTTTTGTCTAGTGGTTAAAACCTCAGGCTAGAAACCAGGAGAATGTGAGTTCTAGTCCTGCCTTAGGCACTTGGGTTGTTGTAGGGAAAATTGTTGTGGGGAAAATAGGGATGTTGTTGGGGGAAAATAGGGATGTTATCTGCCTTGATTTATTTATAAAAATAATAAATGTGGGATACAAAATGTTTATAAAGTTGAAATTGTGAATTTCTTCTACCCTCAATGGTTTTAGAAGAATCTTTATTAATTCCCAGCCTTGCATGTGAAGGGGCGTTGTCTTACCTGAACGCCTTTTCTCAGCATGATGATGGAGAATCCACAAGTGGATTGTCTTAATCTTCCTGCTCAAATAAGACGTAAGTCTGGAAAGTTGCCACGCCTCCGCTGTGCAAGAGCACCCCAGTTTCCTACTAAAGGGAGGCACAGACATTAGTCCAATGCGTATGTTCATCCTATACTGGACACAGGATCAAACAGACACTAAAAGGGAGGGAGTGGATTCTCTATCATCATGCTGAGAAAAGGCGTTCAGGAAAGAACACCCCTTCTCCAGCATGATTGGATGGAGAATCCACAAGTGGGACATACCAAAGCCCTGTTGTCCCTAAGGAGGGGGAAGTAGTTTGGGCCTGAGTTCCAGTGGCAGATATCACCTGCTGTAATACACTGTCCAAATGAGGCATCAGAGGAGGCAAATTTGTCAATTCTGTAACGTTTGACAAATGAGGAAGGTGAGGACCATGTCGCCACCCTGCAGATCTCCCCGATAGAGGCTTAGGTTGTCCAAGCTGCCAATGTAGCAGCACTGCAGGTGGAGTGAGCAGTGATGCACCCAGGGATAGTCAACAACTGTCAATGGTCGTGGAGGAAACCTTCTGACCCATGGAAGAGGGCTGAAAGGAAACGAACAGTGCCTCGGATTTACGGAAGGCAGAAGTCCATTTGATGTAACATCGCAGGGCCGTGCAAACGTCCAGAGTATGCCATTGTCTTTCTAGCTCGTGAGACAGATTAGGACAGAAGTTTGGAAGCACTACTTCCTGGGACCTATGGTACAAGGAATTAACCTTGGGAATAAAGGAAGGGTCCAGATGCAGGGTCACCCTGTCTGCATGGAAAACACACAGGCCCTCTCTGACGGAGAGGGCAGCCAGCTCTGAAATCCGGTGGGCCGACGTGACCGCTACAAGAAAAGCCACCTTCATAGACAGCAAGCTCAGAGTGCATGTGGTAATGGGTTCAAAGGGTGGCAAGGTGAGGGCCTGTAAGACCCGGGGTAAGTCCCAAGAGGGATAACGTCGGACCCCTGGTGGCCTGAAATTAGCCGCCCCTTTTAGGAAGGAACGCAGGGTGGTGTGCCAAGGGGGCGGAATTGTCACACAGAAGCACCATGGATAGGGCCAAAACCTGTCTGCGGATGGTGTTTGGGGAGCAGCCCATCCATCAGATATTCTAGAACTATCGGGATAGTGGTGTCCGAGAGTTCCACCTTGTGTCCTGCATACCAGAGACAAAAGTTCCTCCATGTGGCATCATAAATCCTATTCGTGCAGGGGTGCCTGGATTGTTGGATCACGGCAATCACCCTAGACGAATATGAATCTCAGGTCAAGACCCGCCGCTCAAGTGCCAAGCGTTTAGTTGAAGCCACTGAGGATCTGGATTCTGAAGGACTCCCTGGCAACACGACCCGAAGGAATCCTCCAAGGGGGGGGGAGATGGAAAGCTCCACGGGCGTCTCGGCCAATGCGGGGCAATCAGAATGACCTCTTCCCATTTGTGCAGGACCTTACGGATCATTGCTGGAAGTAGAGGTAGGGGAGGAAAGGCATACAGCAGTTCCCTGGGCCAGGGACTGCGAAGGGCATCCGTCCCTTCTGCTCTCGGAGACGGGAACCTGGAAAAAAATCTTGGGGAGTTGGGAATTGGCTGGAGATGCAAAGAGGTCTAAGGTTGGAAGGCCAAACCTGTCTGCGATCTTTCTGAACAAGCCAGGGTCCAGGCGCCACTTGGAGTGGTCCACTGTTGATCTACTCAAGGAATCCACCTGCTGATTCGCCACTCCGGAGATATGGTCCGCCCTGATGGAAGCAAGATTGTTCTCCACCCAAGACCCCAACAAATGGGCCTCCTTCATGAGGCCTGGACCTGGTCCCCCCGTCTGTTCACGTGAGCCTTTGCAGCAATATTGTCGGTGAGCACCAGGACATGCTGTCCCGCCACCCTGCTGCTGAAGTGGTGTAAGGCCAGATGTATGGCCTGGAGCTTCAACCAGTTTATGTTGTTTTTCAATTCTATCTGGGACCATCGACCCTGAGCCAGCTACAACTGAAGGTGCGCTACCCAGCCAAATAGACTGGCGTACATGGTCAGGGGGAGTCTGACTGGTTCCTTGAACCGAGTGCCCTTCGTCATTGCTGGGGAAGCCCACCACCGAAGGGAGTTCAACACCTGACGCGGAACTCATACCTTCTGGTTGGAAGCGTTGATGCGCAACCTTTGAAACGGGAGCAAAAGCCACTGTAGGTCCCTGGCATGGAGCCATGCCCATGGTACAATTGCTATACAGGACACCATCTTCCCCAAGAGCTGAAACAACATTGCCAGGGTAACCACCCTCTCCCTGCAGACCTGACGACCTAGGGCCCGTATGGTGTCCCGCCGGTCCTGTGACAGATAGACCATACAAGTGTCTGTGTCTATGACCACCGCCAAATGAAAGAGACGGATTGATGGGACGTCTGGCTTTTCTGAAAGTTGATGGAAAACCCATGAGCCTGAAGGGTTCTGATGGTAAGGGATAGGTCCGATTGGGACAACTGGAAGGATGGAGACTGGATCAGAATATCGTTCAGGTTAACACTGGACCCGTATTGGAATTTGTCTCAGGTGGGCAGCCAGCACTGCCAATACTTTTGTGAATACTCGGGGGGCCAAGGAGAGACCAAATGGAAGTGCTCTGTATTGGTAGTGTTGATGGGCATGGAAAAACCTGAGGAAATTGCGATGCCCAGGAAGGATGGGGATATGCAAGTAAGCCTCCGTCAGGTCAATCAATGTCAGGAAATCTCCCTTCCTGATACTGGCTAGGATCGATTGGAGCGATTGCATTTTGAACTTTCTGTAAGTTAGGTAGTAATTCAACCGCTTTAAGTTCAAAATTGCCCTCCAGCTCCCTGAAGACTTTGGGACGACAAAAAGATTGGAATAAAACCCCCGTCCCTTCTGATCCTCTGGAATTGGCTCTATGGCCCTTATTTGCGATAAATGGGAAATGGCCTTTGACATGAGGCTCGCTTTGATAGCATTTTTGGGGGTAGGGCAAGACCGAAAGTGATCTGGAGGACTGGACCAAAATTCCAGGGCTAGACCGTGAGTAATGCTGTTTAACACCCAGGAGTCTGTGGTGGTGGCTTCCATACGTTGGCGTAGAGGGATAATTGACCCCTATGGGAGAAGTGTCCCTGGATTCACTTGGTACTTCTAAAGGCATGTCCTCCTGAGCCCCAAAAGGGCCGCCTAGTCTGGAACTGCGCCTTGGCCCTGGGTGCAGGATGGTCCTGGGGACGATCTGCTCTCGGGGACAGGGGCGAGGATTTTGAGGCCAGTCCCAAGTGGAAGCCGAACGAAAGTACTGCCTGCGAAAGTAATGCTGTGTTGCCCCGCCACCAGATCTCTTATCCCCTCTCCTGTTCATGTGCATCATGACCTTGCGTTTGTCCTTACCCTCAACCAGGTAAGGGTTGAGGGCCTCACCAAAAAGATGTCCCCCACTGTATGGGGTAGTGGCCAGACGCCACTTTGCTTTCAAGTCTGCACGCCACTGCTTAAGCCACAGTAGCCTACGGGCTGAGACATCTGCCGCAATGGCACGTGAGAAATACCTCGCTGCGTGGAGGGACACATCCGCCATATATTGCGACGTGGCCACTAACTTACCCAGGTTCTGATGGGCACGAACCTGGTCTGGGGGAATCAAATCTTGGAGTTTGCGCAGCCAGATGATGGAGGCTCGGGCGAAAAGGCCAGGATGTAGATGCCTTTACTGACCACACCGAAGCCTGATGGGATTTGTGTAAGGCCGATTCAAATCTCTTGTCCTTAGCCTTGAGAGCCTTGGCCATGTCCCCTGGAATAGCGGGGTTAGAAAAAAGAGAGTTTAGCGGTTTGTCCACTAGAGGGACCTCTAATAAGGATGAGAAGGAAGGGGCCACATTGAAGTTTTTTCTCTGAGGCCCCCGGAATAGGAAGGGATCCCTGGTTCGCCCACTGCTTCTGAACCATGTTGCGAAAGAAGGGAGGACAGGGAATGTGCTTCTGTGGTACCCCTGGCTCAGAATACAATGGATTCAGGTTCTGAGATGTAGAGGGAGCCGGTTTAGCCTCCTGTTCCAGAGCAATGTTAGCTGAAGTGCATGCTTTTAGAAGCAGTGAGCCAAACAAGGATTGGTCAAACAAGCCGAGTGGCAGAACGACTCACGTGTAAGGCGAGCCGTCCCCAATCCTAGGCAGGCAGCAGCCTGCAGGGAAATCCTGCAATCAAGGAAGCTCCCCTAGCTAGATGTAATGTCCAATTAGAATTTAAAGATTTGATTGAGTCTAATTTTAGAACAGCAATTGAGGAAAGAAATCCACAAGGGAATTGTACAACCTGCTGCTAAATGTGGAAAGAAGCAATTACGCGTCTGCTGAGCAAGAGACTAAGTCGAAAACTGGGTTGCTCTTGCACAGCGGAGGCGTGGCAACTTTCCAGACTTAGTCTTATTTGAGCAGGAAGATTAAGACAACCCACTTGTGGATTCTCCATCCAATCATGCTGGAGAATTAAAGTAATTACTCAATTATGCAGAATTGCTATATGAAAATAGAACATTTTTGAATATTATTCTTTTATATTCAAATAGCTATGTCTGATCCCATGCCATTTTTAGTAAATGTGATAACAACCTGAAGGAGGTTGCCAGGGGTGGTGGAAGCACATTTGTACTTTGAATAACATTCCATTCCCAAATAAAGAGATCAGTTGGATGCTGAGCATACCAGAAAGTTCACCAGCCAAGCACTAAAGATAAAATTGTCTACAGTACTTCGGAATCAAGATAACCATTTTATAACACTGAGCTAATTTCTTTTTAGCATTTTAAGCAACTCCAAATTTTGCCATTTAAAAACAAATCATATTTTTAGTAATTTTCTATCTTACATTTAACACATTTGCACTTTTTATATATTTATTGGATTTATACCTAGCTAACTTACAAAAACAGATATATAATTCTACCAAAAAAAATAGAATAAAATCATCAGAAACATCTGAGAAAAATGTAACACATCATAATCAATCAACTCAAAGTCCCATTGAGTTCTGCTAATCATAGGCCCTGAAATAACTGGGAGTGGGAGAGCAAATCAACAATACCCTTGGACTTATGGCTCTACAGCTATATCGTAATTAAGCAAGAACAACAATATTTTAGCAATTTTGAGACTGCAGTTTATATCTGAACATTTCTGCTGGCCAACGCATAATAGGCAATGTTGTGATAGGACTTAGGAGTGAGGGGTTTTTTGCTTTTTGTTGGAGAATGGCTTCTATTTGTTTTTGTTGTTGTTGTTTTTAAATAGTCACATTTAGTTTCCTACAGAAAATTAGTGGAAAATTATTTCTTTGCATTTTGTTACTGAGAACAAGTAAAACTAGGACACAAGGCTCCTCAAAACAGGCATTCAGACCCATAATTTATACTAATCTTCTTCCTTTATTACTCACACTGTTTTGTTAGTGCAAGTGCTTTTTTGATTCCATACCCTATCTCTGTTCCATCTAAAGCTCCATTCCTTTAGAAAGGACAGTTAATATACCACTTAACTACACTTCCTGCTCTATCTCCTGCTGTGCTCACATTTGTTAATAGTAAGCTGCAACTAGAAAACAGATCTGCCTACTTTAGACAATATGTTCCCTCTTGGCTTTCATCTGCGTTTCTCTCCCTGCTAAAGCCATCTATAAAACCTGCCCAAACATTTCTCCAGCATGTGGATTACGAATCCACAAGAGGATGGGGTTCGTATCCAGCTTCTCTGCCCGTAGACTAGGACCAAATTTGTTAGCTCCGCCTCCAACCGGGACTTCCTGTCCTCCCAACCGGGCTTCCTGTCTCCCAGTTTTTTCCTAGTCTTCAGCCCGTCAACAGCTAATTTAGCAGGCTCCAGAATAGGTTTTAGATTTCAATTTAGGTTTAAGTTTGTTTTCTTTTTTTACTTTAATTGAGCAGATAGGTTGGATTAGACCTCCTTTAGACTTTCCAGCAGAAGGAGGTTTTTTAATCAACATCAGAAGGAGGATTCGGGGACAGGCGATCCAGGGGGCCTCCCCGGATCGCTCGGACCACGCGGGAAGCGGGAAGGAGCAACACCCAATGCAACCGCTACTCGAATCCCCTTTCTGGACGAGGATTCTCCCCCGGAAGGCACCCCAGGACCCGGAGAGGCGAGGACCAAGCGGCAGAAGCGGCGACGGACGGCGCATCAAACCGCAAGTGGGGGGTGCAGTAGGGGGGAGGAAGGCGCCGCTGAGCTGTTAATCGGCAAGCGGCGCGGAGACCGATCGACAGCGAAAGCGAGTCGAGGGCTCCGGCGGCCATCGAGGACCGCGTGGAAGAGGCGGAAGCCATCTTGAGCAGGCCTCCTCGAGGTGTTTTGGCGCGAGGGGCCATCTTGGAAAGGGGGGCGGGGCCCCAAAGGGCGGCAGTAGCGGCCATCTTTTTGCAGGCCCAATCTCCGGAATAAAGCCGGAACGCCGAGCAAGGTGGGGGGACTTCTGAACCCGAGTATTCGCGGTTCACAGGAGGCCAGCAGAGGCAGCATCCGCTGCCATAGGCAACTGTAGGCCCTGCCACCTCTGCGCCTGCTGAGTCAGGCCGACAAGGGAGTCTTGGAGGGTGTGTGATCTTGAAGGGGTTAAACCCTAGGGATAATCAGCCTCGCAGACCTGCCCAGAGAGAGTCTGCCTGCCTGTCTTGCCTGTGCCCAGTGCAGAAGAGGGTCTGACTCCACCTGCCTGCGGAGCTAAGCCTCCCACTTACTCCCGCTTGTCTGGAGCAATCCTTAGCCTCCCAGACGCACGATGGCAGACAGTGCGTCGCCTCAGGTGTACCAAGGCTCAAGCCCCCCCCCTCCCTCCCCAAAACGCAAGACCATGGATCCGGAACTGGGGGGGGGCAAGAAGAAGGCCAAAACTAAGCATCTAAACAAGGAGCCATCGAAGGCAGCCGAGCGACAGGCCTTAAGACGGCACCAGGTACTAGAGAGAGAGTGTGCCAAGGCCCAGAGACTTCAGGCCAGAGAGAACGAACAGGCTGATTTTTCCCAATCCATGCCTTCCACACCAGAGCATGCTGACCATGCAGACACGCAGACGGAACTGGAAAACACAGAGCTACCTAGAGGGTGGTCTGAACAATTGCAGACATTTATGCAGCAGGCCTTTGATAAGTTTATGGCTACTAAACTTTCCTCTTCTCCTCAGGAGCACAGCAAACAACCAGCGCCCCCGCCTCACAGAGGAGGCGTGTCCACCCCAGCCTCCGAGGAATCTGAGGCCTCCTCACAGCTTACGGAGGAGGAACCGGAGGACTGGGAAGTATCGGGACGCCAGCTGTCAGAGGATGAAGATGAGACCCCAGAACAGGTCCCAGCCTCAGGGCTGTTCAACTCAGCTGATTTCCGTTCACTTATGCTCAAGATCTGTTCCACCCTGTGCCTGTCAGCCAGGCCAAAGGTGACAAAACCCTCGTCTCCCGAGGAGGAGGAGGAAGGTAAGGTCCATCCGGTGCTACACCCACCAGCACCGGAGGAGATAAAGGTACCGTGTCCATTAGTATTCCGCACTGCCCTGGAAGCACAATGGGCCTCATTGGCTACCACGCCATCCCCGAATAGCACAGACAAAAAGATACTAAATGTGTGCAATGCCTTAGCTTCCCTCATAGAGGTACCCAAGGTGGATGAGCCACTAATATCTCTCTTTGCCTCATCCGCCATTCCAGGAGATATGGCGGAATCCATGAAGGCCGAGGATAAGAAATTCGAGTTGGCACTTCGCAGGACGCACAGCTCATCAGCCTGGGCAATCAGATCCGCGCTCTCAGCTTCGCTGGCAGCCAGGGCTTCAATCTTGTGGCTTCAGGATCTGCAGGCAAGTCTAACACCAGACCAGGTACGTGAGCACCAAACACTAAACAAGCTGCTGATGGCAGCAGAGTACATGGCTGACACCACCCTGTCCTCTTCCAAGTATTCGGCCAGGGCCATAGGTTCCACAGTAGCTTCTAGAAGGCTCCTCTGGCTCAAGACATGGAAGACGGACCTTAAGTCTAAGTGGCGCCTAGCCACCGATAAATACTCGGGATCTAAACTGTTTGGGTCCATCCTCGACCCGTATGTAATCGAGGACAAGAATAAGAGAAAGATCCTCGCCCACCCGTCCAAGGGGACGGATAGGCGACAAGAGTTCTGCAGGCAGGGGTTCCGCCAGAGCGGGACCGGCGATGGGAGGCAGCCCTTTCGCGGAGGGCAGTCCTGGGATTGGCCCAGAAATCAGCGCCCCTCCTCATCAAGTCAGGAGCGCTTCCAGGACCGCCCGACCGCAGGCAGGGGCCAGTTCCCAAAACGCAATGCCAGAGGCGGGGCGGGGCGACCCTACAGGCGCTCCAAGTGACGCCTGGGACAGCCCCATAGGGGGTCGCCTGGCGCTGTTCAAGGAGGTGTGGCAGGCCACCACAACAGACGCCTGGGTAAGGGACACCGTAACTCACGGCCTAGCCTTAGAGTTCTACGCTCCCCCCCCGAAACAATTCAGACGTTGCCCAGAGTCAAGAAACCCCTCAAAAGCAAAACTTCTGAGAAGGGCCATAGAACATCTGATAGAGATAAGAGCCATAGAACCGGTTCCGCAAGAACAGGAAAGACAGGGGTTCTACTCCATCCTGTTCGTAGTACCCAAGACATCGGGGGGATGGAGGGCAATCCTAGATCTCAAGAGATTAAACCACTTCATAACATACAAAAAGTTCAAGATGCAGTCCCTCAAATCCATCTTGGCCAGCATTCGAAAGGGAGATCAGTTATCATCCATAGACCTCACAGAGGCATACTTACACATTCCAATAAGGCAGGAAGATCGCCAATTCCTGCGTTTCTGCCACAAGAACAGACACTTTCAGTACAGGGCCTTACCCTTCGGCCTCTCGTCGGCACCCAGGGTATTCACAAAGGTGTTGGCGGTGTTAGCAGCACGACTGCGCAGCCTACCGGTGCGGGTCCTGTGTTACCTGGACGACATACTGATCCTGTCAAGGTCCTTACAAGCAGCTCACGCAGACTTGAGAGTCACACTAAACACACTACAAGAACACGGGTTCTCTGTAAACTACAAGAAGAGCCATCTAACACCTTCCACATGTCTACAACATTTAGGGGCGGTCATAGATTCAGAGGCAGGGTTAGTACACCTCTCACAGGACAGAAAGGACAGCGTTCGAAAGCTCGCACGCACCGTCCAGGGGAAGGGGTCAGCCACAATAGTGCAACTATCCCAACTCCTAGGGAAAATGATATCCTGTCTGGGCATCGTTCCGTGGGCCAGACTCCACTCCAGAGAGCTCCAATGGTTCCTTCTCCCCTACCAAAGGAAAAGGCAGGCAGCATCCCTCAGAAGGGTCATTCTTCCTCCTCAGGTCCTAGCATCCCTCCGATGGTGGACCTCAGCTGCCACGGCCAAGGGAACGCTAATCAAGGAACCAGACAGAATAACAGTCACCACCGACGCCAGCCAGTTCGGCTGGGGAGCACACTTACAGGACCAGATAGCTCAGGGCAGATGGACACCCAGGGACCTGGGTCACAACATCAACTGGCTCGAACTAAGAGCAATCCACTTAGCCCTCCTACAATTCGCTCCTTACGTGGAGGGGAGGCACGTGCTGGTCCTAACGGACAACGTGACTGCCAAAGCACATATGAACAAGCAAGGCGGGACCAAATCCTCAGTTCTCATGAAGGAAGCACGAGAACTGGGACTTTGGGCAGAGGCGCATCTAGGGTCGATAAAGGCAGAGCACATATCGGGGGAGGCGAACAGCCAAGCAGATTCACTGAGCAGAGCCACGGTGAATCAAGCGGAGTGGAAACTGGACCCGAGCCTGTTCGAGGCCATCTCGAACAGGTTCGGGCGGCCACTAGTAGATCTGTTCGCGTCTCACATGAACAAGCAGCTCCCTCGCTTCATGTCCAGGTTTCCGACCTGGGGAGCAGAGGGAACGGATGCCCTCAGGTGCAGGTGGCCCCCGGGGCTGATGTACGCATTCCCGCCTCCTCCGCTGATACAGGCAGTCATCCGCAAGATCATCCTAGAAGGAGCGGAGGTGATCCTGATCGCCCCTCATTGGCCACGCCGGCCTTGGTTCGCAGACCTGGTGGACCTGTCAATTTCACCAGCCTGGATAATACCTCCCCACCAGGTGTCGCTCAGCCAGGGGAAGCTGCAACACCCAGATCCACAATGGCTACAGCTAGCCGCTTGGCACTTGAGAGGGAGGGACTAGCAAGACAGTCCTTTTCAAAGGGCGCCATAGAGATCATCCAGGCTGCCCGCCGGCCTTCCACTAACAGAGTGTATGAGGCAACGTGGAAGAGCTTTGTTAACTGGTGCGGCAAGCAAAAGATAGACCCCTTAACGGCGACCATTCCCATCGTCATAGATTATCTGGTAGAAGGGGTTAAGAAGGGCCTAGCCCTTAACACTATTCGCAGACAGGTGGCAGCCATACAAACCGTGATCTCCTGCGACAGCAGGGAGTCATTATCACAGCATCCGGCTGTAAAAGCCTTCATGAAAGGGGTGGCCACAGTACGACCTCCGGTGGTGCACCGTTACCCGTCTTGGGATCTGCCCAAGGTACTCCAGGCCCTAACATCTGTTCCGTTCGAACCACTGAGACTCTGCTCACTCCGTCATCTGACATGGAAGGTAGCCTTCCTGGTGGCCATCACATCAGCTAGGCGGATCTCGGAGTTGGGGGCTCTCTCGGTCCGAGCGGACCTGATGATCATTTCAGAGGACACTGTCACATTACGCCTAGACCCAGCCTTCATCCCTAAGGTCAACTCCTGGTTTCACAGAGCCCAGGAGATATCATTACCAAGTTTCTGTCCAAATCCCTCTGACCCACGGGAACGGCGATGGCACAATTTAGATGTGCGCAGGGCCTTACTCATTTATACCAAAAGGACATCTGCCTTCCGGAAATCGGAGTCGCTATTTGTTTCCTTCCAACCAGCGACCATGGGTCACAGGGTTTCTTCCTCAACCATTGGCAGGTGGATCAGGGCATGCATAGCAGAAGCCTACGGGGCACAGTCATTGCAGGTTCCGACAGGAATAACGGCACACTCCACCAGGAGTGCGGCCACATCAGCGGCCTGGCACACGCAGGCACCGGGGGAGGAGATTTGTAGGGCGGCAACATGGGCGTCCCCGGTTTCCTTCATCAGAAGTTACAGGATAGACCGTTTTGCTGCGGCAGGGGCCTCCTTCGGGAGACGATCGCTACAGCAGATCATTGCCTCAAATGAGACCTCAGCCTAGACTCCCACCCGGGGGACATGGGAGGGCTTGGGTATGTCCCATCCTCTTGTGGATTCGTAATCCACATGCTGGAGAAAGAGCGTTGTCTTACCTGAACGCTTCTTCTCAGCATGGGGATGGAGAATCCACACACCCTCCACTAACAGTCTAGGCAGATTTGAGTTACAGGAATATGAACAGGAGCCACGAGGACCAAACTACGTTGAAGGAGCTTCGCCGGTGAAAAAACTGGGAGACAGGAAGCCCGGTTGGGAGGACAGGAAGTCCCGGTTGGAGGCGGAGCTAACAAATTTGGTCCTAGTCTACGGGCAGAGAAGCTGGATACGAACCCCATCCTCTTGTGGATTCTCCATCCCCATGCTGAGAAGAAGCGTTCAGGTAAGACAACGCTCTTTCTCCACAGTTCTCATCATGTGTTGCTGAAATGTGGATTTATGTCTAAAAAACAAGGAGTAAAGTAGTATAAAGAATATTGGGTAATGTTTATTATTTTGTCACTATTATTAGAAAGAAAAACCTTTTGGGACCACTAGAGAAGCTAAATGCTTTTTTTTAAAAAGTGCTATTCAAAACAAATAATTAACAAATTAACAAATAATTTATTATTATTATATTCAATATTTTTATTTATATAAAGATGGGAGCTGGTGATATTCAGACAAATAATGCTGACTGAATGTTAGGACTCATAGAATCCTTTAGAGAAGCTGTCATCTAAAGCCATTGTTCAAAGTGTCTTTGGGCCATCTCCTTTCAAAAACTAGGCGTGACTCTTTCAACACTTCTCATGTGCACAAACAGCACTCCTGTTAAGAATACTAGTGAACTGGCCAAATAGCTTTCACATTTGTTGATATGTAGAAACATATTTGTTGATAATTAAGACATTTCATGACCTTCAACTTTTATTATTCCCTTTTAATCAGGTACTAATTGTTTTTTGTAGTGCACAGTACAACTCATGCTATTTATCAAACTGGGAAATTTCATTCCTTATAGAAAACCAACACATTAATGTCAAAAATCTCCAGTCTTACCAGCACTCTTCTGAGGAAGACCATAAGCAGTAATCCGCTGGATCAGACTCCTGATCCATCTCCAGTGGCCAAACAACTGCACAAGGATCTCCAATAGTCTTTCCGCAGAATGCCTTCAGAGGCAGTCACAATGCCATCAAGGCCAACAGCTATGATACACTATTATCCTTAAATTGCTCCAATTTTTTTTTAAAAAAACCTATCAATCTGGATGCAAGTTTCACTAAAACTGGCACATGTATATGGTCTTTTATGTGAAAGTCATTTTGTAAAGTTTTTTATTCTAGAAAATAACCTAGAAATATTCATTTGAGAATAATGTTGTTAATCACTTTTCTTCTGCCAGCATCTTAAGCACTTGGCTTATGAAAACCCAGTTGGCAATAGCCAAAAAAGAAATAGCTTTTTATATTATCCATTTGATCATCTTCATAGAATGCACTATTAAAATAAGTTAAAATATAGGCAATAAAAAGTAATCACAGCTATAAAGAAACATAAATACAGAAACTGAAAAAATCATTTTCCTCTGAATTTCGTGATGCAGTTATCTTTTAAAGAATGTGGATACTTTAGGAAAAATGCATGGCAAAAAATTATATAATAAGGAAAACGCAACACCAAATAATTTCAAATTATACAGTATACAAAAGTACATTTGAATTTTCTTGTTACATTAAATGAGCAGGCCTAATGTAAAATTTGACTTATGACATTATGACTTATGACATTAAAGCATTATGCAATTAGTTTGATTTTGAAAAATTGAAATGAATGTTCCTCCCCTAAAAATAATAAGAAAAAATATATAATTTATAAATATATTAAGAATTACCTGTATTAGAAAAAATATTTCAGTAATACTTTTTCAAAAAATACACATCAGTTTAATTATTATCAACAAGTTTCAAAAAATACTTATGAGGGGAAAAATAAAATGCACATTTCCCCCCCAATTCAGCTGACCCAAGCTGAATTTGAAATAATGCTGCATCTGCTGATAAAAGTGTAATGTTGCCAAGGTTCATATAGGAATGCAGGAATGTAAGAAGGCATTCAGAAAATATGGAATTGTTTTCTATTGGAAGTCTTTTTTAAGATAAATTTTATACTTTGAAGAGAAACAATGTACAGAAATTGCCTGTCTTAAATTTCAATAGGAAGAAAAACAACTGAAAAAAGTTTAGCTAGTTAACTGTCTTTTCTCTGTATTTTATTGCTAACAAAATAAAATCTCCACCTTTTCAACAAACTGACAGTTTAATCTTTAAATTACATCAATTTCTACAGAAAATACGTAAGAATTAAAGTGCAAAATTCAAATCTTACATTGATATAAATCTGAATCAGTCCCAAGAACATAAATGAATTTATAGAATTTTGTGTCAAGTCCTAGAACTCTTCCCCTCCCTCATACCCACATTCTGGTTCTCTGCAAAGTACACTTAACTTCGGTTGTCACATGCATCTAGTTTAATAACCAGAAATTGGACTTTAGACAACAACAGTACTTCAAAATGACAGTGTAATTAAATTTTAAGTCAAAGCCATCCAATGATGCCTTGTACATTTATTAAACCAGCAAATGATGTGCTTTCAAGCATGTCGGTGCTTTTATGAAAATTAACCATTAAAATAGTTTGACTAAGACGTTATTCTGTGAAGAAAAAAAAGGATGGCTCACAAAATTTGTCAAGTAACTCATATTAATCCATAGGATGATTCATTTTAAAACAAAATATAAACTGCTTTTAAGCAAGCATATTTTGAATATATCATCGAATGTTTCAAAGTAGTGGTTGCCTCATATGCTTAAGAAAAGTACTAACCATTTGCATGTATGTATGTATGTATTTAATTAACTCGTTAATTAATTAATTTATACACCCTCTCTCATTGAAAATATGGAAGATTCTGGATTTCAGGTCAAGAAACCTACTGACTCAATTGCTTCAAGCTAGTTTGTAATAATAAATGATAAATAGATCATGCTTTTATTTTTAGCAATAAGGTCATAATATGGTAATGTAATGTGAAGACATCATTAATGGAAAAAATTGTAATCTAATGCCTTTCAGATATTTGGGGCTTCCATACTTGGTAGGAATTCTTGGAAGCTAAAGTCCCAATATATTTCAGCATATGGTGGGAGAAGCTGTTAAAAATTAGGCATTAAATAAAAGCAGAGCACAGTCAATCTGTCATCAACTAAACTGCTAATGGTATTTACTGAAAAATAAGTCTGGTGTTTTCCCCAAATCATTTATTTTTAAAATTGGAAAGTCTTTGATTTCTGGACAAAATGGAAATGGAGATTCTTGAACGGAAAGGGCAATAGTATATTGAATTTATGACTGTATTCCTTTATAACAAATACAGTATTTGAAAATAAATGTATGTGAAGGCCTTGAAAATTTCAGAAGTACTCATTTTTGGAGCATGGGTATTGAAGAAAACAAAGAACTAATTCATTTTAAATAACCAGTATGAGAATGTTTTATTATTATTCCTGATCCGAATGAATTGTAGATTTATGTTTTATGCCTAATTAAAATCCGAAGCATACAATTGATATATATGAACATATTGCTAAACTACAATTATGTAACTAAGCCACAATTTTGTTTCCTTCCCACCCATAGCCAGCTATGGAATCTTTTATTCACTACAAACTAGGGTTACACCTGAATTTTCAACTGTAGCTAATCCTAACATGACATGATGAAAAAGCGTCATATAACTATAGCTTTAGAGTCATAAATATATGATAAACTAGCATACAAGGATCCCAAATTTTTATAATTATTCCAGAAAAGCTTAATTTAATTTAATCTAATTTTAATTTAACTTCTTGGTTCCTTTCTCTTCTTTCTTAAGGATGAGTGAGCTCAAAGGAGTCTGCCCTGGATAGAAGTTGAGCAAGAAAATCTCTTCTCATCATCTATTATCAATTAACTGAGACTATCCTTAAATGATACATAACAAAGATCATAATTCCTCAAAGATTTTACTCTTTACGTATGTACAATTGTTTTAGCTTCTGTTATTTCCAAATGTTTTCTTCTTTAACAATCACTATTAGAAGTTGAGGAAGAAGATCTAGATAAAATTTGATGCTTTGTTTTAAGGCTCCAAATTACTTACAAAAAGTTGTTTAAAAATCCAGAATATTTTGAGGGGCTTAATAAAATAATCTTGAAATATATTTGGCAGGGGGAAAAAGGTAAGGATTAATCTAAAAATGTTACAAAATACAAGATTGAGAGGTGGGTTTGGTCTACCTAATTGGGAATTGTACTATCAGGCTGCAGCATTATCATGGATGAGAGAATGGATCTTACTGAGGAATACAAGATTATTGACATTAGAGGGACATGATTTACAGTTGGGATGGCATGCTTTCATATGGTATGGAAAAAACAGAATACATAGCTATTTCCAGAGACACCGTATGAGGAATTCTTTATTTGTGGTCTGGGAGAAAGTAAAGAGAAAGCATTATCTGAAGAGTCCAAATTGGCTCTCAACCATGGTAATACACCCCAATATGTTTAACATGGGAAACAGTATAAGATATAAAGAATTACTAACAGATATGGGGGAGTTGAAAACCAAACAATTAGAGGAACAAGAAATAAAGATGGATTGGTACATGAGAACGCAAATACAATCTAGATATGAAAAAGATGTTAAAATAGATGGTGTTAATTTGGGGACAACAGAGTTAGATGAAATACTCACAGGAACGGAAGAAAAATGAATTAAAAATGTACAGTTATCTACTACATATGGAGTTAGAGGAGGAACAAGTGAAAGAGACAATGATAAAATGGACAAGGAATTTTGGATACACAATTGAATTAGATAGATGGCAGCAACTATGGGAAAGAAACTATAAATTGACAATGGCGACTGCGTATAAAGAAAATATGTATAAAATGTTTTACAGATGGCACATGTCTCCAGAAAGATTAGCTAAAATGTTTAAGGACAGGTCTATGAAATGTTGGAAATGTCATCAGATACCAGGTTCCTTCTACCATATGTGGTAGACGTGTGTAGAAGCTAAAACTTATTGGAATATAATTAGAACATGGATAGAAAAGATGATACAACAATGTATAGAACTAAGACCAGAAATATTCCTGTTGGGTATTCTACCAGGAAAATACAATAAAGAGAAAACATATTTAATTATTCATATAATTACGGCAGCCAGGATTGTGTTTGCACAAAATTGGAAACCACTGAAAGCCCCCCCAGAGGGAGAGGTGATTGGGAAAATACTGAAATGTGCAGAAACGAATAGATTAACAATGACAATTAAAGATAAGACAGAGTCAGACTACTATGAAATCTGGGGAACTTGTTATGATTGGCTGAAAAGAGAATACGGTTAAAAGATAGTTAACATCAATTTAGATGGAAGAAGGAGCAGATAAGGAGGGAGACCCAGGCGACACAGTATTGAATAACTGGAGGTTGTATAAATATTTATAGAAGTATATACCGAGAAGGTTAGATAAATAGAAGTATTAATGTAAGAGAAAAATAATCTTATTGTATATAATACAGATAGGGAAATTTGGAGAGAGGAGTTGCTTGGACATTACCCCTGAATTGTATCTGAAGAGGGATGAGAGGGAAGAAAGGAGAGTAGAGAGAAAAGAGTAAAGAGTAAAGGAGGGGAGAAGGAAGTAGGAAGGTTGGGGGAGAAGAGAAGTGGGGAGAAAGGGGAGGAGAGTGGTGAAGGAAAGAGAAGAGGAGAGGAAGAAGAGGGAAGTAGGGAAGAGAAGAAAGGGAGAAAGAAGATAGAGGAGTGTGGATACAGTGAAAGGGGAAATAGGCGAGCAACACCAAAAGTCATGTGTATGTATTTATTTCATTTTATTAAAAGTATCTTATATGTGAATGTAAAAAGAATGTATGTTAACATCTGATAAATATCATGGTATATGTAGGGGGGAGAGTTTGGAAAAATAAAAAATTATTTTTTAAAAAAATCCAGAATAGAAACATTTAAAAGTTAAAAGTTTTGCTTTTAGCTTTTGTTTTATAGAGGGAAAATATTCATCAATAAGATTAGTATAAAAGAAATCAATTGCAAACATTCTGTTTAAACCTGTTAGGAATTCTATCCTAGATAATATGAATTTGTATGACGTAAACATAGTACTGGTTTAATAATATTATATTGTTTATATTTATTTTGTTTATATGGGAAAAGCACACCATAAAATAAAACTACTAGTTAGTGTTTTTGCAGAATATTCTGTCATTATTTTCAAAAATGATTTGAGTTCTAAACAAAATATATGAAATATACTTGTCTGTTTTAAAGACAGAAGTGCTTTATTAAGTCAGGTTTTTTAATAACTTAAAATTGATTTGGGAATCAATTATTGTAATAAAATATTAAAAACATAACTGCAAGAAATTCTGTTGAGCAAAATAGTTTAAACACAAAGACAGCTTTTATTTCAAGGATCAATTTGATTTGCTGCCTCATTTAAAAATATTTTTCTTTATTTAATTCTTGATCCATGAAACTATATTTATTTTGGAGTGAAATAATGGAATAAATCAAATTAGTTTTTCTTTTAACATAAATTTGGAACTTGCTGAAATCAATCTTCTTGATTAGCATTGTAATTTTTTAAATTAGCTACAAAGTAATTTCAATGCCATTCACAATTATAAAATATAAAATATGGTTTCATATGCCAAAAACCTATACTGATAATTAAAACTTCAGTCAAATATACAGATGTATATAAATAAATATGAATATTATTTAGCACAAAGAATGAACAAATATATATTTTAATAAAGGCAGAAATAATTACATTAACCAAAGTATACCAACATTGATGCTGCAACAATTCCTTTACTATACTAATGTAAGCATTGTAAAATATACAAACTTTTAACTTCTCCAGAACTATTAATCAGGCAGGCAGAAAGCAAAGCAGAGAAATGACTGGGCTTGAATATTGTTCTCCAAATTACAGAAACAAATAAAACACCAATTAAAATTTTGAGGATTACTGAGTAGAGAAAGTTATGATTGTCTGTGTCTTTCTACAGATTCATATTTGTATTCTCATCCTTGCCTACATTTGGAAAAAGTGCAAACAAGGTTTTGTTTTGTTTTTAAAAGGATATTTATATAATTGCATGTTGATTCTGTAGCTTTTGTAAACTATATGACAACAATAAATGTTACATTACTTTTGCAAACCTTTTGCAAACCAAAACATGAAAAAAGTTAAGCTCAACATTTAAAATTATATGTAGGGAAAAGAAAAACACTGAAGACATTGTGTTTCTCTCGAAGCAGTATTTTAAATCCAAATATAGAGTTTGCCTACCATGTGTAGAAGCAGTCAACATACAATTCACAAAAAGCTTTCAAAACTCACAAAATATCTATTCTAGAAAAATAGATATACAAAGCAGAAGGAATAAATGTTACACTGTCTTAACTTTCTATGGATGTTCTGTCTGCCGCATAGCAGGCAAATCAATTTCTGATGTAATAGTGGAACTTATTTTGAAACATAATATTCTTCTCTGATAAACAAACCCTGAGAACTATACTTATTAAACAAAAACATTTTATCTAGTGAATTACCCAAGGGATATTCTAATAAACTTCTCTAGCAATTTCTGCAGAATACAAAAAAAAAAAAAAGCTCATATGGGTACTGTTTTCAAAGTTCAAGGATATGTCAATGATACATGATCATCAATTATTCTTAGGACCTACCATTTGTAAAATACCATTCACTACACCAAATCCAGTATTCAGAGAGGAATTGAGTAGCATGTATAAGACAGAATAAGAAACTACGCTTTAGGTTCAACAATACCATTCAGAAGAGGCTGTCCTTCGTTTACTCCCTTGGATATGATTGTACTGTAAATGTCTTCAGGAAATCCAGTCTTGCATAATGTGCCTTCTTCACAAGTTGCCTTTATAGGTGCCTGAAATGCGAGACAAAATTTATGTAATACTTTGCAAACCCATTCAATTGAGAAACATTCAACTTGGCATGAACTGTGATTTAGCTACTATCTTGTACAAACAGCTTCTTTGTTTCCAATGGCTGCAATTAGAATTCCAAGGGCAAAGGGTTAATCTTTCTGATAACTAGAATGGAAGGAACAAATCCCACTTGTCCAGCAAGATCTAAATAATATGCAAAGTTGATTTGTTAATCCACCAAATGGTTGAACTAAAACAGTCACTTAGTCTGAAATAGAATTATGGGAGAGGACAATCATATTTCTTCACATTAGAACTAAACCTTATACAAAATGAAGTTTGTACTGATACTGACCATGATACATTTGTGAGCTTTAACAAAAATAAAGAAGATGATCACTAAGAACATCAATACATTTTTGGGTCTATCTTTTCAACTTAGTCTTCATATACATAGCTGGAGAAATATAATTTGTTGGTCTATCTAAACACCAAGTATGTCGTTAAGAAAGCATGTTATGTCTCATAAAACATTTGTCATAATACAGGAAGACTAAATAAAAGATTTGTGTTACCAGAATGGAAAACTGCTTTCCATTTTCTATAGTTAATTTGGCTGAATTGATACTTTTTTTCATATCGGGGAAAATGTATCTATTCATAAATTAATAAGTTTACCTTTACATATCACAAGCTTAGTTTTAACAAGCCATACATGAGAGAAATTTCTGTTTCTTTTATTAAGGTAAACCTTTTTAATAAGAGGACTTCTATTTATATGCGTAATAGTAGAAAATTAACATCTGTTTCCATCTTAGGTTCCTGTATATCTCATGGCAAACAACAGCACCAAACAATTTGATGTGAGTGGCAATGATTCTTGTATCATAAAATTAAGTATTGGGGTTACTTCTTAAAAAGAAGTAGGAAGAGGGAACAAATGGGATTACACAAGAAATATTTCAGGCCAAAATACATTCCATAAGTTTGTAAGTTACACATGGAGGGAGTTGATACCTTTTGAACTTCTTCAGAAACACATAATTCCTAGGTGGGCAGCTGTATGATTAATAGGATTTTAAACAAGCCTACAAAATGCATTGGAATCTATCAATCTGTTCCAGCACACCATTTACACTAAAAAAAAACTCCTGTATACTAAAATAATGTGCAATGAAACGAAAACTTTGGAACAGAGATTTTCAATAATTTTATTTGCAATCTTTCTTCCCCCCCCCCAAAAAAAACAAGAGTAGTCTTTTTTCCCAAATTAGTCAATTGTCAACATTCTTTAGCCAGAAACACAAGAGGAATGAGGGAACTTAATTCAATCAGTAAGTTATGGCGTACTGCCAATCCTAAAACTGCTTCCTGCCATTCCATACAAGAAAACTGTCTCATTCTTTCCTGCATGTAAAGCTCTGCTTTGTTTTTGTTTTTTCTTCAAAGAATAATAAAGCCTCTTTTAATCTTTTATGAGCAGTAGACTTGATTTTAATATATTCATTATACCTTTCACAGAAAAACCAAACTAGCTATTCTTTATTGCTTCATGGTGAGTCAGTGATGTGTACCTAGCAGCTCATCATGTAGTTTGAATCAAAAGTTGTTCTCTCTGAATGTTTGGGGATATGTTAATTGCCCTTTATAGACATGAACTGTTATACAAAATAGATAAGCAAAGCTTTTTATTTTTTGAAATGTTTAAGTTATTTCCTAATATTGCAACTAAGACATATTAAACTTGTCCTAATATCTATTAAAATCACATCCTTCTATAGGTATTGTTCTATCAAATTTAATGCCAGAAAGTATGCCTTGCAAAAATCAATCAACATTCTTGCTGCTGAGATATCACTAGATAACTTAATGAAACAGCTGATGCAAATGAAATATAAGTCTTTATAAATGGTTCTAAAATTCAGCCTATACTACAATCCTACTCAAACTGGTAAAATTGACAGGAAATAACATAATGTACCCAAACCTCCACAGTTAAGTGGCACTAAATATATTGATTCTTAGTTCTAAAAATTGACATTTATTGAAGGAAATCATAAAAGCCAAGTTTGAGATTGACACATTGCAATGCAAGTTTTTATACATATGCCAACATAACACTTGTGTATAATGAAGAGGCTTCAACTGCATTACCACAACCACCATCTTGCTTTTTTTCATGTCTATGGATGTTGGGTTTCAACATTCTGATTGGCACTCTGGCTATAATATTGCTATATAACGGGGATCTTCAAATTTGTCCCTTTTATGACTTGTGGACTTCAGCTCCCAGAATTCCTTAGCCAGGCACGCTGGGACAAGTTTGAAGACCCCTGTTATATAAGGTACTATCATAAAGCATAAAACCTGACAGTTTACTAAACCCAGAGAGTATTTATAGGAATCAGCCTTTCCTTCACAGAAAGTCAACTGTGCTAGATCAACTGCTAACATTACTGCCATGTCTGATTGCTATAAGCCAAAATGTTCCTGATAGATAGATCATAGATAAATAAACACAGTGATTTTAATTACAAATTGTCTAGATTTTTAACTGGTGTTTCTTGGCAGATCCACATAAAGAATTTTAAAATTGTGCTTACAACAGATTGTTGAGAAATATTCATGAAAACCAAAGATAAATTCCACAAATATAAATTCCACAAATATTATATTTTGATCTATATAGTGCGCAGACTTAAAACTATGGTTATTATGTTAGTGGAAACATCAGATTTGCTCTTATAAAGAGATAGATCCAAAATAAAAAAAATCAGTCAGCAAATATGTCTTTATTTTACTACTAAATCTAAATCATTTAGGCTGAAAAACCCAATAAAAGATCTGGGCTTTTTTCAAGATGACTTTGCATATTACCCCTTTTCACATCATTCTCACAGAAAGGGACTTTACATGAGTGCTGGAAACAGGAATAGACATAATCCTAATCACATGGAAGGCTGTGCTGCCCATGTATATGCTGTCTGCTTATGTAAATTAATGTTAACTGGGAAGCTGGCAGCAGACCTGAGAACCCCTGTGGTAAGGATTATCATGTGCATATTATTGAACTGTTTTGTTTAATCCATACAAATTTTTGTGTATACAGAATTCCAATGCGATCCTGGAAAATATTACAGACAGGTGCCACATTTGTGCCTCATATACTCAAAGTATCTTTCAGGAAATAAATCCAAAGCATTCTACAAGCTAATTTACAGTTCTGTAACAGCCATAGGGCCAATAACCAGCTTTCTAATTCTCATCATATTAATACCTGATTAATAACAAAAAAGCATGTATAAAATTGTTGACATCATTAAAAGAACCTGAATCTCCAATGTCATCTCAGGCAAGTAATGCACCCTCAAATACAATCCTTGGTGATTTCCCTGACTTACTATTTTTAGAGACTTTTAATTAAAATAAAATGAACAGGAAGCTGGAATGCTACAAATCACACACCTACTATAAGCACAGCCTGTATTTCTAAAAATGCCTTCAGTTCCTCATCAAGCTAAAATGCTTCTATAGAAAATAAAATGATAATGGGCTGCAATTCAGTACTTAATTTACCTCCTAGTACAGGGGTCTCCAACCATGGCAACTTTAAGACTTCAAGTCCCAGAATTCAGAACTCAGCATTGTTGCTGAAGAATTCTGGGAGTTGAACTTGACAAGCCTTAAAGCTGCCAAGTTTGTAGACCACTGTCCTAGTGTATAGCCATTCTGGGTCTGGGCATACCATGGCAGATATTTCATGAAAGTACAATTAACAGTCTAAAAATTCTAAATAAGCACCCCATCAGCTCAGAAAGATTGGGGATACTTAAAAGTATAAGGCTGGGGAATATTCATTTAAATAATACATCCTTCCCAGCCCCACCCTCTTTTTCTTACATGTATGAGTATACATTATTTTATGATTTACACTTGCTTTACGTTTAAACCATAATACCTTAATATTGGAAATAACTTTTCAATGACTGACAACTTCAGAGAAAGTTGACATTCAAAAGGGTTGTGGTTTCTCCAATGGGTAGAATATAAATTGTGCTGAGCTGCAATATACATCCTCCTTTTCACTGTTCTTTTGTTGTTGTTTAGCAGAGTAAAACTAAGTCCTAAAACTAGGAAAACTGATGCCTTTTATTATCTCTCTTCTGTTAGAAAAATACACTGACTGGAATACCCAACCCTAAAAACCTTTTAACTTTATTGTTAAAGATACAGAAGGAAAACTTACAGCAGCCCCTTGAAAACCATATAATATTTTCAAATTATATTACCAAAGCATTAGCCAGCCGAAATCTCTCTAGTTTATAACAGAAGGCATAGAAGGAAAGCTGAAATGCAAAGAACATAAAGTAAGCATGATGAAGCTCAAACAATGAGAAAGGAAATGGACAATTCACTCCCTGAAATTTGGTCTATATACCGATTTACTAAGGAACAATTTTGATTGGTCATGGCTCACGTCTACCTGCCTAAAAGAGAGACAAACAAATCATTCATGCTTCTGATGTTTTGTTCTACATTAAGTAGATTATAACATCATTTATTTCACCAACATGAGGCTACAAACCAAGCAACATTAATTAAAAACTTATTTGTGTCGGCAGATCTGGGAATGATTGGTGTTGAATGTTGGATTAATGTTTTTTTATTAAAAAATTTGGGGTATTGTTTTAACTTTATGATCATCTTAATTTAATTTATATTAGACTTATTAAATGCGATTGTTATTTATCTATGTTGTAAGCCGCTCTGGGTCCCCTGGAGAAGAGCGGCTTATAAGTCTAATAAATAATAATAATAATAAATAATAACATCTTCTCTTAAATATTACATATTCCAGATATTTCAGATCACAAGAATAAAAAAATGGGAAAAAATCACAATGTTAATTTTTTTTAAAAAAATGAAATGTGGCAAAAAATGTTTCTCTGCATGTTTTTGTTTTAAAAAATCTCATAATACAAGATTTTTAAGAGTATTATAAAAACACTCCTATTAATCTTTTAAATTACATAACATCCTTAGAAAACTTTTGATTTCTTTAACTTTCAATAGCTGACCATAAGACTCATTTAAGTTCTTATTAATCAAGAAATTAAAAAAAAACCTTTAGGGGAAGTAATTAGAGCAAAGTTCATTGAACAATGATTAGAACCAAACAATGAATTTAACAAGCTAGGTTACGGAATATCAATTTTCAACACTGAAGATCTTGGGTGTTAGTTTTATCTGAGGCAGAAAGTTTGTAGACAGAATCTGTATTATTTCTAATATTTGTACAGTACTTAGAAGTTATAAGACATTTATAAAGAAAGAAATCTCAACAATAGGTTTTTAACAATTCCACTTATTGATATTATCAAATATCTCTCTTGTGGTCATATTGTCTGTAAGCTGATCTGGTAATATATAATAACTCAAGATTTTGCAATGATCAAATTCATTGAGTTTAGTCTATTCTAATCATATATTAGACTATTAGAGCCAATTAAAGTTTCTACTTCAGAACTCACATAAGTAATATACCCTGGAGAATAAAAATCCTTCACATAGAAAACATTCAAACTAGAAAAGACTTTAACGTTCTTAAAGAGAATGGTTAACATTTTACTTTGCCAGAGACAACACTTAGATAATTAGAGAAGGAAACAATTCAACATGATTCTTCTCTTGCATCCAATAGGCTGTAGGTACCGAACCAAATGTCCACATGCAGGCTTCAATAAAGCATACAGGCATTTTTTAAATAATAATTTTGCTAAAATTGCAATATAAATGAATACAAATTAAAAAACTAAATTAAAAAATATGAAAGACAAAAAATAAGGTCAGAAAAAAAGAAAAAATAGGAAGAAAAAATAAACAAAGGAAGAAAAAGAAAAAATAAATATATAAGGAATCCACTTCCTCCTTCTTTACAACAAATATAAATAATTTTATGGGCATATGTCCACCTCTTAAAAGTGCAACAAATGATCTTGCTCTCTTATATCCCATTTCTTAACTATAAACAAATGCATAAAACCTTGTCACTTTAGTCCTGTCAGCAACAGTCTATTAAGTGTTCCCAGAGATAATAGCATATCTATTTAATATTTACAAATAAGAATATACAGACTTGTCTCAAGTCTTTTGCTAACCAGTCTGCTTCACCATAACTACTTCAATCTTTTTGAGTAGATGGGTATGACTCTAAATTAAGCTACAGACTAAAGGCAGCCCTAGCATATCTATGGAGCCTATGTAAATAAGCTGTAAATAAATATGAAGTAGGAGCTGGTATTAATATTATGATTGATATTATGATTAACTCTCTATCTTGTTTTTATATTAACTTATTTTTGATTTGCCTAATTATATGTTATAAAATATGAAAAATATTTTTTCTTACGCTTTTCATTTTCTCGTATTTTTTCCTAACCAATTCTGAAACTGTTATAAATAGTATCGCTTGAACTTCAATACACTACTGATCCTTATAATAAATAAGTCACTGAGCAAAATGTCAATTTCTTCTAAAATTAAGAACAAACACCTTGGCTGAACTGTAGGTCTTCAAGTCATGTTGTACTAAATACATAAATAGTTTCCCCAATACTCTGAAACTATCATCCTGGTTGAATCTCATTAAATATACTATTGCAATTTCAAATAATGAACTTTTTGAATTAAATAAATACTTCTAATTTTTCCTAGTGTCTCAAAACTCTTAAAATCTTCAAAGTAATCTTCAGTATAAATGGACATCTGGCTACATTTAAACAAGCTTTTTATTTTTGGACAACTCTGTAACTTGAAGATATATGTTCTGACAAAATAAAGTTACAGAGAACTCCAAACCAAGTAAAAGAAAGGTTTGCACTTCAACTGGAGAAGAAAGAACTTACATGTGTTACACCTCAATTTACTTACTTTGATAAAAGCAAATACAAGCCTAGATTTCAAATTCATATAACTCTGATTTTAAAAAGTCCTCGGAATAGGAAGTTTGCTTATATTGGAATTTCAGAGATAAAGACATTATAACCCACAAACGTAGTTGCTGGAAGGGCTATAAAGATACAGGTGGTTGGGAGATTCTTCCATGGGCTAAATTGCCAAATGACCTTGTCAATAGTGAAAGTCAAAATAAACTTGGTTCACCAGAACTAAAATGCTTCCATTCCCCACTGACGGGGCCTTAAGATTAAGCCAACTAAGAGATGTATGGGACCTTTTTTCTTCCATCATAATCAATGCAAGCAAAGACAGCAACAACCTTATATCACTGTATTAAAAGATAGACAGAAATACAACTTATTTATTTCTGCAGTATCTGGAATGACTTAGCAGGCTTTTGTTGAGGACACCAATTTATTGCTTTATTTTAAACAATTTGGCCACATTAAATTGTACCATTAAATCTTAGAATCCTTCCAGTTAACTTCTCATAAGAAAAATTGGGATCATGTGGTACAATGTCCAAAGCATCCAATACTTTAAACAAAATGGCAAGTGCCATCTTTTTTATACCATACATGCAACTTCATCACACACAGATGAACAAGACCAAGTTTATATAAGAACACTATGATACTTTGTCATTTGCCCTTCACAGACTACCGTGTTGTGCTTTGAAATAAATTTCACCTAACTGCTTATAAAGTGAATTGCAAACTCAGCTACTACTTACCACATGGCAGCCCTTTTTTCAGGTATCAACATGCAGCTAATTTAAGCAGATGATTTACCACAGTTCATGAAGCTCTTAAAGCAGCTGCACTTTTAATTTCATGTGGAATCCTGAAAAGGGGGGTCGTTTAATAACAGAGAGCGTTGTGCTCATTCCAGCTGCAAAACATTTATTCAGAATCCTATGCAAACATGCACAGCCCTATAATATTAGATATAAGACAAAAAATACAGTGATGGAACAATGCCTTCCTGAAACTGACTGTCCACATACTTTGAATTCTACAAACTAACTGCCATTTTTCCCTAACTGTAGCAAGATAGAAGATATAATAGCTGTGGCTAGCATTGAAACAGATCACTAATATTTTTCAATAATTTACTTCAATTCTAATATAAAATGCACATTTTAACAATCCTCAAACATTTACCTTTATTCTTCTTAGCAAAACTAAGAACTTGATTTCAGATGAGCATTATTTCAAAGTCCTCATTTAACAACTTCTCTGGTTCAACAACTTGGTTGATAAGCCACCTGGATTTCTGACCATTGCAGTGTCCCATGGTTATGTGATGATGATTCCTGCCTTCCCTGTAAAGTCAATGGGGAATCTGGCAGGAAGTCAGAAATTGTAGTTACATGATATACTCACTTAACAATGGAATTTCCATTGCTAAACAGAATGGTCACCTATGTTGTGTTTTATGACTGTATTGTTTAGTGGTGTAAATTCTGGTCCCAATTTCTGCCCTTAAGCAAGGACTACCTGAATAGTATTTTAGCTACTTTCACTATATTATTTTCATTCCTGACATTTCAATAAGACCTTTTGTTTTCTGCTACATTTTGTTATTGTCTCTTTTATTCTGAATACTGGACAAAAAATGACAAAGGATCACGCCTAATTTCTAATTCTGTATGAATAATCTGCATTAGTAGACCATCATAGTATAAAAACCACAATATCTAATGAATGAGAAACTCAGTTAAATTCAAATGTGATTTGCAACCTGATGCATACTAGTGATTTTAAAGACTTGTGTGTGTCAGACCCAAATATCTGGATGGTATGTGCTGCCAATCATTGTGCTAATAATATATAAAGTCAATATCTGCCTGTATTTTCTAATTCATGGCCTGCTTGTCTGCTTATATCAGTCTCTCCAATAGCTTACAATAATTAACACAGAAAAGTAATAGTTTTTATTGGAGAAAAAATACAAACCTGGTATTTAGATAGCATTTTCATTTTCCAGTCCATCTTCATATTTACCATTTTTTAATTTTTTTAAAGAAAATGCTAAAATGAAATCACCCGCATAATACTAATCAATAAAATTGGTCCTACTTATGCAACTCTTAGTCAAAATTAGGAATTCCTGTTTAATAATGGCTGTATAATAGTGCATAGGAATAAGCATAAATTAAAATTGTTAATATAGTGATTAGCACTTATATAATAGTTAGGGTTCAAGGTGGTACGGTCCAAAATAGCTCTATTTCATCTAGGACATTATGTCTGAAGCATCTCAAATCACTTTTGGTTCACCTTTGTTTACAGGACTGCTGTATGGATAAAGCAAAGGGAAAAAACACTATCTGAGCCATCTTGAACTCAGAATGATAACAAGGAATTATCTAACAAATACATTTCCATGTAAATTGTAATAAAAACATTTTCCATTCATATACATCAGTAAAATGAGAATATTTTATGCAATGACATAAAAGCCTTCTTTTTAAACTACTTTAATTTACAAGGTTTTGCTTCTACTAATATTGTAGCAAGCTTTATTTTCATTCTGTCCCAGATATAATACTGATAATCCTTCACAGGGATCTATCAGGGAGGGAGGAGATATTAGCCGCATGATTTGGATATAGGGTCCAATGTCAGGATATACAATATGCAAAACTGTTGTAACATCACTGCACAGGTGTCCTATTCTGTCACCATGGCTAGCCATAGATTATGGTGAATAAATGATCAAAAAAATATTCAAACCATACAACCCTGTTGGAAATTTCAGGCAAAGGAAGCAACAATGGCTACAGAAAATTAGGCCCATTCTAATTAGAACAACAACAAAATCCTAGGATTTTGAAGATCCTGGTGATTTGATGGAAGTGACTCAAATGCAGGAGAGGAAAGTAGAGGCACTTCTTCCAAGCAGTTGTTACAATTGATCTGGAAGTTCCAAAGGCACTTTTTCAAGAAGCAACTGGACTTTATCTTTGAAGACATTTCACTTCTCATCCAAGAAGCTTCTTCAGCTGTGACTGGATGGTTGGGAATGGAAGGATTTATATTCCTTGTAGACAACTGGTCATTTGCATTCCTTTAGAGTTGTTGAGGTCACTTGGAGATTTATTTGTGTCCTCAAGGCCACCTGAATAGTGCAAATGGGTGTGGAGCCTTCTTGGAACAGTTGAAAGGACTGTTTTGTAGACTTGAGATAGATGATGTCGTATCCTTCCCCTGCTGTTGAGAGAGGTCTTTTCAGTTTTGACACAGATGGCCTCTTTGATCCCTCTTTCAAACCAGCGGTCCTCTCTGTCCAAAATGTGGATAAAGAGTGGCCTTTCTCCTTTAAATGCAGATAGAGTGCTGAATCTTGTCCTGGTGGATTTATTCTATGTTGTGCCACGTTTTTATGAAGTGGTTATTTTGTTTCCCCAATGTACAGATCTGCACATGTCTCACTGCACTGTACTGCATACACACATTGCTTAATTTTTTGGGTGTTTTATCCTTGGTGTGGACAAGTTTCTGCCTTAGTGTATTCTTGGGTTTAAAGTGTGTACAGATGTTGATTTTGAAGATTCCATTATCCTCAAAATCAGTTTTTCATAGTACACAGGACAGTGGAGCGGACAGGAAAATAGAGAAAACCTGTTCCCTGATGGCAGTATAATTCTATTGAAGGAATAGAGTGTTAACCCAGTTCTAAGTCCATCACAAATAGAACAGGACCATGATGATAATGTTAATTACTGATGATCAGTAATAAGTTTAAGCCAAGGAAGTAAAAATTAATCAAAAATTCTTCAAATTATTGCTGAACTTCTAAGGATAATATTTTGAAATAATAAACTGAATTTTTTCAATTGTAAATATAATTTAAATATGTATTTGTAATGTTGTTATTTATTGTATAATAATAATTGTAAAACATTAATTTATGTAATGTTTAGAGGTACGTCATCTTGACCAGACTAACATGAATTTTGTCAAATAATTTCATTATTTCCAGTGTTAGTTTCTTATTTAATACTGCATTACATATTTGAAATTTACCTGTTTAATAAGGAAACAAAGCATTTCTTAAAAAAAATTTCTTCTCAGCTTCCACAGAAAATGAACAATCTCAACATTAGTTTTTTTTTTTATTTTAACATTGAGATTATATCACTAATACTAGTACCAAAACAAACAAGCAATAAAATATCAAACCTTGGATATTTCCCAATACGAATAACAGAAATAAGAACTTTTTATTGAGAATTGTTTTTGGGGGGAAAGGAACAGGAGGACAAAACTGTAATATTACACAACTTTTTTCTTTTTTAAAAAAAGTATTTTAAAAGTAATAAGAGGACAACTATAAAATATACTTAAAGGAAATATAATGGTATAAAAGTGTCCCATCTATTAACCTACCAGGGTACCTTAAGGTTAATTTGAAACACTGTCCCCTAAGCCTCTTTTATGGATGTCATCATCATATTATGCACCTTCCAATTTGTTTTTAACCACTGATTGATGTAGACATGGATTTGCACTACAGAAAAAGACATCACACAATTTCTAGATTATGTTACAAGAAAAATAAGCAGTGGCAACAGTTCCATATAGCATAAAGTTTAATTTGACAGTTTGCACCAATCTCCATTGTCTTGTCTAGCCATTAGAAATATATCATATAGATTCAGACAATGGGTTGATAAAGATCAAGAAAGGTGTTACCAGCACAGAAAATATTAATAAACAGGGAACAAATGGTTTCCATTCTTATCTCACTATAGATCCAATTCTAATTCTTGACTTACAAATGCTTAATATTAAATATTTTAACACCTTAAATGTACGGTATATAGAAACCATTAAAGTTACCAAAAATTAGCAAATAAAAACATAAAAATTATAGCAAGAGAAAGTGCTCCTCATCCTAGAGGCAGCGAATGGAATATCCAGTTCATATTTCCAGAATAGAGTTCTGCTCCATGGCCATGATTAAGGCTCAGTTGTACCTAATCATCTAGCCACACAATATTTAAAACAGACACTATTCAGCGCCAAAAGGCAGCCCCTTCATTAACACATATACAGACAGAAATAATCTTTTCTCAAGCTCACTGCAGAAAGTCCCTTTACCTTTTCTAAAAAATATGCTCCAACCAGAAATACCATTAAGAGCCAGATGTACCATCTGTCTCTGAAATGTATTCCTCTTTGTCTTTTGCACTAAGATGAAGATTGCCTTTTACACTGATTAAAGAACTAGTGTCCAACCTTCTCCTCTCACCCTGGTACCAATTCAAGGATACTTCTAGGCTTTCCTGCAAGCATATACATAACTCAAATGCATATATCCTGCTATCAAATAAAATGTATTTAATCTAAACCTGCCTCAAACAACCACATTCCCTGCCCACAGGATAAGTACAAAAATGCGTAAGTCCTCAACTCAGACAAATGCCTACAGCTTCTATTAACTAATATCTGCTTCACAAGATACAATCCTACAACAAGACCCTTTTTTATTATCTAGACTGCCCTTGCAGCCCGGGACAATTCCATGCACATCACGGATTTATTTTATGAGCCATGACAACTCTATTACCAGTTTCCACCCATGCATTTTCTGTCTGGGTTAAACTCTTATTCCGGAAAGCCCAGACCCTCTGTAATTTTCATCCTCTCAAACTCAGCCTAATCCCAATCCTATTGGAAGATGCACCTAACTTCCTTTGTACTCACATAATGGTGCAAAGCTCATCTCCAGCTGCTCATAAACTCAATAAAGGGAAGTTGAGACCACTACATTTTATCATCAATGTAGTTTTATGTACTATATAAGGAATCCATCAGCATACACTGGCTTTCAAACCTTCAGCAAATGTAAAAACCCTGATTTGGAGACAACCCAACGTTGAAAATGCTTAACTCTCAATAAGGACAAATTTACATTCCTTCTTGCAAATTTCCAAATGCAAAAACAGTGGCAGGTCAAATAGCGGGTACATGCCAGCACTAACCAAAAGTAAAGGGGGAATAGTCTACTTGCCAGCCCAGCCTCTGTTGGCTGAGGGAGGTGATAAGCTTTAACCCAAAGTAACCCAGGTTACTCCCGTGGAAATTCTCGCTAGTTACTGCAGTAGCAGCAGAAAACAGCAGGAGCCAAGCTGGGGAGGAGGGGAGGGGAGCGGAGGCGGAGGCTGATTAAATTCTTCCCGGGAAGAGATTAGCGGATAGAGCTGAGGGGCGAGGTAACAGTTTAGCGCTCTTCTCTTCACAGGACCTGAGTCCACAGAAGGGGGCGTTATAAACACATTTGACCCACTGCAACTTTGGGGGCTGTAAATTACTTTTGTTAAGAGTCATTCCAGGCTCATTTCCTGACCCCTCCTGTTGGACGCTGCGCGGCTATCTGGCACGTTGCCACCCGATTCTTGCGGCTATCTGGCACATTGCCACCCGATACTTCCAGCGTTATTCAACGGTAGACTTGGGAAAGGAATTCAAATTCCATTTTTCTCCTGCCTGAGTGCACCGAGGAAGACAGCAAAGGAGTCGGAAATAGTAAACGGGAGAGGCTGTGCCACGATACACCGAGTTCGACCTTCCAAGGTTGCATGACTAGAGACAACGCGGAACATCTCCAGGCAAAACGGGGTGAGCGGATAGTCAGAGAAGCAAGCCTGGGGAGGCTCTCGCCACGCCTATTGGTGAACAGAATCCGCACTCTATTCCCAAACTCGGGGGGAAAAAATTCCCGAAAACAAGCCCAACTTTCTTAGTCGCGTTAACTTCCACCATCCTATCTAGGCTTCGAAATCCCCAAGTTTCCTGCCTGCCCGCAGGAAAGGCGTACTACTTCCATAATCCCAGGGGAAGATGTGGGTGGTAGCGGTGATTCCTTTCCCACGCTCTCCTAGGAAGAGATGGCGCCAAGACTGTCCCGCTTCTAGTCTTCTTCAAGTAAAAAAAAAGATCCTTGTTCGCACCTAGCCCAATTTTAATTTCTTTCACCTGCCCTACTTGGCCTTTCCATATAGTAATTTCCCAGTCAGCCCCTTTCTTTGCAACCGGCGCTCTCCCCCCAGCCACCTTTGTGTTTTTTCTCTCTCACGCGCGGAAGGCCCACTGCCACTGCCATATCCCATAACAGTGGGGAGAGAATAACTTGATTCTAACTTATTCGCCTACCCCCTTTTACTCCGCAATCTCTTCTCTGGGTTTGACCTATCCCTCAAGTATGGCTTGACGCCGAAGCAGCCACCTGCTCTGCTCAGCCCTAGAAAAGAACGGGTCTCTAACTCCCGTTGCAAGAAGACAAGAAAGCAGGCACTTCCGCCACCTCCAATCTAAAGCCGGCTCTGCAATGTGAAAATCTCTATTCCCATTCGATGCACCCCGACTCTTCTTCCTGGATTGCCGGGTGGTGGTGTGTGGGGGAGGGCACTTCTGCTCAAGCCTCTTCCCCAAGGCTGCTTCTGCTCAAACTGCAGTTCCAGAGCCCGGTCCCTTCCCCTTCGCCAGAACCCGCACCGCTGCCCTTCTGAACCGCAGGCCCACCAAGCCTCCAAGGCGTTTGAAGAGTAGTCGCCCTTCCCCAGTGCCAGTTCGCCCGTCCGATCGCAGCGTCCCTCAACCCCCGCCACCGCCCTTCGCCGGGATCGTCAGGAACAAAGAGCCCCGAGCCCAGCTCCTCTACTCTTCTTCTTCTTTTTTTTTTTTCGCCCTCTTTTTACCTGCTGTAGGGCCGCCAGTACAAGCACGAGCAGCGGCGGCCAGATCCGAGGCGTCGTTCCCGCTTTCCGGCACATGGAGGCGAAGGCAGGGAGGAGAGATGCACAAATGTGGAAAGAGCCAAACGGGGCGAAAAGTCCGCGGGTCGGGGAGGGAGCCTCGGCCGCCTTGGGCCAAGGTGAGAAGAGAGAAGCAGGAGAGGCTGGCGGAGGATCGGCAGGGCTGGTCTCGAGGGAAAGGGCGACTGTGCTCTAGGTCAGCGGCAGCTTGGCTCCTTATCTCTTCTTTGCGTCCTGGGTACCGGCGACGGTACGCGCACACAAAAGGCAGCGGGTTAATCAGTCTAAAATCCGGGCGGGTGGGGGTAGCGGCTCCTTCTTGGAATATAGCTCCGCTTCCTGTTTCTCAGGCTGCCTTCGCCGGCGAAGTCGGTCCCTTTCTTAGTACGTCCCCAACTGTGCCTCGGCACTGCCGCTCGGATGCCGGCTAAGCGGTTTCTGCATGCTCGTCCTGACTCCCTTTTGCCTCCTTCACTTTCGGGCTCCCCGAGCAGCGGTAACAGCCGCCGCCGCCGCCGCCGCCGCCGCCTCCGCTCGTTCCCAAGGATAACAATACCCAAGCAGCTTTTGCCTTGCTCGCGCTGCGTGCTTCTGGCTGCCTGTGTGCGCGCCCGCGTGTATGCGTGCGTGTGCGCTTTTCCTTGTGCGAGGCTGCCGCTGGCGGCTTTGCCTCCTCTCTTCTCTCCCCCCCCCGCCGCCCTCCTCCCCGGCTCTCCCTGCCGGCCTCACGGCCAATAAGAAACCACCGGCTTCAACTCGGCCCTTGCTTCGGCCGGCAGCCGCCCACAGCTTGCTACCCCGCCGCCAAAGACTGAGCTCCTGTGCTGCAGCTGCAGCCAGAGATGCGCCGAAGAAATGATTGCCGGGTCTGAGTGGGGGGGGGGGGCAGGGTGTGTCTGGCACGGCACGAGCAACACGCGCGCGAATGCGAGGGTGATTTTAGGTGGGCCGGGGAGGCGGGGGAGGAAGAATTGAAGAGATGTTGATGAACCAGCGTGAGAAAGCTCGGCAGTGTTCTTATTTGCGGACTGAAGGGGAGAAATTGCAACGCCGAAAAAGAAGCAAAGAGCTGGTCGGCGCCAGGGAACGCTGCTCGGGCTCCCATTGTCTGAAGGCGCTTCGCAAGGAGCCACCTGCTGGGGAGGGGAAAAAAAAGTCGTTATTTAAGGCGGCGGCGGCGGCGGCGGCATTTGCTTTTGTTTTCATTCCTCTCCCACCAGTGCTGAAGAGCCTGGAATTTGACCAGCCGGCCAAATAGGAAAGTTCCTGGCCCTGCGGTTATTGGTTTAGCGAGCCTTTTGTCTCCGTCCAGGGCCTTTTTCCATCTTGCTTTCCCCGCCTTCTTAACGATCCGTTACCTGCTTCACTGCTCAAGAAATGTGGTTGGTTTGGGGTTTTTTGTTGTTGTTGTTGTTGTTGTTGTTGTTGTTCATGTTTTTTGAAAAGGGAGGAAAATACGCTTTGGTTGGCTCCGGGCTGAGCTCCAATCCGTGTGGCCAAAAATTTTAGGCTGCATAACGGAAATTAGGAAGGTTGCTGAGTGCACCGTTAACAGCAAGTATCAGTGCTGGGTCATTTGCAGAGCCGGCAAGGATTTTCCGTCACCCTGCAGGTCACTGAGCAAACTTGTTTTGCGTCCATGCTTCAAAGCCTCCAGCCTTAGAAGAGAAAAAGCACAAGGGGGAGGGGAGGGATGGGCGCTAGACGGGAGGCGCTGTGCTCCGAGTGGCTGTTTTGATTCTTAAACAGTTATTTAAAACGGACTTTGGAAAGGTGGAAAATAGTGCATTTATAATATTCAGCATCCACGTAAAGTGAGCCAAGGATTTTTAGACATCCAGGTTTGGTGCCTGCATTCATAACTTGTAAGGTAAAATAGTTGGGTGTCTTACTCAAAATGAAGTTTATTGGACAGAGACTGAAATAAAGTTCATGCCTCCCCAAAACAAGGCAAGTTTACATTTAACACTCAACCACCCTCAGTTAAAAATAAAGATATAAAGGCACCAGACTTAACATGATCCAGCTTCCTATCCTTGTCACCTAGAGCGATCAACTCCTGTTGAAATCATTCCTAGGTGGTTTTTGTTCACCCACTAAGCAGGCATGCATGTTATATGCCAATGCATGAATGTGTACAGTACCTGGGCAGAGACCACCTGCCAGAAAAGATCAAGGCCAGAACAAAACATTACACTGATACTGATTTAAATAATTATTACTGAGTAACTAATTGTTAAATAAGGCATTAAAATGAATTGATCCTCATCTGCATATACTGTACAGGCATAAACCATTTCTCATTTGTCTTGCAAACCCAAACCATATGTTTGCACATTCACATAGAGAAAAATAGTAGCAATATTAATTCAATAAGGATAAACCTGTGTATTCTCACTGTGTAATAAGCCCTGCTGTGGTAAAACCTCTTTCTCCCAGGTAAATAAGCATAGGTTGCTGCACTGCTGGAAATGTATCTGTTTAGCCCAATTTAATTCTTGCAAGCTGAAATAGAGATGCTTGAGTTATACAGCTATTTTCCCTGTTTGCAATAACACTGTGGGTTCATAACCGGCCTTTTACCAGTTGCAAGCAGAAGGAAATTTATGCAGGCTTACTTAGAACTCTTATTAGTTAGTATGCTTACAGGCTAAATTACATGCAAAGGGAAATGGCAAAATGAAGCCATTCCCCTCTGCATGTAAAAACTTAAGTTCGGTGCAGAGTGGCCTTATCCCTAGCAGCCATCCATGGGGTTTCAACCTCTACATTGTAGTTGGTGGGAGCTCACCAGAGGAAGACTTTTCTCTATCTTCCCTGAGGGGAGGGCTGTATCTTCCAGTTTCCTGCTTGTTTCAGCATTCTTTCATTTGCAACTCCTGCCAACTGATGCCTTTCAATAACATTTTCTCTTGCTTATATACTTAGCAAAAATGAGACAATACTTCTAGTTCACCAGTAATGTAAAGAAGATCTCTCCATTAGGCAAATGTAGTAGCTTGGAATATATTCAAGCACAGGTTGATTCTGATGTATTGAGTTTCAGTTCTGCAAAATTGCCATATACTAAAGCAAATTGACTGGAAATATGACTTAATTTTACTGAGGGCATAGCCACATGGGCACATTCAAGTACTATCACTAATCCTTTAGTCAAAAAACGTATGGTGGTAAAAAAAATTGCTGTCCCCATTACAGAAGTCTATTCTGCCATATTAATGAGTTTGATTAAAACGAAAGCAATTCAAGTTCCCTCCCAGCTATCATCACCTGCCAGTAGAAAACTAACCATCAAACGTATCAGTCTTCCTATCAAGTAGACTGGAGGGATGTGTGCACAGGTAGTCCAACTTATGACTGTTTGCTTAATGACCATTCAAAGTTAACAATCCACACTCAAAAGTTATGACTGCTGCAGTCAATGTGATCACATTTCAGATGCTTGGCAACCGGATCATATTTACAAATGGCTGCAGTATCCCATGGGCATATGATCACATTTTATGACTTTTTTACCATTTTCTAGGGGGAAAAAACCTATTAGGTAAGCTGAATTCAGGCTTAAAACCACATGATTTGCTTAATGATCATGGTGACTCAACAGCCATTGCAAAAATAGTTGAAAAATTGAGGCCAATCACATGATGACTCAAGACTGCAGTGAAGACAAAAATTCCAGGGTCAATTGTAATGTGGAAAATAGAGTGTGTTTGCTTAATTTGAGTTAAATGACATTGTGGGCACAGTACAGCAGCATGTAGTACAGTATCATGTAATACAGTTGCCACATTGCAATAGGAAAAATTACTTAGTTCATTTTTTAAAATATCATTACAGATGCTTATCATACTATGACTTCATTTATATCCATATAAGAAGCTACCTGAGGCCTACCTTGTAATTTTCTCATAATGTATAGTGGGGAAAATAGGAGGAAGAAGTGTGTTGAATATGTTCACTGCCTTCAGTTATTTGTAAAAATAATAAAGGCGGTATACAAATAAATAAGAATAATTTCATTGCTTATAAAAGTTGTATAGCTTACATTTGACAATGAGAGGGAGTGTCTTTCATCTTTGGAACATATCTAATGTGTCCTTTCTGTGACTGACCAAGCTCTACACAAGTAAGCTATTTGGAGACTGAGTATTGATTTCATAATCTTGACTGAGTAAACAATGAAGCAGTTTCAGCCTTTTATACTAAAATGGGAATGTAGGATTTTTCTCACAGGTTTTTCTCCAATAATAGGTGATTGACATGTGTTTAGCCAACTGTCAAATTGCCCAGTCATGGGCCACGGATGTGACAATATGCCATACCTGTGACTTGTTCACAAATAAAATCTAGCACATGCTAGGACAAGTGTTAATTTCATGAATTTTTCAAAAGATTGTGAAATTCATGTTTAAAAGAACCATGTAAGACTTGACTAGTGCTGGGATCAGGTATCGGTAACCCAAGCAAAATCTGTTTTCTTCATAGCAACCCAAGCAAAATCACAACCAAAGGCAATACCTGCTGATCAAAGGATAATGTGTTTGTGTGTGTATCTTCAGCAGTCTAAAGCAGATGATAGGAATTGGTCGGTTCCCAACACCTAGTTGCATCAGCAACTACATTATTAATGAAGTATGTCAGATCATATCCTTAGCAAAAAAAAAAAATGCTAAGGGAAAAGAGAGCCAGTTTCATCTACTGGTTAAGGCCTCAAGCTACAAAGTGAGTACTAGTCCTACCTTAGGCATGAAAGCCAGCAGGGTAACTTTGGGCCAATTGCTCTGTGTCAGTCTAGTGTTCCTCACAGGATTGTTGTGGAGAAAATGGGAAGAGGAAGGACTACTAGGTATGTTTGCTGCCTTGAGTTATTTATAATAATAATGACAATGAAAATATCATTTATATTTATGCTATCTAGGAATGGGGCAGAATAAACATAAATAACCCAGAATAAACATAAAGGATGTATGTATGTCCAGTTGATTAGAATGAAAGTAGCCATTTCTCTATTTAGCTTGAGATGATAGGGGAAAGAGAGCAGGACCCAAGCAGGTAGGTGATGTTATTCCACAGGTTAACCAAGGATTCTTGGAAATGGGTAACCTATCTGTCTTGGAAAAGGCATTATTCTCTACTAATCAAAGCTATATGTGATACTTTGAAAGATTTTATGATATTTTTACAATATGTTTTGTATTTAGATTATATAATAGTATTATATGGCATTTATTAGTAAACAAATGACTAAGTTTAGTGTACAAAGTAGTTTTTCATTTTGAGAAAATTTTTATCATTCTCTTTTTTGGTTTCTATTTTTTTCTTTAAGGATTGTTTGATTTCGTTGTGTGTGTTTTTTAAGTATATTTTGGAGTTGTTTCTATATGTTGTATTTTTCTAAATTTAATATTTTTCTAAAATATTTATTTAGAAGTATGCTTAGCTCAGCAAATAATTTTGATTGGGAAAAGAAAGACTTCTTCAAATTCCTCTTTGTCCCATTGCTTTGAAAAATTGTGCTAATGCTTGGGGAAGGAAAGAATTGCAGTGGCCAGCATGAGCTCTTCCTTTGTCCTTTGTTTTCTTTCCTGGAAGAAGAGGAGATTGAAGTATAGTGGACCATGCTTGGTTTCCAACTAAAAAAAAAAGAAAACAATAATAGCACTAGAGTGTGAATGTGTGGGTGTGTTTTAGAAGAAGATTTGTGTCACATGGGAGATGAGAGAAAAAAACCTGTGCCCTTTCAGCTCAGCAGACAATTGATGGTGAAAGAGAAAGAGGCTTGGACTTAAGCACACCACAGCAGAACAGCTGAAAGGAGAGGCAGAGCCCATCATGGTCAACACCCTGAAAACCTACACCAGCTAGCTCCTTCCTTTTCCTAACCCAGCATAGACTGAGAAATTGCGAAGCCAATGCTTCACCAGCAGTTCAGAACAGCAGCTAATAGCAACAGACCCAGTTAACATGAAAATAGCTAAATAATGGTTAAGATTTTATTAGGAGAATAGAACTGTTTATGGGACTGTTTAGGGATTAGATAAATGCATAGACATAGACTTCAGCATGGTATAGTATACTGTAGCATAGACTTAGTGATAAGTGTTAAGGTAGAAATTAGGAAAATCAGTAAGTGGTAATTTTTTAATATTAAAAAACCTACCTGAAAATACAGAGAAGATAACAGTCTCTTTGTTGGTGCTGTGTTTCATTTCTGAAAAGAACCCCCTCACTCTGCTGATTTAATTTTCAATCTGTTGGAGAAGGAAATATGAAATAGCATTCTGATAAAATCCTGTGTAGTTGTTTTTCTTCTGAGGTGCACCTGAAGTGGAAAAGGGCTTAAAAAGTGATGCAGCTGTGCTTACAATGTCAACTGGCATATTCTTAAAAGAAGCTGTGTATTTTATTAGGTTCACACGACCCCAGGATAATGTGCACTTGAGTTAAGGAGGTGACAACAGTACCTTGATACACTTTTCAGCCACTTTCTGAATATTTCCTTAACTATAATATGTATTTTCTTGGGATCACATGGCTATTGAACAAACCCACAAAAAGATATGGCTTCTTTAAGGAAATGTTAGTGGGTGAAGGAAGCAAATGTCTGTACCCTGCAGATTTCCTTTTGTACTGTTAGATGATCAACAATGAGTTATGGGGCACGATAAACTAAAATCAGGCAAGATGTAATTTTTTTATATAAGTTCTTTCTATTTCATTCTGGTATTCTGGCTTTTGAACAAGTTGTACACTCTGGATGTTCCCATTTGTATTTGGATATCTATATGTAATATATAGCTGTTAGTACTTGTATTTGTTCTTCTTTAAAAGTTTTACACGCAATACACACAGACACATAGACATACAAAGTATATATAAAATGAAAACTTTTAAATAAAAAGAACTAAGAACATATAGTAAGGATTTTTTTTAAAAAAAGTACAAGTAAAGAAAAGTTAAAGAAAAATAGAAAAGAAAGAAGTGGCTTCCGATATTCTTCATAAAGTTATATCACTTTACTTTTCTTTCTATAGATTATAATTTATGCTGTCTAATCATCAGAAAAATAAATCACAAGTTTCTTTCATTGTATGCAAAAAGTCATAAAAGGCTTCCAGTCAACAATAAATGTAGCTAATGTCTTTTAAGCTATGAATAATTATCAGACTGGGCCAGCTATGCCCTAGTCATATTTTACTTGATCATTATAATACACAGTACATAGGTTGTTAAGACCATTTGGACATTTCATTGCTGTAGCCAGGCTGGGATAGAGTTGAGATACACATTTTGTAGCCCAGATTCCTAAAAAGAATAGCCTTATACGAAAACTAAGATCTTCCAAAAAATGCTCTTTCTGTAGTGCTTTCCCTTGATTTCCCTGGTTATCTGCTTATGTGTTTGTGTATACACAAAAATAGTTAAAAGTGAGATGGTCAGAGAAGCAAACCAAACATTTGGTAACAACCTTTAAGGCAGCTGTAGTTAACCTTCTGGGAGGTTCAGTTGTTTTTATGCTTTGAGGAGAGGTGCTTTGTTTGCGCCAGTGCTCTTTACAAGGCACCCCTTGAATATTTTTGCATAGCCAAGCAAATATCACATACAAGAAGCTGCCTCATGTCAAACTACTGTCTATCTAGCTCAGTTACACCTCCATAATTTCAGACAGCAGTATTATTTGCCTTATCTATGATATACTAAATTTTAAAAAGATAATAAAGGGAAATAAAAATAGCAGAAATGGTAGCCTGTTTTAAAATATAGGTTCAACTTTTATAGTCAAAATAATTATTTCTGCAAGAGAGAAAAATGTAATCTTTATTTACAGAAGGAAGCTCGCTTTGAATTTCTCCAGATAAGAACATAACATAAGAACATAAGAAGAGCCATGCTGAATCAGGCCAAAGCCCATCGAGTCCAGCATTCTGTGTCACACAGTGGCCCACCAATTGTACATGGGGATCTTGAGCAGAAAGAGAAGGCAAAACCCTCCCTTTCCCTTGACCCCCAACAAATGGTACTCAAGGGAATCCTGCCTGCCTCAACCAACATATGGACATGGACATCCGTTTTAATAACCACCGATACACTTGGCATCCGTGAATCTATCTAACCCTGCCTTGAAGCTGTCAAGGCTGACAGCTGTCACGACCCCTTCTGGAAGTGAATTCCATAAATCAATGACCCTCTGGGTGAAGAAATATTTCCCTTATTTGTCCTCACTTTCTTAGCTATGAGCTTTAGGGAGTGCCCCCTTGTCCTGGTATTGTGTGATAGAGAAAAGAATTTTTCTCTATCCACCTTTTCTATCCCATGCATGATTTTATACACTTCGATCAAGTCACCCCTTAAACGCCGTCTTTCAAGGCTGAAGAGACCAAGGCGTTGCAATCTGGTTTCATAAGGGAGGCGCTCCATTTCCTTGATCATTCTTGTTGCCCTTTTTTGCACCTTTTCCAGTTCCATTATATCCTTGAGGTGCGGTGACCAGAACTGTACACAGTACTCCAAGTGTGGTCTCACCATCAATTTGTACAGAGGCAATACAACACTTGCTGACTTATTTTCGATTCCCTTCCTAATCATGCCAAGCATGGAATTTGCTTTTTTTACTGCTGCTGCACATTGGGTTGACATCTTCATTGAGCTGTCCACCAAAACCTCAAGATCCCTTTCTTGGGTTGTCTCAGAAAGTTTGGTCCCCATCAGTTGGTAAGTATAATTGGGGTTCTTTGCCCCGATGTGCATAACTTTGCACTTGTTTAGGTTAAAATGATTAGGTTAAGATTATTAAGATTAAAATGATTAGGTTAAGATGATAAAGACTCAGTCATGTTTTGCCATGCATCATCACTATTTGTAAATCGGACAGCATTATCATGTTCTTTATAAATGGATTGGACAGGATGTGACTCATGACCCAACTAGTAAAGCTTTTAGTCACCTTGAATTATAAGTTCTTGAAGGACCACTAGGTTCAGATGTTAGCAAAAGGAGATTCATTCATAAGGAAATGTATCATCACCTCTGCTATCTAAATAAGGTTTAAGTAGGGATTAATTAAGTGTCTGAAATTACCTTTTGTGCTGGTGTGAATTTCACTGTACATTAACTTTAACTAGGAAGAATGCAGGCTAATAAATCTGAACACTAAAAATTCCTACTGTCCAGAGTCCAATAGCAGAGGGCCATGGGGTGCTAACGAGGGATACCAATCTCCAGCTTTCGACATCTGTTAACAAATGAGTATCCAGCTATGCATAAAGCAATATGAAAGCTGAAATTCTGTTCTGCAGTGTCCAGAAAAAACAACATCCTATTTAATAGGTAGAAAACTGAATCTAAAAGCAAATATCCTGACCAAGGTCATCTGGAGAAACCTGAATCAAGAACTGCAGGGTTGGTGTCAATAAATTGGCCAGACCCCAAACCTAATGCTTAAATAAGCAGGTTACATAAAGCCAATAAACATCATAAAAACATAACCAAGAATAATTGAAATAATAATAAATGAAAGAAATTAGATATAATGTTATAATGGAAACTGCATAAATATGTTATTTTTTACACAGTCTTAAGCAAGGAAATTAGAAGATTGGGTTTCTGGATTAAGTGCCTGTATGTTGTGTGTATGTGTGTATATATATGTATATATGAATATATGAGTGGGTTCTTGAGGCCATTCTTGAAATACAAGGTAGTCCTCACTTAACGATGCTATTTGGGACCAGAATTTCCATTGCTAAATGATAAAATCATAAAGTGTGACATTACATGATCACATCACTTAGCAACAGCAAGGATTAAATGATTACCGTACATAAGGAACATGAATCATTAAGAGAGGACTTACTTGCAATTTCTTGCTGACTTCCCACAAGCAAAATCAGTAGAGGAAGTAGGGAGGAAGTTGCAGGTCACAGGCAGTTTGCAAGCAAGCTAGCAGGCAGGTACTTGGCTGCTACTAGGTCGGGAGAGCTGTGCAGATGGTTGCAATGGTATACAAGAACAAGTTCAGGCCCAAGGCTGGCTGAAGCTGGGCAGAGACTTACTGGAGCAGCTTATGGCCTTTCCTTGCAGCTTCTTCATTGATTTTTCTTGGGGGAAACTGGCAGGGAAGATTGCACATGGCAATCATGTAACTATAGATTGCTGCAACCATCATACATAAGCTGGTTGCCAAGCATCCAGATTGTAGTCATCTGAACCGGTGTGACAACCAGAACTTTAAGGACCAGTAGTTTCACTCAGCACTGTCACAACTTTGAATGGGACTACCTGTATTGGACTACTGACAATTGAGTCACACGTTTTCAGGCACAGACACAGCCCTGTTTTTGTTGAGCTAGAATTATAAACTAATGAGATTTTACCATAAGTAATTAAATGGAATTTCATATAAAATTCAAGTTTTTAAATCTACAATTGTATATTTTTATCTAGGACAACACTGCACTGATAAACATGGATAATTACTTTGGGAGCCTTTGGATGACTCCCTTATCTTCCATAACATGAATATATTTTGAATTTAGAGTGGTCATGTTGAACTATAGTTTAGCAGTAAGACTTCTGAATTGATATATTTGTGATTGCATTGTTAATTTCTACACACTGAAGCCAGTACTGATACCTGGTGCTGGAAGTCATACGTTATTTTTTCCTAACATACTCTTAATCATAAAGTGTGAAATTTAACTTCTTCTATGTTTATATCAATTTGCTTGTGCAGATGAGTCATAATAATTCCACTTTGACAAGTGCCTTAGTATATATGCCTGCATGGTGACCTTTACTACTAAATACTCCCATAGCACCTCTAGCAGAGTGACATTTGAGATGGTAGCTAGTAAATCTGTTTTGTGGATATTGTGATGAGATGATTAAAAATTGCTGACACAAAGATAAACAATTAGCATTTTCAGAAACATTTCTCCTGGTCATGACATTTACAAAAGCAAAATATTTTGCAGAGTTTTCTCAGAAACAAAATATGATGACATTATTATTATTATTATTTATTAAATTTCTATGCCGCCCTATTCCGAGAACTCAGGGCGGCTCACAGCATAAATAGAAATCCAATATTAAAATACTACATAATAAATATATAAAAATACATATATAAAAAGAAAACTCCTAAATTTAAGAAACCATTCATTCAACAAACGTACACACAAACATACACTGGCTAGGGGCAAGATGTCAACCGCCCCAGGCCTGTCGGCAAAGGTGTGTCTTAAGGAGTTTACGAAAGGCGGAGAGGGTGGGGGCGATACGGATCTCCGGGGGGAGTTGATTTCAGAGGGCCGGGGCCGCAACAGAGAAGGCTCTTCCCCTAGGCTCCGCCAGGCGACACTGTCTGGCTGACGGGACCTGGAGAAGGCAGACTCTGTGGGCCCTAACCAGTCGCTGGGTTTCATGAGGCAGCAGACGGTCCCATAAGTAACCTGGTCCGATGCCATGTAGGGCTTTATAGGTCATAACCAACACTTTGAATTGCGTTCGGAGAACAATAGGCAGCCAATGCAGCTCGCGGAGTGATGCCGAAATGTGGGCATTTCTGGGCAGGCCCAACACTGCTCGCGTGGCTGCATTCTGCATTATCTGAAGTCTCCGAACGTTTTTCAAAGGTAGCCCCATGTAGAGAGCATTGCAGTAGTCGAGCCTCGAGGTGATATCTGGAGTCAATGAGGGCTGGAGTATACCGGTCATTCAGGGAAGAGGCAGGTATGGCGGGAGCAGGAGGGTAGGCCACACTCGGGGAACTCGGTCCTGCTGTCTTGTAGTAGTTCCTTGTTCTGGCCCTTCTGAAAAATCTTGCTCTCCCCATGATCCTGGTGATGGGTGTAGCTCGGGCCCTGGGCTCAGGCTGTTGCTGCTTAACGCCAGGTCAGTTAATAATAAGGCCCCCCTCATTCATGATCTTCTCATGGATGAGGAGACCAACTTGGCGTGTGTGACTGAGACCTGGTTGGGCCCTGAGGGGGGAGTTCCCCTCACGGGTATATGCCCACCAGGTTATCAGGTATGGCATCAGCCGCGACCCCAGGGAAGGGGGGAGGAGTGGCTATTTTGACCTGGGAGATGCGGGGTGCCACGCATGCATAATGCGGGGTGCCGCGCATGTGCGATGCAGGTCGGGGTCGCAGCCTGAAAAAGGTTGAGAACCGCTGGTGTAGAACTTGTTATTTTTATTCAGCTGGCTCTTCAGGACCTGCCTTATCTTTTGGTGCTACTGGATATTTCTGCCTTCTTTGCCTCATCTTCAGGTTACCATGACACTATGGGATGCCAATGTACTTATAGCTGGTCTATATATCTGCTATGTGGACACCTGGTAGTTCCAATCTATATACACATTTGGTCAACTCAATACAGCAGATAAGTTCCTACCTTTTAAAATTCATTCTTTTCTGGTTCATTTCTTTACCAGAAAAGTACAGAAAGAAATCCTGGATTATTCTTTGCTTTGTACCAGAGATTCTTCCCCCCCCCCAAATGAGATGCCCAAGAAGGCGAGGAAGAAAACTTGGGAATAGAAAATAAACGGAGTAAACCCCATATTCGCTAGCTCTGATGATGTTATCTAGTCAGTGAATAGAACAGAACAGAACAGAACAGAACAGAACAGAACAGAATAGAGCTGGAAGGGACCTTGGAGGTCTTCTAGTTCAGCCCTGTGCTCAAGCACGAGATCCTATATCATTTCAGACAAGTGACTATCTAGTCTCTTCTTAAAAATCTCCAGTGATGGAGTGCCCACGATTTCTGAAGGCAAGTGTTCTACTGGTTAGTTGTCCGCACTGTCAGGAAGTTTCTCCTTAATTCCAGGTTGCTTCTCTCTTTGATCAGTTTCCAACCATTATTTCTCATTCTTCCCTCTGGTTTTTTGGTGAATAACGTGACCCCCTCTTCTTTGTGGCAGCCCCTCAAATACTGGAATACTGCTATCATGTCTCCCCTATTTCTTCTTTTCTTTAGACTAGCCAAACACAAGTCCCACAGCTGTTCTTCCTATGTTTTAGTCTCTAGGACTTTGATCATCTTAGTTGCTCTTTTTTGAATTTTTTTCAAACTCTCAACATCTTTTTTGTGATATGGTGACCAAAATAGGCTGCAGTATTCCAGGTGTGGTCTTACTAGGGTTTTATAAAGTGGTACTAATACTTCGCGTGATCTTGATTCTATGCCTCTGTTTATACAATCCAGGATTGTATTAGCTTTTTTGGCTGCTGTTGCACACTGCTGGCTCATAGTCAAGTGATCGTCCACTAGGACTCCAAGGTCCCTCTCACAGTTACTTTTTTAAGCCAGATCTCACCCAATCTGTACCTTGTACCTTTGAGTTTTCCTGCCTAAATGTAAAACTGCTTTTCTCCACATTGAAACTTATTTTGTTGGATAGGGCCCATTGTTAATTAAATGTCTAGAAGCAAACAATCAAACTCAGAGAGCATCAAGGTCTTCACAGTTCAACGCTGAGCTTCATACTTGATAAGATAGAAACATGATAAGATAGAAAAATGTGGGTTAGGCAGCATCACCACCAGATGGATCTGTAGCTGGCTGACCGGCCATACTCAGCATGTGGTCCTCAATGGAACCGCATCTACATGGAGGGAAGTGTGTGGTGGAGTGCCCCAGGGCTCTGTTCTGGGCCCAATGCTCTTCAACATCTTCATCAACGATTTGGATGAGAGGTTAGATGGGGAAATCATCAAATTTGCAGACAACACCAAGCTGGCAGGAATAGCCAATACTCCAGAAGACAGGCTTAGGATACAGGAGGATCTGGACAGACTTGAACACTGGGCGCTATCTCACCCACAGAAACATTGTGTATAAAAATCCCAGGACAGGAAACTAATCTGACGTTAGGGATCTGCTATCGCCCTCCCAACCAAATTCCAGAGGCAGATTGCTATTTGGAAAAAGAATTTAAGGAGGCCTCAAAAAGAAATAGGGTAGTCATAATGGGGGACTTCAACTATCCCCAAATAGATTGGGTAAATTCTTGTTCTACACATGAAAGAGAGACAAGGTTCCTCGACATGTTAGCCAATTATTCCCTTGAGCAGATGGTCATGGAACCTACCAGGGGAAAGGGGATCCTGGACTTGGTTCTAACTAATGCACAGGATTTGGTTCATGATGTCCTTGTAACCGAGCCCATAGGAACCAGCGATCACAACACAATAACCTTCAACTTAACCATGGATAGCAAATTGTCAGTGAAAACTAACACAGAGACCTTAAACTTTCACAGAGGAAATTTTGACAAAATGAGGAAAATAGTAAAGAAGAAACTAAAAGGAACAGTAAAAAAAGTCAAATCCCTCCAAAATGCTTGGAAACTGTTTAAAAATACGTTACAACAGGCTCAAATAAAATGCATTCCTAAAAGAAGAAAGAGGATTGGAAAGTCCAAGAGGATACCAGTATGGCTTACGAATGAGGTAAAGGAGGTTATTGGAAAGAAGAAAAACTCATTTAAGAAATGGAAGGCTCTTCCTACCGAGGAGAACAGGAGGGATCACAAACTCTGGCAGACCAAATGCAAGGCGATAGTCATGAAAGCCAAGAGAGACTTTGAGGAGCATATAGCCAAGCATATTAAAAATAATAACAAAACCTTTTTTAAGTACATCAGAAGCAGGAACCCAACCAGAAAATCAGTTGGGTCACTTGATAACAATGGTCAGAAGGGGATAATCAGAGAAGACAAGGAGATTGCTGAGAGGCTAAATGACTTCTTTGCCTCCGTTTTCACCGAGGAGGATAGAGAACATTTCCCTGCCACTGAATTAGTTTTCCCAGGGAGGGAAATAGAAGAATTAAACCTGATAGAGATAAACAAGGAAGATGTTCTTGCATGCCTTTCTAAACTAAACGTCAACAAATCGCCGGGTCCAGATGGCATCCACCCTAGAATTCTCAAGGAACTCAAGTGTGAAATTGCTGAACTTCTAGCTAAAATATACAATCTTTCTCTAAGATCAGGCACTGTACCGGAGGATTGGAGGGAAGCAAATATAACCCCGATCTTCAAGAAAGGATCCAGAGGTGATCCAAGAAACTATAGACCAGTCAGTCTAACCTCAGTTCCAGGCAAACTGATGGAAACCATTATTAAAGATAAAATTACAGGGCACATAGAAAAACAGGCATTGCTGAAAGAAAATCAACATGGTTTCTGCAAAGGCAAATCATGTCTTACTAACTTGTTAGAATTCTTTGAGGGTGTAAATAAATACATAGATAAAGGGGCCCTAGTTGATATTGTATATCTTGACTTTCAAAAGGCTTTTGACAAAGTTCCTCACCAAAGGCTCCTAAAAAAGCTCTCCAGCCACGGAATTAGAGGACAGGTCTTGTCCTGGATTGGTAACTGGCTAAATTGTAGGAAGCAAAGGGTGGCAATAAATGGACAATTCTCCGGATGGAAAGAAGTGAGAAGTGGTGTACCCCAAGGTTCAGTTTTGGGACCTTTACTTTTTAATTTATTCATCAATGATCTGGATGTAGAAGTTAATAGTGAGGTAGCCAAGTTTGCTGATGACACTAAATTGTTCCGGGTTGTGAAAAGTGAAACTGATTGTCGGGAGCTCCAGAAGGATCTCTCAAAATTGTGTGAGTGGGCAACAAAGTGGCAAATGCATTTTAACCTAAACAAGTGCAAAGTTATGCACATCGGGGCAAAGAACCGCAATTATACTTACCAACTGATGGGCACCAAACTTTCTGAGACAACCCAAGAAAGGGATCTTGGAGTTTTGGTGGACAGCTCGATGAAGATGTCAACCCAATGCGCAGCAGCAGTAAAAAAAGCAAGTTCCATGCTTGGCATGATTAGGAAGGGAATCGAAAATAAGTCAGCAAGTGTTGTATTGCCTCTGTACAAATCGATGGTGAGACCACACTTGGAGTACTGTGTACAGTTCTGGTCACCGCACCTCAAGAAGGATATAATGGAACTGGAAAAGGTGCAAAAAAGGGCAACAAGAATGATCAAGGAAATGGAGCGCCTCCCTTATGAAACCAGATTGCAACGCCTTGGTCTCTTCAGCCTTGAAAGACGGCGTTTAAGGGGTGACTTGATCGAAGTGTATAAAATCATGCATGGGATAGAAAAGATGGATAGAGAAAAATTCTTTTCTCTATCACACAATACCAGGACAAGGGGGCACTCCCTAAAGCTCATAGCTAAGAAAGTGAGGACAAATAAAGGGAAATATTTCTTCACCCAGAGGGTCGTTGATTTATGGAATTCACTTCAAAGAAGGGGTCGTGACAGCTGTCAGCCTTGACAGCTTCAAGGCAGGGCTAGATAGATTCATGGATGCAAAGTGTATCGGTGGTTATTAAAACGGATGTCCATGTGCCGCCTCTATGTTGGTTGAGGCAGGCAGGATTCCCTTGGGTACCATTTGTTGGGGGTCAAGGGAAAGGGAGGGTTTTGCCTTCTCTTTCTGATCAAGATCCCCATGTACAATTGGTGGGCCACTGTGTGACACAGAATGCTGGACTCGATGAGCTTTGGCCTGATTCAGCATGGCTCTTCTTATGTTCTTATGTTCTTATCTAACAAAATGAAATTCAATGGTGAAAAAAGTAAGGTTCTATGTTTAGGCAAGAAAAACCAAAAGTACAGGTAGTATATAGGGGGTACCTTGCTCAATAGTAGTAACTGTGAGAGGGACCCCGGAGTCCTAGTGGACAATCAGTTAAATATTAGCCAGCAGTGTGCTGCAGCTGCCATAAAGTCCAACACACTGCTGGGCTGCATTAACAAAGGGATAAAATCAATTTCACGTGAAGTATTAATATCACTTTACAATGCCTTGGTAAGGCCACACTTGGAATATTGCATCCATTTTTAGTCACCACGATGTAAAAAAGATGTTGAGACAGAGAAGAGCAAAAAAGATGATTAGTGGACTGGAGGCTAAAGCATATAAGGAAAGGCTGTTGGAATTGGGTATGTGTAGTTTAATGAAGAGAAGGACGAGGGAGGACATGATAGCAGTATTCCAATATCTCAGGGGCTACCAGAAAGAAGAGGAAGTCAAGCTATTTTCCAAGGCACCTGAAGGCAGGACAAGAAGCAACGGATGGAAACTAATCAAGGAGAGAAGCAATCTAGAACTAAGGAGAAACTTCCTGACAGAACAATTAACCAGTGGAACAACTTGCCTCCAGAAGTGGTGACTGCTCCAACACTGGAAGTTTTTAAGAAGAGACTGGACAGCCATTTGTCTGAAATGGTATAGGGTTTCCTGCCTGAGCAGGGGGTTGGACTAGATGACCTCCAATGTCCCTTCCAACTTTATTATTATTATTATTATTATTACTATTATTACTATTATTATTATATATTCTGTCATAAGAGAAATGCATCAGTGAAATGAGCCAAAGTGATGCAGTACTTGTTCTTCTTTCCAATATGACTTGATTAGAAATAAGTTCAACTGATGTAATACATGGCTTTGTAATACCAGGCTCTGATAACTAGATTTTTTTTGGTCTTGTGTATTTCATTATTTAAAATCTCTAGGTAATTTTCAGAGTATCAAATATATACTGTAAATCTCCATATACATTAATCTGTACCAGTTATTCTTCATAGAACAAATCCTGGAAAATTCCTTTATTTTCTATCCTATCTTTTATTAAAAGCTTAAAAAATAAAATAGATTTTATAACATGCTTGAAAGATGTCCAGGCCTTCATTTTGGCTGTCAATCTACTGTACATGGCAATCCAATTATTAACTGAAATAGCAATCTTGTGAATGTAAGAATGCTTGCTCATCATGTTTTGCTGACATGTGGGATCATATCTTTCGGCTATATAGCTGTCACAAATTCAGATATGACTCATGATATTTACCTATTGTTGTGATAAAATATTTCATAGTATTTGTTTTTAAAATTATTGCAAAAGCTACTTTAAACTGTTTTGAGAGGACTGAAATTCCAGCAAATGTAATTTGGATCAACCAATAATTAACACCATTAATTTATATCTCAATCCTCAGAAACGAAATCTTCTATCACAATTATTTTTTTTATTTATTCAATATATATGCCACCCATCTCAGTGTCAAGTATGATATAAAGCAATTAAAACATTAAAACATTCAGCCATAAAAAATAAAACTAAATTAATTAAAAATAATTGTAAGTAAGCAGCACTGCACTCTGTAAATTATTCCTGAATAATAAGTTTATACACACTTTTGGAGAAAATCTTCACTTACTATATTACCACAATCAAAGTCTTCTGCCAAAGCCACCCTTCAAACCATGGAAGTCGCTCATCTACTTGAGCAGATGCAGACAGCATACTTGTCATGGCTACTTTGAAGAAGCGTATTTGAAAATGGAACCACATTTAATGAGTAATTATTTACATTTATAAATGCAACATTTATAAATTTATAAATGTTACTATTGTTAACTAATTTATAAATGTGAAGGGAAAGGTATTCTGTGAAATATTTTAATAAGGGGAAGAGAGTGGTTGCATAATTGTTTGTATTTAAGTTATACTTAGCTGGAAAAAGACCTTCTCTGGACCTCACCTAGAAAACGGTCTCCCTGGTTCAGAAAATTCATTAGGTCCTTTCTTTGTCTTTTACCAAATTTCTTACCTTAGACATCTGTCTTGTTGAATTCATTCAATATTTATTCTGTGATTTTCAAACTCTAAATTAAATTAGATAGAAAAAACTTATGAGAAGACATAGCATTAATAAACACCAATACCATCTATTATATAGTTCTATAATAGTCTTTCTACAATAGTTTTAAAACATTTGGGGATATAGCTGCTAACAGGACTTTAAATCTCCATTTTTTGTGTTGCATAATGGTATCCTTATTTGAAAAATATATTATTTGACTTTTACTTCAGGGGATTATGCAATATCTAACAGCATACTTGTTTGATCATCTCTTATGAACATAAATGGTTTAACAAAAAAGTGTTCAGTGGTTATGATTTGTAACTTGGAAGCAATAAACATTTTACTCTCCTTCAATGTAATACTTTTCTAAGATAGAAAGGTATATTCAAAGTTGCTTGTATTGCTAAAAAAATTGAGTCTGACAGAATTTTTTTTAAAAACAGAAAATAGGATCTCTTCTAAAAAGTCTCATGCCCTGACGTTTTTCACAATTGTATTGTTTTCCTATGTATTTTTTTTACTTCTTTTATACTTTAATACTGGCTTTATAATCACAATATAAATAAATGTGCAGGATAATTATTTTCCTATATAATGAAAAGTAAACCAAGAGTAGTTGCTTCAGAAAAAATAGAAGATAAGTCACAACAAGTTATCTGCTACTGGTTCTCTATTATCTTTGTATAATACTTTTCAAAATTATAAAGCCTCTGCATGAGGTAGATTTGCTGCCCATCATTATTATCATTATCATCATCACCACCATCATCAATCATCGTCATCTGTTAATCTGCATTCTGCCCAACCTCCATTGACTTTGGTAGGTTATCATTTAAAAAAAAAAATACACAGTTTATGAGGAGTTTCAAAAGCAAAGTGCCAGTCTCCAGCTGTTTCGGTTTTACAAAAATCCTTCTGAACCTCACACAGATTCCAGGGATTATAATAAAATAAGGGGTGGCTGCAGTTCTATGTTATTGATTTTGTTTTGGAAGAATGTGTTTCTGGCCCAAAACAGGAAGACAGAGATAAGCTAAGATAGTTGGAAGTATCCTGGAAGAAACCTAGGAGATAATGGGGATCAACATCACCGGTTTGCCATCTGGTAAATGGATATTTTGTGCTGGGTTATTTCAGATGAAAAACATTTTGTGAAAGAACCTACAACTTGCCTGCATATTCAAAGAGCACACATGAGTTAAACAACAACAACAACAACCAGGTGTAGAATTAGTTTTCATACATTGTGAATGCTTTTAGTGGGCATTATACAATGTTGATATTATCAATAGTAAATTACTATTAAGTAATGTATACTATTCCCTACAAAATATTCTGTTTTGTAAGAAAAGCTATTTTTATAAGTAGTGCAGCATTGTGACTTTGAATAATGAGATTAATTTTAAAGACAGCTCAGTTTCAGACTTTATGTCCAAAGGCAATGACATGATTATTGTTATTGTCTTGAAAGAAAATTAAAAGTTTAAGCTGATGAAAAACATGCCTTTCTGTGGTGATTAAACAATGATGAGTTGTGCTTAAAACTGATGGGTAAAACAATCTGAGATATGTTTTAAAAGGATTTTTTAAAGACAGTATAAATATTGGTATTGATTTATAAAGATTTCTGCTGTTAAAAACTGCACGCTGAGTCCAGAATTTCCTAGCATTTGCTCCTGGGAATCTCTATCAAGCAAGTTGAAGGACATTCTGCCTTCGTATTTAACAGGAAATGTTTACTTCTACTGCAAATTTTCTATGCTATTTTTAAACTAGTATGTCTTATGCATTATTTTATATATATATATATATATATATATATATATATATATATATATATATATATATATATATATATATATATATATATATATATATATATATATATATATATATATATATATATATATATATATATATATATATATATATATATATATATATATATATATATATATATATTCAATCTTTTCTCTTTAATTAATATTCATCTAAAATTCATTTTAGAATTACAACATTGATAACAGTTCTGGTAGTCAATTGATTAGATATTTTACAAATGTAGTGTAATGTAATTTTTAAAAAAAATGAAATATATGATAACAAACCATACAGTATCGTTCACAGTTAAAATATTAGTTATACAGCACATATGCAGTTTTCTTATATAAATATCAAAAACTATATGGGTATACCACTGGATTACTCATAGTTTTGGGGAAAATAAGATTAACATCTCATAGATGTGAAATTCAATAAATAATCTGAGGCCAATTGCTGTATCTTTGCCTGATGTAGCCATAAGACACTTATTAATATAAAACAGGAATAAGAGGGAGCAACTAGGAGCAGCTCCGTTTGCTCTGGAAGAAAGGTTGATTATAAATATCAATGACATATAAATAACCATAATTATTTACATAATGTGTGAGAAAGATATAACATAATAGGGACAACAACAGTTCCAAACAATGAAGAAACTGACTGCATTTTTGTATATTCCGTACAGTAGCAAAATACCCTCAGTCTCTGCCTATTTATCTGTACATAAAACTTTATATGTTGGTTATCTAATGAGGGTATAAAGGACGATGTACATTTAATGACTGCAGAGACTATTTCTCAGGCATTCTTTTTTTCCTCTGCAGTGAATATTCTTGATGCTATTTTAATAGCAGCACTATGTGTGTCAGATGCTTCTTCTGTGCGACAGTTTGCTGACATAAAATTATATAATAATATAAGGCAAACCGCAGGAAAGTTTTTCATCTGTTTCCAAGATATACTTTTTAAATGTCAATGTAATCTAACAACATACATTATATCTAAATACTGTTTATGTTGCTCATGGCTTTTCTGTTTCATATCTGATTATTTATAATCTTTCCCTTGTTCTTGATTACTGGCACCTCCAGCATCTCTATGTCTATCTTTTGCTAGGAAAACACAATAGATATCATGCTAGCATACAGATTAAAGGTTATTGGCTGCTTTGTGTCATATTCCTATACAGACTTAAGCTAACTGAGACTTGTGGAGAAAGCTAAGGCTGAAAATCCAGACAAAAAGATGAAGAATGTGATTAAAGTGTCATACAGTTCAATGTTATATGCACATTTATTTAGAAGCAGATCCATTGGATTGACTGGAATTTATAGTCAGGGAAATGATCTTAAGATTTAGATATTTGCAAATTAATTATAACAAAAAGGATAGAATCTGTACTAAAATGTGGAAGAGAGGAACTACCACTTGTGTAGAATTCATCATCCTGCCCCTTGACTGTACATATTGCATATATTCCATATCTTTTTGAGTTCTTTGATTTAATTGATTACCATAAAAATATCTATTTATTTGTATCCACCTTCATTATTTTTACAAATAAATCAAGGTAGGGAACATATCCAACACACCTTCACGTCCTATTTTCCCCACAAAACAATCCTGTGAGTTGGGCTAGGAGAGAATGACTGGCCCAAGGTCACCCAGTTGGCTTTCATGGCTAAGGGACTAGAACTCATTGTCCTCATTGTCTTCTACTTTCAGCCTAGTGCTTAACCACTAGACTAACTGGCTCCTAAAATGATGGGATAAAGACCTTTTCAAGATTATAAAGTATGATCTACCATGCTGGTTCATGCAAATTTCTAGATGGATAGTTTTTGAATTCCCAGTGACTGAGTTCCCATCCAACCTGGCCACCTTTTGTGTGTAGGGAAGGACTAAAACTTGTATCCTAACCATAATCCATACCTACGCTGGCATCTTAACCACTGCACTATACTGCGTCTCAATTATATATTTTGGATGGATATCCTGATAATGTTAGAAGAATAGATTTGATATTTCAGCATATTTAACTCAAGTATCCCAATATTTGAATAAGTTCTAATGACTTGGGAAGCTTTTATGATTCCATACACATTTGCTTCAAGATAACATTTAAGAAAATTGATATACTACAATTTATAACTGGTCACTCACAATCACTCACACTCTCTTGAAAAAAAAACCACTGTTGTTAGAATCCTCTTCTCTCAAAGCAAATTTTGTAGATATTATCATAGAATTTAGCAAGATGGTATGATATACTGAACTCTTCAGAAGTTTTATTTAAATAAATGTTTTAGTGAGATTAACTGATTTTGTCAATATTCCTTCTTAAACTTACTTTTCTTTAAAACAAAGAAGGCTGAAAATATGCTTGACTCCTGGTAATGGCTACCATTTCTATACATTTGCATGGTCTTTAAAATATGCACTTTGCATTCCCAATGATATATGAAATGCAGCTACAAGAACCCCTTCTTATTTCAGAATATTCTTATTTGAGAACAACTTTTTGCCCATTTTTCATTTAGTCTTCTGTTAGTGTTATACTAACAGGTGTTGCCCTGTTGGGTAAAACAATATTACTACGGTGATCTTTATTGTGCTTGTTAAAGTTGTTTTATCTGTCCACAGCTCATAGTTTATTGATTTTATAATTTTAAAATCTGGTGAATAGCGTGACTTGTAGCAGGATAGGCTTTATAAATAAATAAAATACCAAAGTTTAAGTTCAACATATACTTTTTTCTTTCAAAGTTTTTATCAGGTGTTAAGCAACAATCAGTGCAAGTTGTTATATAGTAAACAACTTTGAATTTCTACATATTATCCTGCAAAAATTACAGAAGATTTAAAAAAAGCATGTGTAAATCGAATCCTCTCTTTAGGCAGGATGAGGAAAAAGTTGCAGGGAGCAGATTTTAGTGTCATGAGACAGTCACAAAATATTCACTATTTCAGTTTTTCTTATTTGCTGTTGCAGCATTTTATGTTCGATGCCAAAACAATTTGGCATTATTTTGTATAAGTCGAGCATTATACATTAAGATTTTGGTACATCCTGCTCTAGCCCTGAAAGTGTACAGATATGATCAGTATGTAATAAGGAATCAAATCATTACTGTAACTAAATTAACTAGGTCCTGCCCTGAAGTATTTGGTGATTTAACTGTGGTATATTGACAAATATATAACATATTAATTTTTACATCAGAACAGGTGAGAAAAGAGTAATTTCCAATATAATGCTTAAAACTTCATAAAGAATTATTCATAGTGTTTCCCTGCTGATAAGCACGTGTTTTAAAGCTGTTGCTGAAAAACACTGATAAAAATGCAGTTTTTACCATCTCAGTTTTCTATGTTTTAAGCACAAAGTATATGAACAATTTCCCATTTAAAAATATCATTGTAATTATTTTTCTACATGCAGCTGAAGCAGAAGCCCAGCTATAACTTGGTGTTTTTTGTTTTTGTTTTAATTTCAGCACAATGGGATTTACATTTACTCCAAACTGAATTCCATCATGTTTAATGGAAAATACTCCCAGGACTTTGCAATTATGGCTTGTATATAAATTGGTAGGCCAGTGACCTTGAACTGAATTGAGGTATACCTACTTTTATAGTTATTAAAACTCATTTTCCCTTAGTCATTGATACTAATGATCACCATACTGAGTCACTGCCACAGTGACTCCATTTTCATCCCCAGACCCTAAGAAGCAGTTTGAAAGGAATCCCTAATTAGAGTATATATCTCCCTTTCTGTTGACTTGAAATGTTTAGGGGTAACCAAGAAATAAAGATCACTGCCTCACTCCTGATGCTACAGCAAACAGGTAATATTATTCATTGCCACCCTGCAAAAGTTTGTGTGTATGTAGTTAACAGAACCCAAAACTGATGAAATATTAAGAAGTTTCTTTGGTATTTAAATATGATGCTTAGTTTCCATCATGGTTTTGTTTATAACCTACTAAATATATGAAACGTTAGCCATCAGGAAGGTACTCTGTCTTGAATATACAGATTTGGTAAGAGATGATAATTCAGAAAACAAAACATTTTAAAATAACTTATTAGATTCTAAAATAGATAAAATTAACAGGACTAATAATTAGGAGAAAAAATAAATAAGAGAAAAAAGTGAAGAATGAAAAAAAGCAAAAAAAAGTGCAGAAAGAAAGATACAAAGAAATGACTTCTTACTTCCTTTTACAACAGATATAAGTATATATTTACAATAAACTTACATTTACATTAAAGAAACATGAGCATTGGGAACTCACATCTTCTCATAAAATGTCTATTTATAATTATATTAGTTTTAATATGAATACATTATTCATTTTTCAAATTATGAGGTTGATTTATTGAATTCTGGAAATCTGATTTTAAATATACTACATCATGAGTCCTTGAGAAATAAGGAAGTAGAAAAGTTAACAAGGAAATAAAAACTAAAGCAGCATATTGCAGCTCTCTAATGTGATTCAACATGTGGCTTGCACAAATGGAATAAACATCATAGATTAAAGGCACAGCTTTCATATCACCTATATCAACATTCCTCAATCTGAAATCTTCCACATGGTTTGGAGTGCAACTTCCATTGGCAGTCAGTATGGCAATTGGAGAAGGCTGACATAAAAAACAATGCTTTTTACTTGCACATTTTCAGAGATAATATACTGATTCATGAATGAGCAATGTATGGGTGTGCAGATGTTCTTTGAATGCAGGTCTTATAATCCTTCATGATTGGCTATAATGTCTAAGACTAGTTAGAGTGACAGTTCTATAGTAATAATGGTGCCACAGTTTGCCTATCCTATTGCTGACGCATACACATTTCTAAATTAGATCTAAGAGACGTGTTGTGCTGTAGAATTTTCTTCAGGATTTAATTCACATTTCTAGCAGGTGGTGAGTAATTTTGTGAATATGTCTTCAGTAAACAATAGTAGTGTTTTATGTTTTTCAAATCTCTGAACTTTTATCTCCTCCCCAAATCAACTTTTAAAATATTCTTTAAGCTCTTAGATGTATTACAAAGAAATATAACATCACTGCCATTCCATTCTGCATTTTAATTTCTTAGCAACAATCAACTATTTCTCAGAAGCTGACACATGTTTATCTTTAATTCTGTCAAGAAGAAAGATGTGATCCTCCATTAAGCATCTCATATCTAGGATCTTTTCAGGAACACCAATATTGCTCTTAATATTATAGATACTTGTTAAAGGAAAGTAAATTAGGTAGAAAGAGAAGAACACAAAAATCAGTTTAAAGACAAAAGCAAGCTTTCTTCACTGGCTAGAAAAGTTAAAGATCAGAAGGTTTAAAAACTAAGGTGAGTTCTGAAAGTTTGCATGTTCATTCCAATTATTTTCTCTAACCCCGAGTGACTTCAGCTCTGTGTAGAATTATACTATCTGGTCTTCAAAAATCCAGGCAATCACTAGTGGTAGCAACAAAGGGTGGAGTTGGGGGAAATCCTCTAACTCTTTCCAGATCACTGCATCCTTATACAGATAGTCCTTAACTTACAACAATTCATTTAGTGACCATTCAAAGTGACGACACTGAAATAAGTGACTTATGACCATTTTCACACAACCATTGCAGCATCCCCATGGTCACATGATTTATACTCAGATGCTTGACAACTAGTTTATATTTATGACAGTTGCAGAATCCTGGGTTCATGTGATCACCTGCAATCTTCCGACAAGCAAAGTCAGATTCATAAGTCGAGGACTACCTTTATAATAACTCTAGCTGTGAGGTCTACAACTTCTCCAGCCTTGGAGCTTTCCACCTAGATAAAAACTGTTTTAAGACCATGAAAGACCTAGAAATGGAGGGCAGAATATACATTTGAACCATGCCACTTTTCAGTTCTTATGACATTTCATGTCAATCTAATCTTTGATTCTTTTCTATATTATATGTTGAAATCACCATCGCAGAAAATAGAAACGTGGGACTGAAAATTTAAACATTGAAATAGCTCTTGTTTCTGTATTTTATACTGCATATTTTATAGTGTGTAGCACGGAGTGCACTTGCTATAAAGTCACCAAGAGTCAGATATGACTAAATGGTTAAAACAACAACAGCTATATTATAACTTACTAGTGTTACTACCTTAAGAAAAAACATTGATTCATCTGATTATTTTATGTATTGTATTTTATTTATCGTACCATTTTGCAGTTGCTCCACTCATGTAAGACTAGGGCAATTTCTTTTTCTAGAGGCCCTGGATAGAATAATGTGAGCAAATGAGAGATTTGTGGTCTTGCCTTCTTTATAAAATTTGAAGGCATAAAAATTGGGCAAAGGGTGATTAAAAATATTGCCCAAGTGATGTGAATAATCAATACATTACAAGTCAGAATAGATCGGGACAATATTTGTAAAAAAACAATTAAGAGCTGAGGAAGGCATGATTATATCACACATATTTGAACAGACAGGTATTTAAACTTACATTCTATGAGGGCAAACAAGCAGAAAATAAATATTTGCCAGAGAGGCTTTGTCTGGAGAAATAGTGAGTGAGCCCATCCCTACCAAAGACAGGTTGGGTTGTACAAAGAAACTGCAACAAAACAGACACTGGGTAGAATTGACTGTTTTGAAAATGGTGCTGGCACTCCAACTGTTCTTTGACAATGTTGAAATAGCTACTTCTCAAGCAAACACTCCAAAAGCTAATGGTGTAATAAATGTCTTAGCCTTTATTAATGCTGTGCTGTAAAATTCTTTGCCTTTTTCTCTATTCTTCCTCAGTTTAATTAAAAAAAAACAAAACCCAAAACTGTAGAGTATTTAAATAGAATATTTGTGGATGGGGATGGATTTCCTGTAACTTAACTACAACCTGCAGTGAAGTTAGATGTTTTTCAATCTCAGTAACTGGCTGGCAGGGCAATTCTGCAATTTGTCCACGCATTTTAAAGGTAGAGAAGGTAGAGAAGCACAGTCATAATATTTCCCAAAATTCCATAGGACTTTTTCAGACCTGGGAAAATAGCAGCCAGAAATGCTGCTCAATGAAGGAAACTGTGTAGTAGGATCACAGAAAATAGAAGATAGATTTCAGCACAGTATTAGTCATCAGTATTTCACAATATTCTTGCTATCTTAACTATTCCCATTGACTTAACACACTTAGTAATACTACAGATAGAAAGGCATGTGATAATTTCTTAGACCAGTGTTTCTCAACCTTGACAATTTTAAGGCATGTGGACTTCAACTCCCAGAATTCCACAGCCAGCAATGCTGGCTGTGGAATTCTGGGAGTTGAAGTCCACATGCCTTAAAATTGTCAAGGTTGAGAAACACTGTCTTAGACTAATTAAAAACATAAAATAGACTAAATTTTATAGGTGAGGCCAAAATATTCAATAGCTATAAGCTAGCGTATAGTATTAGTTATATGCAGTGTTTTGTATTTTAGTCAGTACTCATGACTAAAAAACCCAATCTTTTATTGTTTATCTGGTCATTTGTTATATTTGCTGGCTACCTTTCTTTCAGAGATCAAGTTACATACTCATTTCTTTTCTGATTTTATACCCGCAACAACTTGGTGAGCTTGGTTGGGGCTGTTTGAAAAGTATTTTAAAGACTGTTTTGACTGAGCCTTATCTAAGCACCTTTTCCATATGCCATTCTGATTTTAACATGATGATGAAAAGCATGATTAAAGTCCACCCATTCCTCCCACATAGCACATATTACTCTGCATTTATAATCTTGTTTTAGTTACTTTATATTTAGTTATTTGGTTTTAGTTATTTAGATATTTAATAGAGAATAACAGACTAACAGACTTGGAAGGGACTTTGGAGGTCTTCTAGTCCAACCCCCTGCTCAGACAGGAAATCCTATAACATTTCAGACAAATGGTTGTCCAGTCTCTTCTTAAAAACCTCCAGTGTTGGAGAACAACTTCTGGAGGCAAGTTATTCCCCTGATTAAGTGTTCTAATTATCAGGAAATTTCTCCTTAGCTCTCAGTTGTTTCTCTTGATTAGTTTCATCCATTGCTTCTTGCCCTGCCTTCTCCTGCATTGGAGAATAAGTTGATCCCCCCTTCTTTGTGGCAGCCCCTTAGATATTGGAACACTGCTATCACATCACTCCTAGTCCTTCTTTTCATTAAACTATACATACCCAATTCCTGCAACCATTCTTCATATGGTTTAGCCTTCAGTCCCTTAATCATTTTTGTTGCTTTTCTCTGCACTCTTTCTAGAAACTCAACATCTTTTTTATGTCATGGCAACCAAAACTGGATGCAATATTCCAAGTATGGTCTTACCAGGCCATTATAAAATGGTACTAATACTTCACGTGATCTTGATTCTATACCTCTGTTAATCAGCCTAGGACTGTGTTGACTTTTTTGGCAGCTGCAGCATGCTGGAACAATAATATCAGCCACAAAAAACCAAGCCAGCTTCTGCAGTACACTCTTTTCTGTCAGGACTGTGAGACTGCATAGTTAATTTTGATTCTAGTCTTCTCACAATGTGTAACATGTGGACAGCATTTATGAAATATTTATTATTAGTAATACGTTGTTAGTATTAATCATATGCAGTGCTGCGTTCATCTCTGATGCTTTTGTCACTGAACTCAGTACATTAAATCAGAAAGCATCAAAAAGAATACTCAGTGTTATACATGACAACTGGGATCTAGAGCAAAAGATCGCTGTTTATCCTTACCTCCCCTGCTCCAGCCGCGAGGTACTTTGGAAAATTGAATAAGATAAATGGGACAGAGCAACCTAAACTGCTTTCTGCTCAATTTTTCCTTTTTCTCTTCTAGCTGACATTTAACATTCTTCAGTCTTAAAGTCCACTGAGTATGTACAGTCCCATTTGGAGTCCGGCTCCCATGTTTAATATTTTTTTGTAGCTTGTCTTTTTTTAAATTAAATATGTTTTGTATTTTTTCACAAATGTGGTTCACCTCTTTCTTATTTTTATTGTCTTTATTATCTTTATGAATGCCATTAGCAGGTATTTCCCCATTCTAAATTTATGAATTGTTTTCAGTTTCTTTTGCTAACCTATTAAAATCATTTTTTATTTTATTTTGCTTCCAAGATATTAACCATCTCACCCCCTTTGAGTCATCTTGCAAACTTGATAACATAATCTTGGTGTTAATGTCTGCTGATACTCAAATTGATTGGTGGTGAGGAGGTGTTTTTGTCTTTTTGTTTGCGTTTGGATTTTTTGATTGTCTCTTTTCAGTGGTATGTAGATATTGTTTATCTCTATGTGCCTGCTGATGGTCCATTCATGCTGACCCCTCTCTAATTACTACTTGTTTCAAAGTGGATAATTGTTTTTATTTTTATTTTATTCTCTGATAAGTGTTTTTACTTTGATTTCTAGGTATCAAAGAATAAATTGCTGGCAAGATCAGTCAGGAATTTCCTGGAAGGATCATTCTTGGTAATTTGTGTCATAATATATGTCAAGATAATTAAAGTATATACTATAAGTTATATATAAAATAACTTTATGCATCTTTGAAAAAAACTGATGTTGGACAACTTTATTTCCAACTTTATTCATTTGTTTGGTAAGGTTTCAGTAGATGCTAACAAAAGTACAGCTTTTGTTAGTTGTTAGTTGTAGTGTGCATTATTGACAGATTCATTCATTAGCATTTCTGATCTGAAATGCCTATTTTTAACACACAGTGCAACTTCTTCCTTTTTATTGCCAATGGACCTTTTGAACAAATTATGTTTTAATACTCCTGTCCTATCATCTCACTGGGTCTCCAGTATCACTATTAAATCATATTTGCCTTTTTTATACTCTAGGAAATAATATATAGACAATGAAAACCATGCCATTTTAAGCTCTGTATAATCAGAAGTTATTTCTGATTTTTGACTGAATGGTTTTAAGAGGCTTCATTTCAGCCTCTTAAACACTCCTGAAGTACATAATTGTGTCTCTTAGGTCCTTCAGAGTTTTCATTTATGCCAAGTTGTTTTCAGGCAGGAACAGAAACATGGAGCATATCTTGCAGGTCACAATTGCAGACTCCCATATATTCATTTTCAGTAAAAATAAAAATAAAAATTAGGGCTATATCTATTGAAATCTTTTTCTTTCTTTTACTTCCCTTTTCAGGATTTCAGAATCCTGAAACTCTTCACATAGAGCATACATTTCTTAGCAACTTTATTTAAAACTACCCAGCTCCCTGTATTCATTTGCTCTGAATGGAACTGTTTATTAGGGACATTTTCTGAAATATATTGATTTTTATTTGCTTATTTATCCATTATCTGAGACATGATAGCTGTTGGCAGCTTTTCTCAGACTCCTAAAATTTCTTACCAGCTTAATGTGTACACCTTGGGCATATTAGCTCAGTACGTTGCATCTGCAGACACAGATCTAATGTGTATGTGCTGACTGGAAGGCAACAACACTTCAACATCTTGCCCTCCATTGAAGTTTTGTATATGCAGGCTGTGTAAAATGAGTGAGATGGGATTCAGTGGTATTCAGAAATACAGAAATACAATAGCTGTTATACAAATATACATCAACTGCTCAGTTTTAGAACTTCTATGTATCGATTAAGAGCTGTGGTGGTGCAGTGGTTAGAATGCAGTGTTGTAGGCTAATTCTGCCAACTGCCAGCAGTTTGATTGTAACTGGCTCAAGGTTGACTCAGCCTTCCATCCTTCCGAGGTCAGTAAAATAAGGACCCAGATTGTTGGGGACAATATGATGACTCTATAAACCAGTATATAAGTGTAAGTGCTAGTGATTCTTAAATGCTATTAATTCAGATGTGTGGGGTAGAAACTTCAGCTCCCTATGAGTGCCACGTCCATTTTGGCACTAGCAACAAATGATCAACTGCTATATATGCCTTTATTCTTGCAATAAAGATTCTTGTCTAACTAAGTGCCACTGAGTCTTCAGCCAAGCAGTGGTGTCTTCGGGACCCAATACTTTCAGCAAAATGAAGAATGAATGTCATGCTATCACACCACAAGGTGCACCTCCTTTTTAAAATTTGTATCACTTGTATTTGTGTATCAATGGGTCTGAAGGTGGGCAATGATTTTGCTTGCTATTTTTAAAAAATAGCAATACAGCAATCATGACCAATGGTTTATATCAGGCAACCTTTATCTTTTGCTCTCTAAATGTGTTTCACTACAGTTCCTATAAGGGCAAGCCAGTACAATCAGTTGTTATTGACTTATGAAACCAATAATGGAAATGGTAGAAGTCATCCAATGTATCTGGAGAGTAACAGATGGTGATAGGCTGAATTACAGCTTAATCTTTTTTATATATATCTCAACATTCTGATCAAGCAAGTTTTGCAGACAGATACGATTCAGGAGACAGTTTTGTAAATAACCAGTTGCAAGCTTCTCCATAATCAATGAAAAGGCTTGCCTCTCCACATCTCGCAGGAAGGCTGTTAGAAAGAAAGTAAAACGTTAAGTACACAGAGACCTACTTAATGGGTTCTAAATTGGAAATAGTTCAGTGGCTGAAATTCTTGTATCCTTCATCTCAATAAATCTTGCTAAAGAAACCCAGGATCTTTCTTGCAAAGTATTTCTTTTGTTCTGAAGAAACTGGCAAAGTGTTTAACAAAATCTACACATGTAAGAACACAGATGATAAGTGTCACAAATGTTGCCAGCCATCTTGAATTCCATGAAGACAGACTGACTCCTCCAAAGAACAGGATCATAAATAAGTGATATAGTGAAGCTTTGCCTAGTTCAATCTATGGCATTTATAAGTAGATCTGAGAACTCTTGCCTGAAAACTTGGAGAGCTGCTTCCAGAAGCAGAAATAATACATAGCTAGATAAATTAATAATGTCATTTAGTCCAAGACAAAAAGTATTAACGTTCTTAAAGCTCAGGATACCAGATTCCAGAGGATACAGTCCACAACTAATGCAACTGTATTAAGTTCCAGCCAGATGATTAAGATGATTGTGGTAAGAAAAAATCACGTAAGCTTTTAAATTCAACTTTTGTGATAATTGAATGAAATCTATGTGCAAGCACTCCATATTAAGTTGCTCATAAGCTTAGCATCCAGTACTTTTAGGTAAATAGGAGGCGTCAGTATATAACATGGGTGTCAATCTCGCGACATCACGTGACGTGTGACGTATCGTGATTTTTCCCCCATTGCCGGTAATGGGGTGGGCGCGATTTTGGCGTGATGCATCCGGCCCATGGGCCAGTTTTCTGAGGTTTGTATGTAGGTCTTTGGTTATTCAGGTTTTCTCCTGAGTAAAATTGGAAGTGTCTTGGTGACGTTTTGACGAAATCCCATTCGTCACCTTCAGGCTGGTGTTTTCGGCTTCGTGCTTCTAGGAGCAATGTGTGATTGTACCTGTTTCTTCCTTTTAACTGCCAGTGGGGGTATGAACTGATTGGGTGGGAGCTTGGCTGTGTTCTGATTGGGTGGAGGTGTGTTCTGATTGGTTAGGGGCTTGGCTGTGCTCTGATTGGATGGGGGTTGGCTGTGCTCTGATTGGATGGGGGAGTGTTCTGTTTGGGTGGGGGCTTTGTTGTGCTCAGGTTAATCTGAGTTGCAAGAGGATTTGAGATGGTGAGCTGCATAGCTGTTCTTTGGCTTCGCATTCGTGGTTGTGCCTCATCTTCATGGTGGGTGTCAGTTTGCTTCATGTATGGATTGGAGGGGTTTAAAGTGGCTAATGATGCAGCTGTGGTCTGGCTTCTGGTTTGTGGTCATGCCTCATCATCAGTGTGGGTTTGGGTTTGCTTTTTGTGTGGATGTGTGTTGGTGACATCCTGTGTGGTTTTCGTGAGTGTGGGTCTGGTGTCATTCTTTGTGTTAGGGACTCGTTTGTCAATAAAGGCGGGTTTCCAAATGGCTGGTAGGTGGGAGGTATCATCTCGTTTATTCATGCTGTGTGGGCATTTTTCTATCTTGATGGCTTCTCTGATTATTCTGTTATTAAAGTGTTCAGTTTTTGCGATAGTTCTGGTCTTTTTAAAGGTAATTTCATGTCCTGTGGCTTTAAGGTGTTGGACCAGGGAAGAAGTTGGTTCCTCTTTTTTGACTGAGTTTATTTATTTATTTTATTTTATTTATTTATTAAATTTCTATGCCGCCCTATTCCGGGAACTCAGGGCGGCTCACAACATAAATAGAAATCTAATATTAAAATACTACATAATACATATATAAAAATACTTATATAAAAAAAGAAAACCCCTAAATTAAGAAACCATTCATTCAACAAACGTACACACAAACATACACTGGCTAGGGGCAAGATGTCAACCGCCCCTGGCCTGTCGGCAAAGATGTGTCTTAAGGAGTTTACGAAAGGCAGAGAGGGTGGGGGTGATATGGATCTCTGGGGGGAGTTGATTCCAGAGGGCCGGGGCCACAACAGAGAAGGCTCTTCCCCTAGGCCCTGCCAGGCGACACTGTCTGGCTGACGGGACCTGGAGAAGGCCGACTCTGTGGGCCCTAACCGGTCGCTGGGTTTCATGAGGCAGCAGACGATCCCGTAAGTAACCTGGTCCGATGCCATGTAGGGCTTTATAGGTCATAACCAACATTTTGAATTGCATTTGGAGACCAATAGGCAGCCAATGCAGCTCACGGAGTGATGCCGAAATGTGGGCATTTCTGGACAGGCCCAACACTGCTCGCGCGGCTGCATTCTGCATTATCTGAAGTCTCCGAACGTTTTTCAAAGGTAGCCCCATGTAGAGAGCATTGCAGTAGTCGAGCCTCGAGGTGATAAGGGCATGAGTGACTGTGAGAAGAGACTCCCGGTCCAAATAGGGCCGCAACTGGTGCACCAGGCGAACTTGGGCAAATGTCCTCCTCGCCACAGCCGAGAAATGATGTTCCAGATTTAGCTGTGGATTGAGGAGGACACCCAAGTTGCGGACCTTCTCCGAGGGGGTCAAAAACTCCCCCCCAGGCTAATGGATGGATGGATTAAATTGTCTTTGGGAGGCAAAACCCACAGCCACTCCGTCTTGTCGGGGTTAAGTTTAAGCTTGTTAGCACCCATCCAAACCCTAACAGCCTCCAGACATCGGCACATCACTTCCGCTGCTTCACTGAAGTGACACAGGGTGGAGATGTAAAGCTGGGTATCATCAGCATATTGATGATATCTCACCCCGTGTCGGCGGATGATCTCACCCAGTGGTTTCATGTAGATATTGAACAGCAGAGGGGAGAGGACCGATCCCTGAGGGACCCCACAAGGGAGGAACCTAGGGGTCGACCTCTGACCCCCTGTCAACACCGACTGCGACTGACCAGTGAGGTAGGAGGTGAACCACTGCAAAACAGTGCCCCCAACTCCCAACCCCTCCAGCCGGCGCAGAAGGATACCATGGTCAATGGTATCGAAAGCCGCTGAGAGGTCAAGTAGCACCAGGATAGTGGAATGTCCCTTATCCCGGGCCTGCCAGAGATCATCCGTCAGTGTGACCAAAGCAGTTTCTGTGGAGTAGCCGAGCCTGAATCCTGACTGCTGAGGGTCTAGATAATCAGCCTGATCCAAGGACCGTTGGAGCTGGAGTGACACCACCTTCTCAACAACCTTGTCTATAAAGGGAAGATTGGAGACAGGACGGTAGTTGTTTAACACAGCTGGGTCCAGGGAAGGCTTCTTGAGGAGGGGATGCACAATTGTTCTTGTGTTCTTCAATGCGTGCACTTATTCTTCTGTTGGTTTGTCCGATGTATGTGGTGGGACAAGCGGTGCATGGGATTTCATATACTCCTTGCTTTTCTAAATCAATTTTGTCTTTGGGGTTTCTTAGGATGGTGGATATTTTTCTGTTTGTGCAGAATGCTGTCTTGATGTTGTGTTTGTGGAGGATCTTGCTGATTCTGTCTGTGGTGCCTTTTATGTATGGGAGGAGGGCTTTGCTGTTTTGTTGTTCTCTGTCTTGGATTTTAGTGGGGGTTTCTTTTTGCATTAGGTTGGTAATCTTATTTATTTGGAATCTGTTGGATGTCAGTACATTAGTGAGAGTGTGTAGTTTGTTTTTTAGGTTATATATATATATATATATATATATATATATATATATATATATATATATATATATATATATATATATATATATATATATATATATATTTCTTGGTATATACCTTTTATCAGATACACTCAGCATGTTTTCATATATGTATTGTTTATACTTTCTATAATACAGTAAATACAATGTGCAGAAATTACTCATTTTTTCTAAGTTGTGCTAGGCAATAATAACATCCTTGGGTACCAAATATTTTGATCATTATAAAAGAAGAAAATGTTTCTGCACAAGCCTCCTCCCACCCATAAACTGCACACTTAGTGATTTTAGTAAATTCAGAAAATATTGTTGCAGATTGTCTACTTTTCTTATTAAAGCATCAGTTTGTAGGATTTTCCTGACTAAAAATAATTGCAAAATAGTTATATGCAGTATTAAGAAAAGAATATTATTAATGCAACTGATAGGAAAATAGTCCAGGAAACAATAATGTATTTGTGTATGCATATATGTATATCCATATCCATATCATATCCATATACGTATCCACATGCATATTTATATCCATATACTACAATTTTTAACTAGTCTACATTGGAGTTATCAGTTATGCATGAAATGGCTATTACCAATGATTAGAAAAAGCAGGAGGTGCTTTAAAACATAGATAACATTTTATTTAATTTCATCAACATTTTGTCAAGTTGCTGCTGTTCTTTAATTTTAACAGTTAATTCAAATTCCCCATCTGACTTGTACCTTTCAGTACATTTTAAAAGACCCAAGATTCCTTTTTCTGGTTCTTCTCTCCATATCTTTGCCTTTTCTGCAGTGCTTCTCCTCTTTCTTCTTTTGAAGTTCTTTTCTCAGATTGAATATTTCTGCATTACTTTTTACATATTCAGATGTTTGAACAAATCTCTGCCAAAACAGTCTTGTTCTCCATTGTGATCCTGGTTTCTAAGCTTACCGTTCTCTGAAAATCAAGTTTTGAACTTGTATGTTTTAATATTTCAGGCTAGCAACTGAGCTCTTAATTTTTCTTGCTTACAATATGACCGCCCTGTCCTGGTAGCATTAATAAATATCTTTGTTATCAAAACACATTCTTCCTGAACCAATTCTGATTTAAAACAAGCTAAACATTATGATTCTCATGGTTGTAGGGCCAAGGTATGTGGGATTGCTATGGGAAATGCAGAGTTAAATTTTCATTCGACATATAACCACATGTGCTGGCTTATGATGGAAGATAAACTCTTCTGCATAAGTACATAATGGCTTTACTCGGGGAGAATCTTATGCACCAAAATTTAGATGATGAGCCTCATTATAACTTTGTATCGCTTCATTTGTTTATATTACACAAAGCTACAATTTAAATAAATACATGCATTATAATTTTAAAATAAATATTCATGTGTATTCATCCTGTCTTAGCTTCCAATCTTATGATAGTATAATTCAGCCTCCTCCTCAATCTGGCAGGTCTCATAAAATCCAGCAGTCCCAGAATTTTCAGTTTTATATTGTTTTCACATAGTAGTTTTTTGTTTGTCCCACAATGTATAATCATTATCATTGCTATCTAGATCTTTAATCCTCTTCTGACTATTTTTAAAAAATAAGGGTAGCCAAGAACAAAGAGCATTGCCACTTTAGTTCAGAGATGGAAACACAAATAAAAATTACAAATGAGGAGGAGTAGGAGGAGGGACCTAGGACCATGGTATGAGATGGCTTTGGCGGGATCTGGTGAATGGGAGGGGAATTTTTTAGGATTAATTTTTAAAAATCTGTTGAGCTCTTCATATGAACTGTTACATTACAACTGATATATGTTTCCAGTCTTGAAATAGTGAGAAGTTGTCCCATAATTTTATATAATAGTAATCAAAGAAGGCCTTGGGAGCTGAAAATTAGAAGTTTGGAATCTGCATGTATCCTAAGATTCTTGGTTGCCCACCACTGCTTTAATAATATAAATTCCATTTCATCAATATCAAACTCCTCTATGTTTTTATTGAAGAATGTATGCTCTTGATGATGCATAGATAATAACATATTCTGTTCTGAAAGAACAATCTGAAAGTAAATAGTAGGCTTGAGCTTGCTGAGAAAACTGTGGGATATAAAGTAGTTAACTAAAGTTCTTGTTTCATTTAGAAATTGAACAGATTTAATCTTGAAGTATAGATAGAAGAAATAAATGGACACCATAATGGATGGCTTTTTTTGTGGTGTCATTTTTTTGTCCAGAATTGCACTTCTATAATACTGCCATTGACATGATTTAAATGCTAAGTAGTATCTTGTGTCTCACAGGATAATAAAATAATTAAGTGTTATTTTAAAGAAAACAAATCTTTTCAGGCCATAAAATAGAGAAATGTTATTTAAAGCTTGACAGAAGAAAACATAATGTCATAGAAAACATAGACAAATTAAAGATTTGTCTTACTTTCTCAGATATTTACAACTCATATTATATTTCAAAATATTGTATTGTATGGTACTGATCACCTACATACAAATCAAAGATGACATTCCATGAGCTCTATCAATTCTTCATTTGTATTTCTCTAAGAACTGAACTGGATATGACCACCACCCATTTAAATTCCTGGTCCAGGTGACATGCAGCAGGCAGATATGTTAGGGTGTCAATTAATTTGAGTAAAATGTCTACAGTCAGAAGAGCTGAAGCTGGACAAACCAACTGCTAAGTATGTACTGATGGAAGAAAATATTTATAGTTCAGAGTTGAACTGTGGGTTCCTTCATGCTCTCTAAGCTTGGTTATTTTCTTCCAGATGTTTCATTACCCAACTATGTAACATCATAATTGTAAATGAGCTTGCGGTTTGGTTTATATACAGAAGCTTACCTTGCCAGCATTAGTGGCTGAATGGTTTCTCCTTGCTAGTCTTTTTGTTTCCTTATAATTCCTTTATAATTTTTCATTGTTTCTTTTGATTTTTGTTCTTCGTAGCAACAACCTAAGAACCACCAAGACCACTCCCACCAATACTGAAAGGGCAAGTATATAAAATGAGAGGAAATCCAACCACTCCTAAATTAGAATATGTGAAAAAACACTTGATCTGTGGCCTTCCAAGTAAGTAGTTCAAACTATATTGTAAGACTTGAATGAATGGTGAAACTTCCAGTAGAGCTTTGTAAGAATTTCAGCCTAGTAGATACACTGAATACATACAACCAGCAACTTTCTCTTCTTGCTGTTTATCTGAAACAATCTGATATTGAACAGTTTGTATTGTTACTGTTAAGGTTACTGACCTACATTTTTCATCTCTTTTGAGAAGATCACAAAAATGTTCAGAACCACAAAGCTGAAATGTTTGACTTTAGAAACATTTCCCAGACACTAATAAATTTCTTCTCTTTTTTTTTCACTCTCCAGTAATCTCTACGATATGTGAAATTACATGTGACACTGAATAACTTTTTATTTTGGGGGCAAAAGCAGTTTAAGGAACGCGAATGGTGGGCGATTCACAAAAGATAAAATAGGACTAGGAAATTTGTTACCAAAGCAAAAGCTAATGATCATAACACACAACAGCTTTGGGCAACGTAGGAAAGAGGTATCTTCATGGAAGATTTTATTTTATTTATCACATTTAGAAATCACCATCACCCTCAAAGAGGGTCTCTGGGCTGTATACAAATAAAATGTGGTAGATGTTAATCTTGAGGGTTGTTAATTGCCGCTGGAGTATAATTTTATATATTAATCATTGGGATACATGAATAGGAGAATACATTTGCTTATGGACTTACAATGCCAATGGATCTGGCCACTATAAGGACACAAGGCTGAACCAGAGAGATTTCTAGATTTCTGTATGTATAAATTTACTGGAGGAATTACTCTGTGAACAGGAAGCATATTCTGAATCAACATGCTCTGGATGCTTGTTCTTCAAACTACTGAGTTTATGCATTCTTTTTTTTTTTATTTTAAAAATAGAGATAGTCCTTGTCTAGTAATTACAATTGGGCCCAGCAACTTGATTGTTTAGTGAACTGATTGCTAAGTGAAACTATGTGTGTGTGTTTTAAATAGCACCAGAACGGGGGGGGGGGAGTTAGAAAGTTATTTTATGGCTCATATAAATAAACTCCATTTAATGACAGAACCATATTGGTTTGTTAAGTACAATTAAATACTACAGTTTAGTATATAGGACTCTTTTTGCGTAGCTTTTCCTGCTATTAAAAATGTCTCTGCGTATAACAGCATTCATTTTAAAAAAACACATGAATCTTTTGGCAATCAGTCCTTGATATTATGGAAAAAATTAGGAAATGATAACTGAACTCCAAAACAAGCAGGCTGCATGTATCAAGTAAGTTATCTATGCCACAGTATTTGCCCTATCATTAGCTCTTTCTGTCTAAGAGAAGCTGTATTTTGCTTTGCCAATCATTAGCACTATCTCCAGGTTGTTTCCCTTTCACCTAATTTCTTTCTATCTTTAACATAACTGTGGCTGTAGTATGGGAAAGAGAAGAATCAGATGCAAAAAATGAGAAAGTTATTCCCAAGAAGCAAGATACCAGTAGGTGGTACATTTCAATCATGTGAAATTTGACAACATGGATTCCCCCAAATAGGTAGCAATTATTTTTGATGACTTGGCATCAAAGTAAGCGAGAAGGGGCAAGACAGAAGAAGATGAATACCGCTTGGATGAATAATATTGCTATTAAGCAGGCAAAAATGTATTCAGTATGAGGAGTTAAACAGAAGAAATTTTAATTCAGCATGAATATGCAACATGACAAGAGAATTTGAATTAATTATTGTTGTAAAAGTTCCCCTTGACTGTGTTAAATAAAAGGTGCAGGAAATGTTTTAGGGCACATTTCTTACTTTCTCTTTTCATCCGAGGTCCCATCCATGGGAGAATGTCACCTATCAGGTCCCAGAATCCTGTTGTAAGACTTTCTTCTGGAACATTGTGCCCCCCTCAAGAAACCAGGCTTGCTCCAAACCTGCTGACCTTTCACAAGGTACTAAAAACCTAGGTTTGCTATCAAACTCAGGACCTTGACAGTATGGGTAAGCCATAAAGTTTGGGTGTTTATGACTATTCTTGGCTGCTCTTTTTATGCTATTTCCATAGGTTTGATCTGGGTTGGTTTCATTATTTTACATTCTTTTAATAGTTATTAAACTAATATCAAGGACTGATTGCCAAAACATTCAGCTTTTTTTTAATTGAGTGCTGCTACACACAGAGACATGTTAACATTAGGCACGCCTGTTTCTACTACTACTTCCACCACGGGCCTTAGTTTGGGTTTCAATAAACCTGCTGGATCAGCCACCCCATTTGCTCTAGCTTTCACTCACACTTTTTCTGGACTTCCGTTCTGCCCTTACTTCTGCTCCAGCAGCTGGCTCTTCTGGTTTTACATTAAATTTGGGAGGCACCATGACCCCAATTACAACGGTATCTACAGGACTTTCTCTGGGGGGAGCCCTGACTGGTTTAGGAGGAACACTGTTCCTAAATGCAAGCACAGTTACAACAGGGCTTGGACAAAATGCTTTTAATTTTATCTATTTAAATTTTAATTAACTTAATGTTTTAATACTGTTTTATTTTTTAATTTTTTATTGATGTTATGGATGATGTAAGAAGAATTGATTGTGGAGTGAATTGGGTTGAATGATGGATGGTTGTGTAGATTGGATGGATTGTGGACCTGTGATAAATGGAAGGGCCGACCTGTCTGCATCTGCGGAAGCTAGAGAAGTGGAGGAGCCTTGCTCTGAGGGATCAGAGGGCCAGTCTATACTGGTCTTATAGGGAAGAGGCAGATATGATGGGAGGCCTGGGGTAGGCCATTCTCGGGGAACAAGGCCTCGCTGCCTGAAAGCGATCTCTTGTTCTGGCCCCTTGAACCTCCCCCGGGTTACTGGTAATGAGCAAAATCCGGACCCTGGACTCAGGCTGCTGCTGCTCAATGCCAGGTCGGTGGTAAATAAAGCTCTCCTCATCTGGGACTTAATTCTGGATGAGGAGGCCGACCTGGCATGTGTGACTGAGACCTGGCTGACCCCAGAGGGAGGAGTTCCCCTCTCTGAGATGTGCCCAGCTGGGTATCAGGTATGGCATCAGCCGCAACCCCAGGGAAGGGGGGGAGTAGTGGCGATTATAGGTAAGGAGTCACTCGGGCTGCGCAGACTCGCTGCTACTGAGATATCAGGTTGTGAGTCCCTCCTTATGAGGTTGGACCTAGGTGTACAGGTGGGCTTGTTGCTTACGTACCTGCCTCCCAGCTGCGTTTCAACAGCTCTGCCCACGCTACTCAAGGAGGTAGCCGGGTTGGCGGTCGAGTTCCCCAGACTGATGATCTCTGGCGGGCCCGGGATAGAGTCTATTCCACTATCCTGGTGCTTCTTGACCTCTCAGCGGCATTCGATACCATCGACCATGGTATCCTTCTGCACTGGTTGGAGGGGCTTGGAGTGTGGGGCACCGTTTTATGGTGGTTCACCTCCTACCTCTCTGGCCGGTCGCAGCCGGTGTTTGCAGGAGGTCAGAGATCGGCTCCGAGGCCTCTTCCATGTGGAGTCCCTCAGGGGTCTGTTCTCTCACCTCTGCTTTTTAACATCTACATGAAGCCATTGGGTGAGATCATCCGTCGACACAGGGTGAGTTATCATCAATATGCTGATGATACTGAGCTTTATATCTCTACCCCGTGTCATTACAGCGAAGCAGTGGAAGTGATGAACCAGTGCCTGGAGGCTGTTGAGGTCTGGATGGGTGCCAACAGGCTCAGACTCAATCCCGACAAGACGGAGTGGCTAAGGGCTTTGCCTCCCAAGGACAATTCCAACTGTCCGTCTATTACCCTGGGCGGAGAAGTTTTGTCCCCCTCGGAGAGGGTTCGCAACTTGGGTGTCCTCCTCGATCCACAGCTAAGTCTAGAACATCATTTTTCGGCTGTGACGAGGGGGGCATTCGCCCAGGTTCGCCTGGTGTGCCAGTTGCGGCCCTATTTGGACCGGGAGTCACTCCTCACAGTCACCCATGCCCCTGTCACCTCGAGATTCGACTACTGTAATGCTCTCTACATGGGGCAACCTTTGAAGAATGTCCGGAGACTGCAGGTAGTCCAGAATGCGGCCGTGCGAGCCGTCTTGGGTCTCCCAAGACATGCTCATATCACTCCAGCTCTCCGTGAGCTGCACTGGCTACCAATTGGTCTCCAAACACAATTCAAAGTGTTGGTTATGACCTATAAAGCCCTTTATGGCAATGGACCAGGATACTTGCGGGACCGTCTTCTGCCTCATGAATCCCAGCAACCGGTTAGGGCACATAGGGGTGGCCTCCTACGAGTCCCGTCTATTCGGCAATGTCATCTGGCAGGACCTAGGGCAAGGGCCTTCTCCATTGCTGCCCCAGCCCTCTGGAACCAGCTTCCCACAGAGGTTCGCACTGCTTCCTCCCTCCTAGTTTTCCGGAGATTATTGAAGACGCATTTATGCCAACAGGCTTGGGGCGTATGAACTGCACTCTGCCCCTGGGCCTAGGAATGTCCCTCCATCAGCGACTGTGTGTTGACTGTGACTGTATGCTGTATGAATGTAATTTATTTTATTGTATTGTTATTGTAAGCCGCCCTGGGTCCTAGGAGAAGGGCGGCATAGAAGTCTAAATAAAGTCTAAGTCTAAAGTCTAATAGCAGGAAAAGCTACACAAAAGAGTCTTGTACGCTGAACTGTATATATACTTGCTCAGAGTCGTGTATATGAATGGGTTGCCTAGAAATTTAATATAAATAAATAAATAAGCCAGGGACTGCTAAAGTTTTCTTAAACAAAAATAAAGAAAATACACAGAAGAAACAAGAAACAAGAAAAATACACAGACTGTGATAGCAGCAGATAACATTCGCAGCATTCTCAATTTTATAGCATTGTTTGTGTTTCTATTGCAGTTTATAAATATAGGGCATCACTCTCATTTCTTATGTGATGGCAGTATCCCAACTTGAAAAATAACAGCATTGTTTTAATGTTGCCAGAGAAAAACTGTGCCATCTTGCTTAAAAGAGAGAGAGAGAGAAAAGAAAGAAGTGGTCTAAAACCTTTCAAATTTGTTATGGTTTCCAGATGTATTGGACTATACAATAATTTCAGCCAGTTGATTTAATTGGAACTTAATTTTTGTATGCTGCTAATAATATCATAACCTATGATGGATTGAAATGGGCGAAAGAACAGGATGAAGAACGCTTCAAGATAATACATTAGTCAGATAAAAAGAAATTCAACCTTGGGTAAAACTGAATAGGTGTCTCAAAAGACCCTCTCAGGTTCTCATTAAAATAAAAGACGGGATGGAGAAATGGCATTTGGATTTTATTGTAAGCTTACATTGAAAATTCTCTCTCTGCAAGTAGTATTAGGAGTCATATTTTTGTTTCCTTCCTTCTTTCCTTCCTTCTTACCTTGAAGGGCTGACATGGACAATAAAGTCTCTAGTGATGTGTTGCCTGCTTTTCTTTTCACTGTGGTAGTATAAATAACTTTTCCACCCTTTCCACTCTTCTGTGTTTGATGCAATTTTCTTTGCCCTCATGAACTGAAAAGAGCTGCTGACTCATTTCATTATAATCTTTATTAACTTCTTCTGTCCAGAAGAAGCTCATTAGTAAAATTTACATTTCATCTTATATAGGTCTTTCCTACTAATCTGTCCTGTTACTGAGTTCAGAGACCATATATCTTTGTACTTTCACTATTATATTGAATTATTTACACTGTGTCCACGGTGCAAAGATTATGAAATCCTTTTCTGATTTTTAAGTCCCTTAGCAGGTATTTCAGTTTTTTGGATATTGAAATGAATATTGTACTTTTCTCTCATATGATGTAGATGGCATTTTGTAATAAAAACTGCCAATGAAATTATAGTTTTTATTGCTTTAGCACAACATAATATGATGTACTTTCAGAAGATTTTCCATTTGATGCTAGTATTTAGTGCTTTCATTGAAGAGAAAAGTATGTTAGAATTATTTAAATAAAAGGCAGAATATGATATGAAATATCTATAATTTTTTAATTTTGGAGATGATTGTTCTCCCTGGATCGAGAAGCACTGTGAAGGGAATGAATGGCAACTTTTTTATCAACACTTAATATATTTATTTATTTTTACTTATATTAATATTAATTAATATTATTTTGAGAAATTCTTGCTCACATTGTACAGTCTAAGTTCTGTACATTTTATTTATACCACCTATTCCAGGGCTTTTCAACCAGTGGTACGGGTGCCATTTGTGGTACATTGGTACCTGGCAGGTGGTACGCGACCATCCTAGAAAAGTGGTAGTGGGGAGGGGAATGAGCTGAACCGGTGGCAGCACAGCACAACCCTGAGCGAGAGATGGCTGGAGATGCAGGGTGTCAGGGCTCAGAGGAAGTGCCAGGATCAATGCCGTTTTCCAGCTGATCGGCGCTTCTTTGGGGCTGTCAGGGCTCAGTGGAAACGCCAAGATCAGGACCAGGCTCCACCTGAAGCTGGGCGCTGATCCTGGTGCTTCTGCTGAGCCCTGAAGAAGCACCAATCAGCTGGAAACCAACACTGATCCTGACGCTTCTGCTGAGCCCAGAAGAAGCGCCGATCAGCTGGAATGTTGCAGCATCCCCAGAATCTTGTGATTTACATTCAAATGCTTGGCAACTGATTCATATTTATGACAGTTACAGTGTCCCAGGGTTATGTGAAGTGACCAAAACCTGCTGCAACCACCCAGCAGACAGGGGAATAAAAACAAAACACCCCCCCACCCCTGCTGCCAATCCTTAACAGAAATGCTCACAACAATGAAAACCTCGGACAGGAGGAAGAGTGCCGCCGAGCAGGCAGGCAGGTCTCTTGCTCGGCTGTGACTTGGGGGGCACTTTTTTCAGTGCCATTGTAACTTTGAACAGTCACTAAGCAAACTGTTGTAAGTTGAGGACTACCTGTACTTTATCACTTTTTTCCTTTTTTGGGGGGGGTCATCAAGTTTTTGACACCTTGCTAAGCGACTGGTGGTACTCGGATGTTGCCATATCCTAAAAGTGGTATAATGGTTGAAAAGGTTGAAAAGCCCTGACCTATTCAACCAAATCTTATCCCTTGTACATCAGTGAAGTCCCTTTCAGATACCTTCTTACATTACGGAATTTCAGATTTACTCTAGTAAACATATAACATAATTATGCATGGAACATGCGAAAGCAGTGGTACTTATTTCCTCCTCCATATTCAGCAGTTATTGTTTTCTTATTGCCATTAATTCCCAGAGAAAAGTATATGCAATAGCATTTATAATGTCATAATGATCAAAAGACTAGAAAAAAATTACAAATAGAATTTGAAAAAGTAGACCAGATTTCTAAAAAAAATATATCTCTGTCCCTTTTCTCCCTCCCCCCTCCCCAAATAGCCCAATGTTGATAAATAAGATGTAGCAACAAACTTACAGTCAAGTACTCTAGATCAGGTACAGATTTCTTTTTTTGTGTAATTGTTTTTGGTTAATCCAAGTCCCCAAATCTAAAACTTTTGATGCTCAGTAAATTTCATATTCTAAATATATACCTAACAAAGACATATCCAACTTTAACAGAACTGAAAGTTATATGAACAATCCTGCAGATTTTGAGTAAAAAATATGGCAAAAGATTGAGTTAAATTTGAACTTAAATTCCTATTCTACTCCTAAATCCCATTTCTAACAGCAAGGTGGTTACATCCAACTCTTATTAAAATCTCAACAGTATTCCTTATCTGGGGGATATGTTGCATTCTTCTAATTTTAAGTTTTTTAAAAAAAATAATTTGAAAGCCTTTAAAGCATATTTCCATTGGTTTACCAGGACAAAACATTCAAGTTAATTATTCTAGAGATTATATAAATAATTAATGTCACTTTCATCAACCATCTTTAAAAAATTGATTACTGGCTCACAACCAGGCAAGAAAAAAAGGAGCAAATGGAAGTATATTGATTTCTATGGGAGACAGAGTGTTGAGGTGCTTGTGGGAGGAAGAAGAAAGATACAGACTGTGGACCTAACTGCCCAAGTCCCATAGACTCATGGTCATGTTCAAATTCTCCAGGTTTTACACTGGAACAGAATCCTCACAAATAATATAATCAATAAAACAAAAAATGGATGTATTAGAAGAGGCAGACGAATTCCAATGGAATTTGAAAACAACATGTCTTAAAAGTTGCTAAAAACAGCTAAATAAGGAATCTTCAGTCGAGGTAATAGAATTAAAATAAAAGTGATGAAATGATTTAAAAGGAAGCTGAAGTGAAATGATGCTTGAAAGGGTATTTTAAAGATTTGGAAGGGAATGATCTAAACTATAATAATTATTTAATGCATTAAAGTGCAAAGGCATCATAAAATGATAAAAAAGCAACATATAGTTTTCCCAGCTGCAATATATTGCTGTAAAACTGGACCATGTGAAACGCTGAACAAAGAACAATTAATGTCTTTGAACTGTGGTACTAAGAAAAATTGTTGAGAATTGCTTGAATGCAAGAACAATACTAGATGGAGAAAAATCAGGACGCGCTAAGATTGAACTAAAGCTAAATGATTTGAAGACCTAATGTGAAGATAAGAATCACTGGAAAAGACCCTTATGGTTGGAAAAATCAGACAATTGAAAAGCAAATTGACAGAAGACAATGTGACGATAGACTTTCATAGAGGGGTTTTTAAGAACTGAAAAAGAAGTTTCTGAAAAATACTGCTAGTGAAACAATGTCCATTTCATCATAAATAGTCAGAAACTAGTTTATTACTGAACAACAGAAATGATAGTAATATGTAAGCAATAGAATTGAAATGAATGTTGTAAATGTTATTGTCAATGAAAAAAATGAGGAAAAGGAAGACAGGAGTGTTGTGAGAACATTGAAATATAGTAATGCCATCAGTGTTGAAAAAATATTCATATATGAATGTAGCTTGCTAATGGAATGCAATATACTTTTTTATTTTCCTACTGTAGAGTATATTTTTAAATATTATATTTTACTTAGTATTTTGAAAGTATGAATGACAATAATATAAGCACTGTACATATATAGAACATATAGAAATGCAAAAGATAAGGGACAGATCTGTTGCTCCTCCCCTCTGGAACATCTTGTCCCCTGATGCAGGATTGGCCCCAATCCTCCTATCTTTTTGTAGGGCCTGAAGACATGGCTCTGCCACTGGGTTTGGGGACCAGTGGAGAAACAGATCAATCAAAGTTACCCTATGGCCGTGGTGGCGAACCTATGGCACGCGGACCCGTCTCTGGTGGCATGCGAGTCATTGCTGGGCCAAGCTGCTCCCTCTTCCTCTCTGCACATGCGCAGTCTGGGAATAGGCGAGAGGCTATAAAAGGAGCAACTTTCTGTGGAAGCAGCATTTGCTGCAGACAGCTTGAGAGTGAGCACGAGTCGGAGCGGACAGCGAGCGAGCACGAGCTGACAGCTCAGTGGACACGCCAACTTGGCACCTGGCAATGCGTAAGTGGGTTCTGTGTTGCAGTTTGGGCACTTGATCTCTAAACGTTTCGCCACCACTGCCCTATGGTAAGATGGGCAGTCAATAAATTTTATGAATGAATAAATAAATCGACCGATTAATCAATCTGTGTTTGACTTTAAACTGAATATACTTGGTTAACACAGTACAAACCATGAACAAAATTATAAACAGTAAACTATACACTTGGTTAATGATGAAAAATGTATATAATTCTATAGGTAAGAAAAGCCACCATGATAATACAATCTGAAATTTGTATTGTTCTTTTAAGTCCTACTATTTTCTTTTATTTAATCCTTGCTTTTTGTTAAAACATATACTTATCTATGACAGTCATTTCATACTTTATTCTTGATAAGGGCTAGAATCATTTGGAAAAGGAAACTAATTCTTAGTAGAATATTTATTTTAACAGCTCCTTTTAAACAGTTTTAACAGTTCTTACCTAAGCTTTATAGCTGGGTTATCTGTTATCTAGGAGTAGTTGAACTGAAATTCTGTTTTGAAATTTAGAATTCTGACATTATGTTATCTTAGGGTAGTTGAATTGCCATTATTTTGATTGCCATAATAAAGGAATCCTTTTTGCAACTTTTTTAATGTGTTTGTCAAAACTAAATTTGTATCTGACAAGTGGAAGAAATTTGTTTAGTACTCCATTCTGTAATAGTGAGCAGAATATTGATCAAAAGAGTATGAGAGAAGTGAGTGACAATTTGGGAAACGCCAGGAAGGGATGTGAAGAAAACATGTTTCTTCTTCAGTAAGTCAGTGAGAAATATATGAATGTGATAAGAAACAAACATTAGCTTACAACTGTGGGTATATAGAAATTGTATCATATAATGTATAAGCATGATTTAAGGAACATTGTACATGATTGTGGAGCTGAAGGTTATGTTATATTGAATATAATAATTTGACTTTACAATGGTAGTAAAACGTGTGAGAAAAATTTAATGCTTTATAGTGGGTTAGGACTGAGTGGGGAATAATATAAGCATGTGTGATATTTGAGAGGTCCTCGGTGCTCTTCAAACTTGCTTGTTTTTTTGCAGATGTTTCATTACCAAACTAGGTAACATCAATGCTAGTCCTGATGTTACCTAGTTTGGGTACTGAAACATCTTCAAGAAAACAACCAAGCTCAGAGAGCATTAAGGACCCTTCATTTCAACCCTGAGATACAAATATTCTCCTTTATGTATGACATGTGCTTGGTGGTTCAGTGTATTTATGGATTATATATATAAGGAATGTTTGTGGTAATGGTAGAACTGTAGTGGCTGGGGACAAGAACGTTTGCAAATGATGTAGTCTTACTGGCAGCAAATCCACATGATTTACATTGAATGTTATATTGATTGTATGATGAATTAAAAGCATGAATTAAAAAAAAATAAACGTAGCTGTGTTTGGCTTGGAAAACAGAGTGAACAGTTGATTATAAGTTTATATATAAATAACCCACAACTGGGGCAATTAAAAGAATATGTGTACCTTAGTAGAATAGTTACTAAAGACAAAAAGATGGATGGAAAGGTAGAGAGTAGAGTGTTATCTTTTGTAAGGAATGAATGTTCTTTGAAAGAGCAACATGGCTACATATAAGAGTGTGTTCCTACTGACTTTGTTATATGGAAATAAGAATCAGGTATTGTAAGAGTTGATTTTTAGGCTGATAAAAATTCAAGCATCTCTTATGTAAACAACCAGCTGCTGATTCCCCAGTTATTAATGAAACAGCTGCCTCTTCTCTTCTCTAAGGCTGTGACAAAAGACTCAGAAGTCTTATCTTCAATGTATGCTCAAGTATATTGGTTCTACTTGCTGAGATTTTTGTACCACTATCCTTTAATCTTAAATAAATCTTGCTAATAGGTCTATGTGAGAACAGAGCTCAGAGTAGAATCATTTTCAGTCCAGGCATCTGCCAAATGATGCTGATGGGTATGCTGGGGTAAATATAAAAGTAAATTGAATGCAGTAGGAGAGAAGTACTTAATAAGCAAACCAGAAGAGAAAGAGTCAAGAACAAATAAAATTTGCTAGCTGAATGTGGATTGAATATAATAATGAGTGACCCTATAAAAATATGTCGATAATAGGGTCACAACACACAAAAAATAAATTAAGGAAGATTGTCTGGGTTGTGACAATGGTGAAGATCAGGTTGTTTTCAGATGGAGAGAAGAAATAATGTTCTAAAGTGAGAAATGTAAAGATCAAAAGACAATTTATGGAGTGGCATATGGAGTTGCTAGAAGTGAGGATGGTTTACAAGAATAAAAAAGGCTGACAGGTACACTTCCTTTCGTTACCTTATAGCAGGGGTGTCAAACTGCCGACCCATGGGCCAGATGCATCATGTTGAAACCACGCCCACTCCATTGCCAGCAATGGAAAAAAAGTTGTGATACGTCGCGACACGTCATGTGACATTGTGAGTTTGACACCCCTGCCTTATAGTCTTCCATTTATTTTTGCTTACTATTTGTTTTTCCTTTTCTGAGTTTTGCTTAAAGTTACTTACTCCCCAAACTATGGCAGGTATGTATATATATGTGTATAGACCATCTTGAATAAATCCTGGCTGAGATGAATGTTGAGCAGTCAGAAGATCATACTGTAATTTAGGGACAGAGGCTGTTAAAATCCTGCCGTTCACATTCTTTAATGAAAGAGATCTATAGCCAAAGCACAAATAGTTTGACAAATAATTATACTCATTCAACTAGAGTTTCCATTATAGTCTTCCAATAAAACAGAAGTTACAAATTGAATATACATTCTGTCCAAGCACCTGGAAAATTACCAAGACCAGGTGTGTTCTCCAGGTAAAAAAAAAAACTCTGCTAATGATTCCTGGCAAAAAAAGAGATAAAATAATACTAACATGTTCCTGAAATAACTGAAAATGTCACATTAGGTTTAAAAAAAACCAACACAAGCATTATTAAAAAGAAAAGAAAAACTTGTTTAAGAACTAGAATTTATATACAATTTCCTATTGGTTCCTGAATAAATGTATTCATTCTTTTCATTATTCATTATTTTATTTTCAGATAAAGCTATTAAGTTCAAGGAAGGTGGTCTGAAACTCTTTATTGTACCTGATAAATTTTTATAGGCATGTTGAAAATCAATAGCAGTTGTTTAAATGGACAAATATAATTTTAATCTTTTCATTGTATTTAAGAAAATAAATAATTGGTGTTGCATTATTGCAATGGGCTGTTTATTTTTCAAAACAGAGAAGCGTGAAGCTGCAGCAGATGCTGTGTTAATTAGATTAGGAATAGTGATGCATTGGTTATAGCAGGGGTCTTCAAACTTGGCCCTTTTATGACTTGTGGACTTCAACTTCCATTATTCTGGGAGTTGAAGTCCACAAGTCATAAAAGGGCCAAGTTTGAAAACCCCTGTGTTATAGGATCCAAGTTTCAAAAAAAATTCCTCCAGAGGCAACCCAATTAATGAGAAATATATGTGATCATGGAGGACATCACAATCTGGACAGAGATTTCTAAATAATACTAAAATAATACAGAACCTAATGAAGGCAGTAAATATTACTTACTGATGATAGTGATAAGACAGACATGTTTATATACATGTCAAAATGAACCTTGTTATTTCTTAATCTTTTTTCTCTGCTTTGAAATAGGGGAAGTTCCACCCTGTTTAAAAGAGGGTGGGACTTACAGTATTATGCAAAACTATTCCTATGAAAGCAAACCCACACATCTTGACCATCTAAATTTTTAAGAACTAAAGATAATGGTTTTGTATTTATAAGTAAAGTAAATAATATGTCACAATGGGATAGAAAATGGTTTTTGAGTTTCCTCTCCTATTTGCTTAGTACCTAAAAAAATTGCATCATTTGATAACCTTTGCCTAAAGTAAACCATCATTTAGTAGGTTCATTGTATTTTACACAATTTTTCACAATAGAAAAGATATTTTTATCACCAGTTAGCATATGAGTGCTTAATTAAGTACTAATGCCTAATGCATTTCAGATCTATTGGATTATATATGTAGCCAATCTTGCTGGGATGAGTTACTCATGAAGGAGATTTAGCTTCAGACTTATTCTTATCCATGCAAAGTGTGACGTTGGACCGGCCATCATTTTTCAGTCCAACCTGCAATCTGATGGAGGTGTTGCAAGAAAATGAGACGAGAAGTGCTCTGTATGTTACCTTAAGCTTCTTGGGGTAAAAAAAACAAATAACAGTCTGGATGATACCAGTTTAATAAATTTGTCTTCTCTAATTGTGAGCTTTGGAAGAGACAAATGAGATAAAGAACAAAAACCATATTGGCATAATTTTCTCAACTACCTAATTGTCTAAACCTACTTCTTTTTTAAAGCCAGATGGTTTGTACTGAACTTTAAAAGAAAAGAAAAAGAAATGCACTTTCCTTGTGATAAAATGCTCAGTATTTTACTTAAAGAAACTTGCCACTAAATTTGGATTATAGTTTTAAAATCAAGATTTTGAAAGCTGCTCACTACATTATGCAAAGATCTAGCAAGAGCATTTAAAAGCTTCTATACTTTTGCTTTTAATGTATATATACAATTGTACCTCACTTTGCAACCTCGTTACTCTAGATTATTTGAAAAACATCACATTTCCTATGAACCATATTTATAGAGATCTTAAGTTTCCTCTTTCATTATTTTCCCTCCTTCCACTTCTAAATGCAGACAGATCTCCCTCCCCCATCACTCTGGAAACTAGTTTCAAGGACAGACATCATTGTAAGATTATGAATAGCTGCAAAGTCTTTAATTTGTATTATATCCTGTGTTGAAATGTCAGGGTTTTGATGCCAGGCTTCCAGGATATAATGCAGAATCATTTTGCTGCAGGGTGATAATTTTCCCACCTGCTCTTCAGTGACAGGGCATCTGTTTTTAAGAGGCATATCCTTTCCTTCATGTGCATATTCATGCAATGTGAGACAACACACCAACCTCACTCTTAACCCCGGCATGTTAGAAGTGTTAAATAAAACCTATTTTTCCTGCATGGATTCAGGCAACATATTTTCATTTAATTTCATTTTCTAACAGCAGAATAACTGACCCAGTTCTTATCCACAATGTGATACAGCTGCAAAACAAACACATATGTAGTGTAGATATAGAGGAAATAAATAACAATAATAAACTGTTCCCTTGATTGAATTTGTATGTTTCAGTTGTATATTTCTACTTCTTTATTCTCTCTAATTGTTTTCATGTTTCTTCTCAAATGGCATTGTATAATACATGGCCTGTCCAACTAAAGAGTACAGAGAAAGTCCCATTTATTTTCTGGAAAGGTTTCTTAATTCTCTTTGGAATTAAAACATTTGATACACGAAAGGGCGTGTATCACAGCAAAGGAATCATCATCATCATATTGTTATTGTTTCTATTACTAAAAATTCAAAGCAGTTTGCAAACACAAATTAAAATACAAACAGTAAATTAAAATCATGTAAAAATAGCTCTGAATAAATATAAGATAAGATAACCTTTATTGTCATTTTTATACTGTGGGCACAATGGCACACATCAAAAATGAAATTTAGTTGCCCGCTCTCAAAGTGAAACACATATATGACACACACCTAAACATGATTTCTCTTCTCTTAGGAACTAAAATATTTGATACAGGAAGGAGCATGTATCACAGCCAAAGCATCATGATCATATTATTGTTTCCATTGTTAAAAGTTCAAAGCAGTTTACATTCACAAATTAAGATACAAGCAGCACATTAAAATAATATAAAAATAACTCTGGAAAAAGTGATGAAAAGCATTGAAAAGAGATAATCTGCAAAATGAGTTAATATGAACTAAGCTTTTCTCTATAATTCAATCAGCTACATCCTTTGCTCAAAGTTGCTTCAAATCTCTTCCTGGCTGCTTCAACAAACATGTTCATGTGCAGCCATATTGCTTTGTAGAAACAGCTGGGACAATGTCCAGAGCAGCTGGGCACGCTTTGTAAAAGATGTGGCTTCTTAAACTATTCAAAGACAGGTGTTCTATTTACTATAATGCAAGTTGCAAAACATTCTTATGATTATTTTGCACTATCCTAATATTCGGTTTAAAAATGAAGGGGGGAAAATAATAAGTAAACAAAAATAATTCATATAAACTTTATTCAGACATGTGTCTTTCAAGACAGAGATTATTCCAGAATGCAAGGACTACTGTGTTACCTATTTGGCAAAGTAAGGTAGTTCTTTAAGGAAAAATACAACATACATAGCTGCATTCAACATGATCTACCAGCTAAAGCAATTCAAATGTATTTTTAACAATTTAGACATAATGTAAGGAGGCCATCCTTGTGCAAGATGGTGTGAAGAAGTACATCTACCCAAGCTGGTAGTAGGCATCCCTAATCAGAAAGTCACTTCATAGATCAGGGATGTCAACCTCGCAATGTCATGTGACATGTCGTGACGGATCGTGACTTTTTTGCCATTGCTGGCAATGGGGTGGGCGCAGTTTCGCTATGATGCATCCAGCATGTGAGCAGGCAGTTTGACACCACTGCCCTAGATATATCCAAGCATCAGATTGCATGGGATAACATGCAATGTAACTGTGATTAACTGAAATCCAGTATATACTTATTTTTGGAGAATGAGGTGTGTGTTGTATCATACTGCATTAATACTTTCCCAACTGCCCTTTCCAAACATTATCTATTGAAAAGATAAAATAAATAGCAATAAAGCACTATTAACTAAGATTTTAATGTACAAAACAAGACGGAAGAAGTAAGATTGGAAGGAGGAGTTTCAATGGAAATTTATAAATATATTTGGCATAGAAGGAAAACATAATTTTCATATATCCCAATGCAATCTCTTCTGGTATGCAAAAACCAAAACTAATCCTGCTTTCTCTTTTCCAGAATCAGAATTAATGATTCAGGATCTACTTTTGGAAACATTCCAAGGAAATTTAAGAGGGGGAAGTTGTACACATTGAAGCCTTGGCAAGACTCCAAACAAACTGAAGAGAAGCTTTGTGACACTGAAACTGGTAGGAAGAGATTAAGCACTAGAAAATTACAACTAAGACTTCATTAGTGCTTAGCAAGATTACGCATGTGGAAGTAGAAGAAACAGGTAGCTGGAGACAATCTCAAAACCGTTCTTTTTACTGACACAACACTGCTTTTCTGTAAAATCTCCAAGAGGAATTCATTTTCATATACATTAGGGCAGTGAAGCACAGAAGAAAATCATCAGTCTTACCTTACCTGCAATACAATCAGCTTCACTCCCTTTTATTCTCAAATTCTATTTCCAGGACCCATAATAGAGCATTTGCAGCATGATTCTTCCAAAGCAACAATCCAAAAGTTATGGATTGTTGCATGTTAAATAAACATGCAACTACAGGTTGTTAGATGTAAGATTGTCTCTAAACTAATGACAGGAAATTAAATAAACTATTTTAGTGTTTTAACCACTTAGAATTTATTTAGTGTGTTTACTAAAACTCAAAATTGATGGTTTGAATTTTTGGATAAGATTAAACAATTAAAAGGATTATCATTGCATGTTATTGATCTTTTTAAAAAATCTATTATAAAATGTTGCATATGCAAAATTCCAAAGCCTTACTATCCTGGGGAAAGATACAGATAGGTGCCATGTTTGTGCTGCTATACTCTCAAAGCATCTTTCTGGAAATAAACCAAAGCAATCTACAATCTAATTAACTGTTCTCTAATAGCCAGAGGGCAAATAATCAACTTTATAATTCTGTTCATATTAAGATGCATATAGCAGATTGTTGATATCATTAAAACAAAAATTAATGCAAAATGAAAGAAAATGAAAGAAATTACTTTATGTAATTAAGCAAAGACTATAAGTTTGGATTGTGTCAATTTTTTAAAATCTATTTTTCTTTTATTTAAAAAAAAGTTAAAATACAAATACAAACCTTCAGGTTTTTTTCTATTCTGAAAAATTGTGTCAATCTTTTAATATTACAGCAGATTTTTTAATCTTTCATAATGTATAGAAATATAAGCATATAACAATGTTTGATAGAATATCTTTGAATGTTCAGGTCTCTAACTGGTGAGAATGTACTTTTCTTTCTAGAAATGCTGTAACAGTTTTCTCTGGCTCTCTTTAAACTCGTAAGTGAAGCAAAAAAAAATCAAATTCTTCACTCTCTAAGATTGTAAATTATTCATTTTTTAAAAATGGCTCTTTACTTCTTCTACTTCTGATGATATGCCTGAATAAATAATTCCTGTTATTTCTGTTAGTGTGTTACATTTATCTGGCAAAGGTTGTGTTTTTAATCACTTTTAGATTATGCTGAAGCTGAATAGTATTCTGTCTTCATAGAGGAAAGAAGAAATTAAATCTTTCTGCATGTTGAATTAACCAGAACCAATAGCTTTGAATAGGAGATTGCCTCCTTTTACTTATCCAAATGTGAAAAATTACAGAATGATATACTTTATTTGATGAGCTTTTTCAGAATATTGCTTTTCTGTTCTTGCTTAAACAATAGGGCCTTTTCTGAGTTCCACAATGCCAGTGACTGCAGGAGGAGCTCTAAAATTCTACTGAGGAATCTAGGAGGAAACCAACTTAAAACAAGCCTGACTTCTTAGTCTAATTTGCTGTAGATTAGTGCTTTTCAGATCTAAAATATAGGGAAGAAGGGGAAATCAAACTTTTTAGCAATCACCTTTTATTAAAATGAAACACTGCCTTCTAAAATGCATTATGGTGGTTAATGTAATGCAGCAGACTGGAACTTAAAGCTCTCTGTCAGAAAAGGCACAGCTGAAAATTTGTAAATTGATGTATTTTAACTTTTCACTTGCAATTATCTCCTTGGCAACATTTGTTACAGTCACGATTTATTTTACCACTAGGCTAAGATAAAGAAGTGGCCATGAGCCGCACTTTTTTTTGTTTTTGTTTTTTTATAAAAAATTTTTATTAAAGCAATCAACATTAATCATAATAGCATACTAAACATGATAGACTGGAAACAGTGGATAGAATACATTCAAGAGAAACACCAATCAAATAAAATGTACCTGGCGTATAGCTGAGGCTTGATGTGAGGAATGAAGAATGTTTACCAAATTTGAATTGATAGTATTAGGTTGGATAGCAGGTAGCTTGAACTTTTCCCACACTTTTGTTTTGAATGTTCAGTAGAAGAATGTTTTTCCATTCTTTTAAAAGACACCATCATTGATGTCCATTTAACTAATGCCATTGTTGGCATCTGCTGGGTCCCATTATCCCACACAAACACACACACAAAAGCCCAAATGCAGTTTTTCAAGAGGAATCCTTCTCTTGCAGTCACTAAATATTATTGCACAAAGAGGAGATCATACATTTTGCATTCTTGTCACTATTTTACATGTGATATTATGCATGTTTAGTAGTCAGCTTAAAATCATACTCTTTTTTTAAAAAAAATTCTGTCTGTAGTCTAAATGTATTTTGATTATTTATTCAATCACAAATATTTATATATTTCTCTTCAGTAAGCTTCCAGGCTGATTTATAAAATCAAGATGAAATAAGTAAAGGATAATTGAAATTACTATCTATCTAACCAACTAAATAAATTTTCAGTATCAAGTCAGTTTTTTTTTTGAGAAAAAATGTTATGAAAATTATGATGATCTCCTTTACCACTTGGAGGAGTTGCCTAGAGGGTCTCAGAGGGTACCCTCCAAATATAACCTGACTATATGGATTCCATGAGGCCTATATCCACTAAAGTCACACCTATCTCCAAATAGCAATCAAGAAATAACCTGGACATATTGTTTCATATTGGTTTTTCATTAACAGAAATACACGATCTTTGAAAATACAGATTGCAGTTCTGATTATTATAGTGGGTAATCAGACATGATACAGTTCTCTTCTCTTCTGAGCCTTTTTAAAAGAAGTATTGTAGTAACTTATAAAAGAGAAATCATTGCAGCAATACAGTTCATGGGTCAATTATGCAGAGTAGGATGAAGAACTGTCTCTTTTCATTTGCATTAACTTGCGGTCTCCTGATTTCAGCGAGTTAACTCAAATCTTTTGTATTATTCAAAGTGTCAGGATATTGATTTTATCTGCAATGTGGCTTACAATGTTCTCACTTAAAGTATGGAAAATAAATTATGTTGAGGCACAATGCAATATTATGCATGTTAGGAAAGATGGAAGATCCTAATTCCAGGTTTAAATTAATGAGGTCTGAATTGGCTGTTGATGAGTCAGAAAAGAAATCCTGGAGATTTTGTACCTTGAAAAAGAAAAGTTTATAGTTTTTTTAAAATATATATTTATATTACTGATATGTGAGCATGGCTCTTGTCTTTCAATCAACTTCATCTGTAACCAAGTCACAATGAGAAGATTGGACAAACCATGCACATTATTTATATTAGCTGGAAAGGTCTTGCTAATTTCAGCTATATGCCAACCCCCAACTTTCTTGAATTACCAAGGCATATTGTGATGTGAAGCAAAGGAGAGATCTAGCCTTAGGCACAAGATAAATAATGTCCTATTATACAATGCAGACAGCATCAGGAAATATCTATGCTTGCCAGTTTCACTGAAGCAAGAACAGAAAGCACAAGATTCATCCTTTTGGCCAATAATTATTCAAAGGCTTCATCTTTTTTTTTCTTTACTTTTCCTAAATACCCAGCTGAGGAAATATAACGAGAGAAAAATTCTAATTACTAAAGGTAAGTCTTAGTCAAGATTAATAAATAAAAAAAGATAAGGGTATTATTTAAGAGACAGAGGGTCAGAAAATAAGAATATGAAGGGCAGAGGAGGGGTACTTAGAACCCATAAGTTAATTAAATATGGTTCCTGACCCATAACACTTGTCTGTCTATCTATCTATCTGAAAAGCATTGGACCCATTCTGGGACATTTCTATGTATGCCCCAAAATAAACAAGCCCAATATACTTCTTTATCCAATTGTGATCAATGAAGAGTGACGAAGGCTCATCTTGCACCAACAGTCTTTATTGTTAACAGCTCCTCATCCAACAACACTCTCAGCGAGGCTCATAGGCCTCTTAACTGGGGAGAGACCCGGACAAGAAGGAAATATTTGCAGATCGCTTTCGCACCCTGCGCATGCGCGCAGGGCTGGCGCCTCTCAATCTGGTCCCGGGCAGCTTATGCAATTGCCCAGGACCATTGCAACGTTCCGTGCCCACTTCTGCAGGCTCAGGACACAACACTCATCCCCCCTAGAGGAAACATACCTATCCATTCACACACGATGTTTCTTGTGAGAGTGTTATACTTCCATCAATCAAATGCATTGAATGTGGACTTCCCAATGTTGACTTTGGGCCAACGCCCTTCATCGTTTTGGAAATACATGTATCTGAAACCAAAATTAATAATACCAATAACTGCCCTTTTATTTTTGGGCCCCACTAAGTAGTTCCCTTTGAACTGGACTGCAGGTTAACAAATTCCCTAAGGTATTTGGGTGGTATCTTGTCCCGTTGTGACCTTCTCGGACCTGGCGAGGTTGCTGGGCCCACCTGCTCGCCTGCCATGCTAGGTGGCCCCGGACGTTGCTGCCCTACATCCCCAGATGCTCCTGGAGCTGTTGCCTGGCCTGCCTGCTCACCTACCAGGCTCAGTAGGCCAGGACTTTGCTGCCCCCTATACCTGGTCGACCTACCCTTCTGCTGGCTGGCTGGACCCTTGACATCCAAGCCAGCATACCTTGGAGGGGTGGTAGTCCCCAGTTCCACAATGGACCTTCCTTAGGAGCACTGTTCCTCGGACCCAAGGCCAGAATCTGCTGAGTGCTGGGTAGTGGTATTACCCCGGGGCTCTGAGACTCCCCAACATGTGCCTGAGGTGCCGGAGTCAGGAGTCGCCTCCCTTCCCGTGGACCTCCTTCTGGGAGCAGTTGCGGGATCGTATCCTCGCCCTTGCTGGAATTCTTGTTCACTGTCCCTTTGTGAGTTGTTAGGATACCCCCAGTCAGTCTCCCTGTCTGGAGCGTTATCTGTCATGAGTGAGTAATATGGGTATCCCCGGTGTGACTCCCTGTCTGGAGTAAGTGTGGATGAGTGGGATGACCCCTTATCTATTGAAATCCTATTCCATGCACTTGCGGAATCTTGTGATGAAGCATCCGTGGCCTCAGCAACGGGTAAAAATGACCTCTGACATTGGCTCCCATACTGTATATTATCATCCCCCTCCCCCCAGAGTAGAGCCAGGAGCGGAAGGGTGAGAGTCCAGTCTCCCACGCAACTGATCTATGTGCCTGAGAATGACACAGCCATCTCCCAGTGTTACTTCGTAGGACAATGGTCCAGAGGCTTTGCAGATCACAGCTGTTACCCAGAGATGACCAGGCCCATAGTTATGTGCCCAGACCGGATCACCCACTAGGAGTCTCCTAGGTGCCCGCGGTTGTGACACCTGTGAAGCCACCCTGTCAGGGTGCAGCCTGTCCAGCTTGGTAATGAGGCGGCGACCCCAGCAGAGTTCGTCAGGGCTCTTTCCTGTGGCAGTACATGGTGTGGTGTGGTGTGCGAGAAGGAAATCTGCTAACCTGTGGTGCCAGTTACCGTAAGTCAGTTTCTTGAGGGCATCTTTGGTAGTGCGCACCATTCTCTCAGCCATTCCGTTGGAGGATGGGTGGAAAGGAGCTGAAGTCACGTGCTGGATCATGTTGGCTTTCAGGAAAGCCTGGAACTCAGAAGAAGTAAATTGGGGACCATTGTCTGAAACCAGAACATCTGGAAGGCCGTGTGAGGCAAAAATTCCTCTCAACACCTGGATGGTCCTGGCAGTAGTGGTGGAGGAAACAGGAACAACCTCTAGCCATTTAGAATGGCTGTCAACGACAACCAGGAAAAATTGCCCCTGAAAGGGCCCAGCGTAATCTATATGCACCCTGGACCATGGGAATTGAGTTTCCTCCCACCTATGCACTGGGGCCTGAGGCATTTCAGGATGAGACTGTTGTCACGCTAGGCACCTGAGCCTCGATGGCTATATCGAGTCCAGGCCACCACAGATGGCTGTGTGCAAGTGCCTTCATTCTAACAATACCAGGATGTCCCTCATGTAAGGAGATCAAGATTCTAGACCTCAGTGAGGCTGGAATCACTACCCTGCTGCCCCATAACAGGCATCCTTTGAAAGTAGACAACTCATGTTTCTTTTTCCAGAAACTTTGGAATCCAGCATCTGGGCACTTGTCAGGCCATCCTGACAACACCCAAGTCAGCACGTATGTAAGCATGTGATCAGTGGTGGTTTCTGCAGCCACATCCCTAGCATTGAGAGGACACTCTGGTAATTCCTGAATAGACAGAATATGAACTGCTGGAACAGAATCCGGCTCCAGTTTTTTTAGGGGCAATCTACTCAGGCCACCAGCATGACCCATATCCTTTCCTGGTTTGTGAATTAATGTAAAGTCATATGCTGACAGGAAAATGGACCATCTCAGCATACGAGGAGAAATAATATGTGGGGTCTGTTTGGTGGTGGTAAACAACCCCAGGAGGGGCTTGTGGTCAGTATAGACCATAAATTTGCGGCCGTATAAGAAATCATGAAATTTCTTAATGCCTGCAACTATGGCCAAAGCCTCTCTGTCAATCTGAGTGTAATTGCGCTCAGCAGAAGACAGAGTCCTGGAATAATAGGCCACAGGTACTTGAGTCCCATCAGCCATCAGGTATCTGAGTACTGCTCCCACCCTGTACGGAGATGCATCCCAGGCGATGCAAACAGGCAGTTGCTCATTGAAATGAGCTAAAACAGCATTAGACGTGAGCAAGGCCTTAACCTCATTGTAACTCTTGTCATGGACTTTAGTCCACTGCCAAGAAGTCTGCTTGTCCAAGAGCCTGTGTAATGGCTCTGCCACAGCAGCCTTGTGAAGTAGGAAAGCATGGTAAAAATTTAAGAGACCCAAGAAAGCTTGTAGTTCAACCTTGGATTTAGGGCTTGGGGCCTTTAGTATGGCTTGCAATTTATCTTCAGTGGGGTGAATGCCTTGAGCATCTATTCTAAATCCTAAGAATTCAGTAGAATTGATTCCTATTTTGCATTTTTCCTTTTTAAGTTTAAGGCCTGATTTTCGAAAACGAAGCAAGACAGCCCTTAATCTCTCAGCTAAATTTTGAGCTGACTCCCCAGCAATGAGGACGTCATCAAAGTAGGGGCAGACCCCAAGGATGCCTTGACATGTGCTTTCCATGATGCTCTGGAAAATGCCAGGGGCTACATTTACCCCAAATTGCAGTCTCTTGACTTTAAATGCCCCTCTATGAGTTACAATAGTTTGGGCCTCTGCAGCTGCCTCATCAACAGGCAGTTGTTGATAGACCTGTGCCAAGTCACGTTTTGCAAAAACACGGCCTCTCTTGAGGGAGGCCAGAATGTGACTTACCACAGGTACTGGGTAAGCATGCTGTTGTAGCACCTTATTTAGGGTGCATTTGTAATCTGCATATATACATATATCCCCATTAGCCTTTAGAGGCGTTACTATTGGGGTTTCCCATGAGCTTGAATCTACAGGTTCTAAAATACCTTGCTGGAGCAATTTGTCCAGTTCAGCATCAATCCTGGCCTTGAGGGCGAACGGAACCCTCCTTGGCTTAACCCTGATGGGCGTAATGGTTGGGTCTAACCGTAGTGAGACTGGAGGCCCCTTAAAGGATCCAAGCTCTGAACTAAACACATCTGCAAACTCCCTGCAGACTTCTGCTAGGCTCAGCGTTTGCAAATTGTGCAGCCCCGTGACCTGGATTCTCAGTGCCTCAAGCCAATCAAGTCCAATAAGGCTCGTGCGTTCCCCCACACAACCAACATGTCTAGGTGACCTTTAAAATCCTTGTGCTGTACATTAAGGGTGGCCTCCCCCTTAACACACACCTTGGAATTTTGGAAGTCTGTAAGTATTATGTTGGATAGTCTTACTTTGGCTCGAAGGCCACTGCTGTTGCAAATCTTTCTAAATGTGCTGCTAGAAATGATGGAAAGAGCGGACCCAGTGTCCAACTCCATGGCTATAGGAACCCCTTGCATCCTTACTTTAAGGGACAGTTTTTTCTTTAAGGGCTTATGTGTGCCTATCCTTAAAATACTCCTGCGCGATGCGCAGAAGCCCACCCTATTTTGGCTGGGGACCCTGGTACCTTTCAGATGCAATTCTTCCTGAAGTTGTACCTTCTGGTGACTCAAAAAGACAGCTGCGATGTGGCCTCTCTTGCTACACACTCTGCATATGGCGGAACGGAACCTGCACTCGGCTCTCTTGTGGTTTCCTCCGCAACCGAAACATTTGATGGCTGCAGTGGCCTTGTCCTGATGCTCCTTCTGCTTCCTACCCATTGGCTGGTAAAGTCTATTCACCTCTTCTTCAGGATCCGTGTCTGATCCTTCTTTGACGTCCTCCTGATGGACTGTAGCTGTCTCTGGAACGCTTTTGGTAGGCTGTAGATTCTTCACAGCCCCTCCTGCTGCTTCTTCACTCAATGCATCTTGGAAAATGACATCCTCTCTAGCAAAAATCTTCTGCTGCAAGTCTTTGTTCCTGAACCCACAGACGAAGCAATCTTGTAGCCTCTCTTCCAGATCCTTGAAATCACATGGCTTTGCTGCTCGCCTTAAAGCTGCAATAAAGTCCTTAGCAGATTCACCTGCCCTCTGGTCTCTTTGCTCAAACGTGTGTCTCCATGCAATCACAGACAATTTAGGCTGGAAATGTTCCTTTAGCAATTTCTTCAAGTCAGTAAACGTAACTGCCTCCAGAAGTGCAGGGGCCACCAAGTTCTCTGCGATTTCAAACGCTTCCTGACCACAGACACACAACAGTATTGCAGCCTTCAAGCCATCTTCCCTTATCTGGTTCACCCTAAAATAATTCTCCACCCTTGCAACATAAGAGTCCCATTTTTCTGGGTGGGAGATATCAAACTCAAAAATGCAACCAATCTTCGCCATTCTGCAGTTAAAATCTTCCCTCTCACTCCTCTACACTTCTTATGGGGGGGGAAAGGGGCTTTCAGCCGACTCACCCTCCAGCGACGCTGTACTGGCAGGCTTGAGACACTGACTCCAATGCCGACTTACCCTCTTCAGGACTTCAAAATGAGTATTTACAGCTTCCTTTTCTTCCACTCATAAATCATCCCATCCTCGTCGCCAGTGTTAAGTCCTGTGATCAATGAAGAGTGACGAAGGCTCATCTTGCACCAACAGTCTTTACTGTTAACAGCTCCTCATCCAACAACACTCTGAGCAAGGCTCGCAGGCCTCTTAACTGGAGAGAGACCTGGACAAGAAGGAAACACTTGCAGATTGCTTTTGCGCCCTGCACATGTGCGCAGGGCTGGCGCCTCTCAGTCTGGTCCCGGGCAGCTTATGCAATTGCCCGGGACCATTGCAACGTCCCGAGCCTGCTTCTGCAGGCTCAGGACACAACAGTATAATTATCACAGACTCCAATAAAGAACATAGCCAAGAAACTTACAAGGAAGCTTGGACATCTCTTAGAGGAAAGCACTACAATGCCTCCAGAAAACCAAAGACCTAAAAATAGAAGATAAAGTCATGGTTTCATTTGATATCAAAACATTGTTTGCATCCATAGATCCTAACTAACAAAAAAATCTTTGGCAGCAGTATCACACAGCATACCTGACCTAGCCAAATACACTATGATCAAAATACCCGGGATCATGGGTCTTATCAACCTCTTCCTCTCTACATTCACTTACACTGATTCAGTTATCTGGTTGGATAATGAAACATCTGGAAGAAAATAACCAATCTCTGGCAGCACCAAGGATTGACTGACTCCCTCTCCTGGAAGAACTCAAAATGATAGTCCTCCTCTTTAAAAAAAAGAAAATAAAACTTTTTTACGGTGCTATGGGAAGGGACTAAAATAAAATAGGCATCCATTACAATTATTTAAACTGATTGCACATATTCTATTTTTCACTTCATTTTTAAAAAGATAAGCTTTATTGTCATTTTTTATTGTGAGCACACTGGCCCACATTAAAAATGAAATTCTGTTGCCTGCTCTCAAAAGAAAGTATATATCTACACATACACATACAAAACACACATATACACATGCTATATACCAGGGGTATCAAACTGTCGGCCGGTTGCATCATACAGAGGCCGCACCCACCCCAGCTCCAGCAATGCAAAAAAAAAGTTGTGATACGTCACGACACATCACGTGATGCAGTGAGTTTGACACCTGTATTTTGAATACATAGTGGAAAGAGAAAACTTGAGAGTTCACAAGATTGATGCTATGTGGAACAAAACTGTGACTGAATCTGAATGTCCTGCTTTAAATACCACAAAAAAACAAACCCCTTTGTAGCTATTATTCAATTATCTTGAGCCAAATATCAGTGGCTTTCGCCTCAAAAGCTCTAAGGGCTGCAAAAATTAAACAAGCATAGTTCCAGCCCATAGAACAAGCATTCTCCAGCCTGTATTTGGAGACATTGGCAGATACTTGCTGCTAGATTAGCAGCCACTTCCTCAAGAACTACCGTAGCCTGTCACAGCTTTTGCTTTAGTTCAGTGAAGGTGTGTAAGTGATATGTATTTCTGGAGGAATATAGAATAACAGAGTTGGAAAGGACCTTTGAGGACTTCTAGTCCAACCCCCTGCTTAGTCAGGAACCCCTATACCATTTCAGACAAAAAAAAAGCAAAGTGTGTCTTCTGCCAATCCAATTTTTGACTTTCTCTTTGACACTGGCACTAATTGCAACTTTGGAGCTCCTTGTTTTGGCAGCCACTGTAGGAGTAAAGCTGTCTTAGCTAAAGTAGGCAGAAACAGAAGTTTGGTAGTACTTTTTCCAACTAACTTGTCTTATTAAAATGCATAATGAGTTTTTACTTCAGTAGCAAAACTTGATCTGATTCTGCCAAGAATATGTAAATAGGAAATTCACTCATACACTTTGTGCATATTAATATATATTAGTGTTTGATTTTGCACTTGATGATGGTATGACATACTGTGGCCACTAATGAATGGTAAATCATAATACTTTTCATTCAGTTTATTGTAAAAGAAACTTTGTTTTCTTTTTTTCAAAGCATTTTCAAATTATTTTGCAAATACTTTTGATGGTATTTTGAGATTATTTTAAGGATATTGTTTTGTTTTTTCATGGCACATCTTTCCATTATTGTGAACCTTTTCTTTGAAGTCCTTCTTCCTGATCTGAGATGTCTTTGCTTGAGAAATGTCACTCCTTGAGAAAATAATTTTTTAAATTTTCCTAATAAGAAATCAAGAATTATGCATTTACCCAAAATCTTCTCTTAGAGAAAGGAAATTAAGAGCACTTGCTTGTTGTGAAACTGAGAGCATGTGGTAAAAATTTGTTTAATACCATGACATAAAACTAATTTGTAATAAAATGGGATTCACTGGTATGCAGATAGGCCCTTAATAGTATCTCCAACCAGATAATGGCAGACTGAAAAGGGCTGAAGGTGAGCCCAGAAAGCAAAAGTTAAGAGGCTATAGTTTCCTGGCTCCATCACTTTGCAACTAAGAGAGATCCTCATGTTTATGTTAGGCTGATGGTATTTTCGGGAAGATTCACCTGTAGGCTGACACAGCTCATTATTAGTAAATGGATAAATCAAGCCATCAAGGTCATTCTTTTAAGAATTATTGTATTGGATTATGATGTTTCTATCCAGTATGCTACTTCTAGATCAGACATGTCAAACTCGTGACGTCATGTGACGTTGCATGACATATCGCGACTTTCCCCTCATTGTTGGCAATGGGTGGGCGCGGTTTCGTTGTGATGCATCTGGCCTGTGGACCGGCAGTTTGACATGCCTGTTCTAGATAAAACTTTAATTTTTTTATTCAAGTTCTGCAAACATTTCATTTTGAATACATAGTTTTAACACCATATTTTGCAGGAATCTATCACCAGTATGAACCTAGGACTGTGTGTAGGGAGCTTTTTAATGTTATTATTGCACCGAATGTTCAAATTCCTTTAAAAAGTCCTAGTTCTAAAATATTATTACCAATTGTTATAAGACATCAGATACTTAGGCTACTTTTCTACTTGAGATCTTTTGAAATGATCAATGATTAAATCTGGGATTATATAATAATATATTTAAATTCTCAAATTGAACTTATTTACTTATACTTTTATTTTACATAACAGATATTCATTTTTACACATATACATAGTATTGCTTTATTACCAAAATTATTCTGTTTTAACTCTGTCTCATGGCTTAACCTACTTTACTATTAAATATTCTTGGACTAATATGGTGTTTTTACTTCATAAAATGGCCTGAATCTTTCAATTAAGCAACAAAAATTAAGTTTATTTATAACAGCTAAATGATATGAACAGCTTACAGTATCTGGGTTGCTTTCCCTGGGTGAAGTTTCACTCACTTCTTTGATAATCCCTGCTTCCATTTGTAAAACTACTGATTTTGGGCTCATGATGTTTGATTCAAAAGGCTAGACTTGGAATATATTTAAATTCTGTCTTGAATCAAGCCCAGCCTCTGGTGTCTATATTTTAATTTTAAAGCCACTGGCTGTTGTTTGGGAACTGGGCAGCCTAAACCTGTGATAAACAAATATGCAGACAAAATACATACATGACACATGTTTTCTTGGCAACAGTACAGAAGTGATTTACCACTATCTTCTTTTGGTTTTTTTTTTTTTTAATATCCCAGGCTACCCTTCAGCTGAGGGATTCCTGATAAAATTACATTCAAATACATGGAAGCTAAGAAGTCCCCTTCTTCTCAGCATTCTTAGGGCTGGGTGTTGCCATTTGATGTGATACATATATTGTTAAGATCCATGGTGGTCAAACTATACATTTGTTAGGGCCTCTCAAAATTGTGGGTTATCTTTCTTGCAGTTTTACCCTTCTTGCTTCCAAAAAGTGTTAGACTTAATACTCATTTAAAATTAAAAAACATGCTAGTTTTTATAATGAGTCTTTAAGATATGGATGCACTCCAGGCATGGGGATCAGAATGCTGATTATTGCTTATAATGTGATTATTATTTGTTTAGACTCATTTAGGTCCTCAGTTATTGCTTGTATTAGGTTGTTGTGTTGTTTTTAAATGATGTAACATGCCCAGAGTTCCTACTGTGAGATGGGCAGCTATATAAATTGAATCAATCAATCAATCAATAAAAAAAATTCCCAACTTTTAGTTTGCCATCGCAACTGCTGCGACCACTGGAAGGCGAGATCCATTTTCCGCATTCGTTTTTGCTCCATGGGGGGACCCTGGAAAGGGTCAAAAGTCACCTTGTAGGGAAGACAAGCAAGGAGGGGACTCCCGCTTGCTCACAGGAGGGTGGCAGCCCTTCTGCTCGATCTGGGGCAGCCCTCCAAACTGGCAGAGGAAAGTCCGGCCATAATAATATGGCCCATCACTAGGCTGCAGACAGCCGAACTCAAACTTACCACCAAGCACTTTGAAAGCAACATGGATGAAACTGGATGAGATTCGAACTTCTCTTTAGCCTAAGTACTTTCTTTTCCTGTAAAAGCTGCCTGAAGTATCTTTCCCCCTGTGAGGAGAGAGGGAAGGGAATTTCTATCCCACCCTCTAAGAATAGTGGCAACTGAATTAAAGCATTAAAAGAACAACTTTAATATAATTGCATTTATATATTCCTGAAACTTGGGGACCAAATTTTTTCCTATTTTTATTGGAGACTTTTGCTTTTATCTACAAAAAAGAAAATAAAATTGGAAAAAGGATTATAAAAATTTTGGACTTAAAAAACTTTAAATGGCATCGGTAACATCTTGTGGTAAAGTTTGGTATTACAACTTGTTATTTCTTAATAGAAGCTTGGCTCAAAGCCCAGACCTTTGATAAGACTCCTTTGACCTTGGAACCACCTGTGAGAAACTCAGCTATAAGAGAACAGCTGGGTGGCATAACTGGCCTACTTGAACTGTGAATGTAAACCCTTACTGACTTTCAGAGTTATATATGGGGAATTGCCTTCCTATATCTTTATTTGAGGGCTATTGATTATTATATGAGATGATGAAATACCTTGGACTATAAAATCTTGCTTGACAAATGACTTCTACTATAAAAACTATTTATAACATGTGAAAGAGATGGATGAATACCAGAAAAAGATCCTTTCCATGTTGAAAGCAATACATGAAACCATTCTTTCAGCTTGTGATAAAATAAGACCTAACATAAAAGATCAAGGCATCAGCTTAGATAAACAAACCCAAACTTTGACTACAACCAAAGAACTAACAACACAGAAGATAACAGAAGAAGTGGAACAATCAAATATTAAGACAGAGGACTCAATTGACCAACAAATACAGTTAATGAAAAATCCAGAAAAGGGAGTGACAACACTGAAAATGGAAAAGACTTTCTATATAAATCAGAAGAAATTTGAGAAAGAAGAAGAACAGATTGAATGGAAGATAAATATATCAGGGCAATGATGGTGATTTGGAATAATAGGGAGACAACTTTATGAATATAAATTGGCTAGTCCCTCCCAAAAAATGGCAATTAAATGGTCTCCTTTATTTCAAATAACATATATAATAATAGAGGAACATCTATTGCACGATCTAAAAGCACTAATATGGAAGCCTATTGGCAAAGGAAGAAAGTCAGAATAAGGCTGAAGGAAATTGGGGTTTTGATTTATTAGAGGGGATTTCATATTATTAATTACAGGGTTAAAGGGAGAAGTTGAGATAAGGAGAATTCTGGTCATTAGATTTAAAATATTTGGAAATTAGTTGAAAATAAGGATTTTATCTGTTTAATATTTAAAAATTAGATGTAAAAGAAAAAAAATAATTATTATGAATATGTTTGATTTATTCATTAACCCAGGTAATATATACAATAGTTTTGATTTATTAAAGGAGATATTGTATTATTAAGTAGATGATTTAATATGGTGGGAAATAGATAACTTTTAGGAAATAGAACAAGATTATATTCAAATAGATAAAATGTGTATTTTGGATATTAGATTCTGTTATGAATTGAAATACGGGAAATCTTGGTTACCTAAAACCTGGAAATTATAAATATCAAAGGTTAAATTGGAATATTGATGGGAAACTAAAAATTGGGGAAAAATTAATAACAGGATATGGATTGTTATGAAGATTGAATGTAAAAAATAATTAAGATATGTATAAACTAAAAATTTATTGATAAATGTAATAATAATGGTTTTACTGAGTTGATATAATAAGAACTGTATCAGCTTAAATACGAGACAGTAAATGTTAAAGGAAAAAGAGAGGAAATATTTGATGCTGTAACTTGAGATTTGTAGTAAAGATTTTGTTATTGAATTATTGATTAACCCAGCCACCACATTGCTTTTTAAATACTTAAATGGAAAATTGGAAAATTAATAAAATATTATATATATAAAAATAAAAAAATAATTCCCAAAACATGGAAATTGGAAATACGGGAACATAATGTTAATTTGTCTGCAGCAGATTATTCTACTTTTCTGAGTTTATTTGAAGAAAGATAGCAGAAAGTAAAAGAACAGTCTACTGTCTACTCTAGTTTATAGCAGTCTACTCTCCTACTTATTTGCATTCTAGTTGAGAGGAAATGCTGAATTAAATCACTAGCACAACTGCTGGAATAATGCACAAACACAGAAAGCTAACGTGTGTGTGTGTGTGTGTGTGTGTGTGTGTGTGTATTATGCCAACATACCAAGATGTGATAAGTAAAATATAATTTCTTTCCATAAGAATACTCAGAGGAACTATGAATCTATTTTTAATGAGACAATACATTCCACATCCATTTAAGGAAAATATGCTGAAACACTATATCCTCAGAACATCTGGGGTTTATTTTATGCCCTTTTTGTTTGTTTGTTTTAGCATAATTCCTTTCAGACTATAATATCTAAGTCTCTTTGTCCCAGTTTTGCATCTCTTAGGTAGGATTTAAATCAAGATTGTTGAGAAAAAAATCTTTCCCAAATAAGCTCATCTGAATATAATGTAAACCATTTTTAAAGTAGAAGTGACATTGCTTAAATTGTTTTTTTTTTCAAATTTCTTCATTATTTATCTGAAACTATGGCCTACAAAGTGATTGCAACTGCACAATTAGGAAGCCTTTTTTAAATGCAACACATGTAAAAAAGGGTGTTATCATTTGTACAATTATGATTACCAACTTGACTTTTTTGACATCTCCCACCACCCTACAGATGTTTCTGATCCTCATTCATTATACTTAAGTATGCCAGGTAGAGACTTAGTAGATATATATGCACAATACAGGATGAGAGGGGGGATTTTGTCCATGTGTATGGCTTACAATGCACTGCTAATTCTAGTTAGTCTGTAGTTCAACACACAGTGCGTATTCAGAAAATGGCTAATTTAGGAAAAAAATAGTATAACAACATAACCAAAGCAGTTTCACAAATGACAAATTTATTTATTTATTTTAATTTATATAGCCTCCTACTCACAGCCACTTTAGGTGGCTTACAGATAATAAAAAGACAATGTAGAAAAAAATAAAAAACAATAAAAATTTAAAAATAATAAAATAATCATAAAATATCCCCCTCCCCCAGTGACAACACACATTCAAATCAACCATTTAATGGGCTCCATCCCACTCTGGGTTTTCCAGGCCCCCAGGGCCTTATGAAAGAGTGTTAGAGTGGGGCCCAGTCTAATTTCTGGAGGAACAATATTCCAGAGGGAAGCATGATAGATAATAGGCACATTAATAGGGTAAGAACTGCAGTTCATTAAAATCTCCTTTGATGGTATAAATAATTTTTTTTATTATTTTTATTTTTAAACATATTCTTATCCTACTTTTTTTCTTTAATGTAAAGGTGATTTTTCTCCATATATTCTTCATTCTGTTGCTAGGTCATTGTTGTTAAATGCCTTGGTATCATTGAATAATGGCCATGTCTTGGGCAGAAAGTTTTTGAGGATAGTATCTCTATGGTTTTTGCATTTGGGCCTTTTAGAATTCTTTAGAAAGAAGTATGTGTACTTTTATGGGATTTTTCATCCAGAAAATCGCTCAGCCATTATTCCAGAACTGATGGACACATTTGAAATTTTGGGCAATGTTCTTTGTGTAACATTTCCAAAATAAATGATGACATACAGCCATCAACCCTTAGTATTACTTTCTAACAAAGTTTTTTGGATGGACTGAAGCATTCAAAATAAAGATGTTGGAGATATTTTTCTTTTCTCTTAGCTGCTTAATTGTATCATTTGATGTCCCTATCCTATGTTCCTGCTTTCACCAGTGACTAAACCCTGGGATTTTCTATCACACCCTCACACATGCTGTTTCTGTCAAATGAAAACTTGAGTATATACGGCCTGAAGGGTTCTGGACCTCCATAAAATATTATCTACCAAAAGAAGGTAATATAATGATACATAATGGTAATGTCATTAGCATTATGTATCATTACATGATTTTGCCATTTTAGATTTTCCACTTCCCCATTCTGTTTTTTTTAAATGAAAAAGGAACAATGGAAGGAAGGAAAGAAAGATAAGGGAGGAAGGAAAGATAGAAAGAAAGACAGACAGAAAGAAAGAAAGAACGGAAGAAAGAATGGAGGAAAGAAAGAAAGAAAGAAAGAAAGAAAGAAAGAAAGAAAGAAAGAAAGAAAGACTACAATGACTAGATGTGTACTTACATTAATTTATGTCACAATATGCCTATTTAATTATAGGCATACTGTAACATTCATTGCACTGGTTTTCATCTCTTCTCAGTTTGCCATCCCTCTCTAGAAAAGTTTCTCTGACCATTGTTTTCCAAGAGGAATCATTAGATAAAATTTCATGAATGTAGTAAATGCTATACTTGTGTGTGAATGTGGGTGCAGAGCAGACTTATTGTTTGATAATGGGGCCTTGGAAAAGAAAAGAATTATCTTCTTTCTCTTCCATCTTTTATCCACTTTCATCTTCTATTATGGTGCCAGATCTTATTGTTACCTGGATATGACTCACAGAAATAGGAAGCAGAATCTGAAGCAGACAGAAATAAACAATTTGGAACAACTTCAGCTTTACTTTTATCTCATTGTTGAAACATATTTATACCTGTGCCACAGTTGGCATCTCACAATGATTAAATGGAGAAGCAAAATATCTAAAGAGGAACCCTTTATAGACTCATGCAAAATTGAGAGGAGTATTGGAAGAATTGAGTTTTTAAATACAAAACATGAGTTATTTGACTGATATATTTACTTCACAATTATGTATTTCTTCTAAAATTTAAAGCACACTTAATTCACTATGTGCTGAAAACTAAAAAAAATATTAGTGAAGTATTTTTAATGACATAATGAAGAAAATTTATTGCTTGAACTAAAGAAAAACAAAGCATATGAGCTTTAAATTCTTTTTTATGCAGACAGAATTAAATTGTATGATGATCCAGTGAGAAAACATAACTTAAAAATAATGAAATTCTGATTAAAAGAAAAATATGATATAATAAAAAAGGATTGATTTTGCTTTCAAATCTGGGTTTCTATTGATCATATGGTTTGTCCTTAATGAAATTATATCTTCAAAAGTACTTATTCAAGAAGAGAAAGCAATGAGAAAAAATTTCATTGGTGCTTCTTGGATGCTAATTTCAGAAAGTAAAATAGCTGTGGGTGTTTATAAGTACCCCTGGGACAGCTAATTACAAATCACCTGAAAGGAGAAAATGTCTCATTCCAAAAACTGAAAAAGGATTTATACCTTTTATACTGTCTGCAGTTATCTATACAGAGACAAATGTAGCAGACCTAATTAGCATAATATAGGCAGAATATCTCACTAAAGTGAGAAGTAAGGAAGTGACCTCTCATTTTACTGTCCTGATATTAGTTATTAACAGGTAGCTTCAAAGCTTCTTCAACTCTTTTTAGGGTCCTTAAAAGGCATTGTAGTACCTAAACAGAGAACACTCTGAAATAAGTAATTATGATGGAACAACTCTAGAAGAAGACTCTAGAAAAGATAGATATGTAGCCACCCTAAATAGCAACATTTCTATAAGAATGTTCAGGGCTAGAATTTTCTCATGTTTGTGACATCTTTGTTTCCCAGAATGTAAGGTGCAAGTATAAGGCTTTTAGTTGGTCCTTTCTGTTTTCTACCACAATGCTAATATTTTTTTTCTGTCTGAAATAATATGAGTTTAGATGTCAGAAGAACCCAATTGTTCTCATGTTGCTCAAAAGCTCATTTTTATATAAATTTCTGATTGATATTGGCTTTGTAGAAATCCATATAGAAATCATATTTCATGGCCTATGACTCTCATAGCTGAGAAGTATCTTGAAAATTAGGAAACAAAGATTTCTTCTTGTTTCCCTCCTCTTCTCCTTGTCTGTGTATCATTAGTATAATACTTATTTGCATCTAATAAAATCACTACCAGTACAGTTTTGTTCCCTGAACAAATAAATGAACTTCTAGGTATTCACATTCCTTTCCATTAGTGCACATACCTTCAAGCAATCTTAGAATAAAAATCCCATTATCATGAAAATGAAAATAATCCCAATTTTCAAAGAGGTTAAGTGTTCCACGAAGTAGCTTCCATACTACTCAATATTCATAATTCTTAATATACCTATTTGTGCTACAGTGATATTAGGACACACAATTGCAAGTAAAATTTGAACATTAAATTATTTTAAAATGGGTTACTTCCATTGGAACCATATAGTGTCACTGATAAGTAATAATTTCATGCAAAATAAGTTCTTATATCTCAGATCTGCCTGTTATCAGTTAGACACAATGAAAACTGAGAGGCACTCTAGGTTGGAGGATTAGAAACAATGACAATATTTGCGATATGTTCAAATCCCAGTTCTTATCTCAGTGAAACTTGCTATTTTATGGGGATTTCATACAACATAATTGCTAAGAAAAATAAAGAGTGCCAATACATGTTTTCTGGCTGTTAAATAATTATTTACTGACTAGAATTAATTTCATTTTACTTTGTTCACATTACTACTTCTGCATGTGTCTCCTATTCAATGTAGTGTTAAAGAAATATGAAAAGGTTGCAAAAATTTCAGGAAATGGATAGTTTTTATTTTAGAACCTAACTTACCTCTCAGCACATTTCAGTGTTCTGGTATAGTTGAACACAGATTCTTATGTCATTAATGTGCACCCTTTGTGGACCTTGCCATTGATACATTTGACATGTACAGTTAATTTTGTTTTCCACTTTGTAGAACTCATTCTAGGAAACAAGTCATCACTGGGGTTGAAATAAAGCCCATTGCAGTATCAGAAGAGGGTCAAAACATATTACTTATTTATACAAAAATATATATTCCGCTTCTTCCAAAGACTCTTGATAATTTATAATGACAACCAATATAAAGTTTACAAAACTGGACCAAATAAACTAATAAAAAATAACAAAACATGACCTACAAATCAGATGAAAGGGGCAACTCATTTCTGCCCTAGGTGTCCTGAAACAAAGGTTTGCAGAGTGGATGGGAGTCATAGAGCAACTTGTTCTATACTATAGAATCTATAGTGTAGGAAATAAACTTTTCTTGATAAGGGATACTTCTAGAACTTTATCTAGGTCTTTTATATTTATATTTAATTTGTTTTCAAAAGGATTCTTATAATGTTTTAATAATATTTTAAGATCTGCTTTAATTGCATTTCCATAAGCTGTCCATAGCTATTAAAATGGAGGTGCCATTCAGAAATTCAGATAAATAAATAAGCAAGAAAGTCTCAAAAGTTCTTTTTCAAGGGGCAACTGGACTTTCTTGTAACAACAAAGTCCAGTTGCCTCTTGAAAAAGCGCCTTTGGGACAATCATGATCTGGATGACTGAGAATTTCCATAGAGCTTAAGCAAGAAAGTGTTCACCATGAAATCATAGAAAGTCCCACTAACCAACTGGGAGGATCAATCATCTAAAACAGAGTAAAACAATTCTCTACACTCATATAAAAGAAAAGTCCAGTGTAAATTTCCCACCCTCATATCTGTTGGACATGATGAATCCAACAAGTGATATCACTTGCTAACATAAATTTCTCAAATCATTTTTCTTTGGAAAAATAGATGGAAAACGGATCCCAAGATAAAGTACCAGACAGAAGTTGTGCCAGACAGTGCTGCTGAGAATGAAACAATGAGGCAGACAGTTTGCAGGATCAGGACTTTCTTGAAGCAGCATCCCAAAGTGTAGTATCTGTGCCAGGAAAGGCGCCATTAGAGTTTCAGTATTTAACTATTAATCAATGGTTCTCAACGCCTAAAAGAAAATTATCACTCTTGTTAATTCCCCCCCCCCATCCTGTGAAATTTAGTACTTCTGCTATTTGAAATGCCATTGCTTGACCAATTTGAATTGTTCCTGAATTTTGTTCTCATTATCTCTCACCCTGAAGCTGGAACTTAGCTGTCCAGCTTCTCAAACTCTGATCACCAGTTTTGGATACATTATGTGCCTTACGATCTGCAACACTTTGGACTGGTTTAAGAGCCACTCAATTAATGTCTTGTAATTGTTCTACTTTAGATCATAAACTGAAATATAATTTATTTTAATCAGCAGAATTTCAGTTCATGGTTCTTCCTATGCATTTATGGTCTTGTAAGAAAATTCTTATATAAAAGAATGACTCCTGGTTTGAGGGCAGCCTGGAAAAAATATCCTCTGACTGTTCCTTCCCTTGTCAATGTTCCTTGTTAATGATTAATACCATTCACTGTAAATGTGCTGATTAAACCACATTTTACAATTTCCCACACAACTGAGAGCAATGCTGTTGCAGGACACGGAATAAAATCAAATGATACTTTGATTCAGCCACCTGGTGATATACAGTTTGCTTGGCCAGGAAAGAAAAATAACGCAGAGAGCCAGAACCAGCCTTGTGCCAGGAGATTCTGATTCACTTCTCTGAGATGCTTTATGTTGCTTTACAGCCTCCTTGATCAGTTGCAAAACTGAAAAGGTTTGTTTCTTTGTGCTGAGTGCAAATGCAGGCATCTCTGACCTGCTGCAGGGAACCATAGAAGAGTGTTGTGGTAATAACATGAAGTGATGCAGCGACTTCAGTCTTGGAGGTAGAGTAGGTTCACAAAGCTGCTTGGAGGAGATGTTATGCTTGAGCCTTGACTAGAGGAAAACAACCCTTGAAAATCTGCAAAGCCCTATTCAATATACCGTCTTTTCTATAAAAGATATACACTGGTTTTTCAAGTGCAAATAACTGTCCTGAAGTCTGGCTTATTTTGAATCCCTGCTAATTCCTGATTCTGATACTCCCCCACATTGACAACAGGAAGAGAACTTTCTTGCCTGACTGTCATTCTCATCCAAGCAAAAGACTTCACTGGTGATTCTTAATTTCATAAAGATTTTTTTCTTTTATATCCTTAGCAAAAATGATTTTTGTTCTGCCAGGAGAAAAGCAGTGCTGAGTTTTATATAAAGTCCAGCGAATGAAAGCATGTTGCATGTGCAGCATCAATAAGTTACATAACTAAAATCTTGGATTCTTTTCTGAATTGTTTTTGAAACACTCCCTTTTTGAGTTCAGTCTTATCACCCCAAGTGAAAAGTTTCAGTTCAACAGTTACTGCCTGAGGAGCCTGGTTAGAAACCAGTGAATATTATCATTAGAACTATATCTTGTTACATTAAAGTGCACGCATTTCAGTCACAGTCAGAAGAGTATTTTCTTGCAAAAGGAGGAGGGTATTTTCTCAATGTCAGCTGTGTGGTCTGTCTACTCCAGTGTTTTCATGAATTTCATGAATTTCATCTAACCTGTTTATGTTGCTCATATCATTTTATACTTGAAAAACAACAGATTGGATGTAACATGATTATGTTAAAAATTGAAGTCTCCATCAAATCAAATTCTGCTGCTAGTGAGCTGTCCAAGTAGTTTTCATGGTAACAGAATGGAAATAGTTTGTGATCACTTTCTTTCAAGATTTTTTTAAACTTATTAGTGTACAATAAGATATGGTATCCTATCAATTAATAACCAGGTCTCAACCTACTTACTTTTTTTGATATATTGCAAAAATGGTTAGGGGCTGCCCCCTGCTATCAAAATGATCATTTAAACACTCATTATCAGAGATACTCCATTTTTGTATGTATACCTGAGTATGGTTAAGAGCTATGCTTTGACTGAGATATAGTATTTATATTGTCAGGTTAAATGCTGTTTGCTAAGTTATTTGGGGAAAAAAATCTATATTTGACATTAATTTGGGGACTAAATTCCTTATAATTTATTCTAGGTTCTCAAAGAAGCATTCTCATTCACAAATAGTGGGAAAAACTTAATCTTGACAAGCGGATTAACATGTTTATTTTATCCATATATTCATAAAAGAAAGCATTTCAGAAGATGGTTTGGTTAGCTGTGATATGTAAAATGGTCTAGTATATATGGATCCAACCATTGTAAGAATACAAGTGAGAAAGAGAAAGAAAAAGCTGTGGCTGACTGTGATCTCTCAGTGACCTGGATTGCTAAAATGAGGCACTAAATCTGATTCTCCCCAGTTTTAATCCAGCACTCTAATCGTTATGCCACACTGACACTTCTAGATCAACTTAAACAAAAATAAGACAGAAAAATATACATGATGAAAAAGCTATACCATTTGATTTCCACTACAGGATCCACAATAACTTTACTTTTCCTTTTTGCCCATTTGTCTTTGTGCTAGACTAGAGGTTATATGGCTTATTTGAATTTGAAATTTGAATGCTAAGGTACATATGCTTGTATTAGCACAATGTGTTTCAGATCATCATGTATCTATATATAAGAATAATTCTTAAATTAAGGCATTAAGGAAATAGTTTAGAGATAAACCTCTTATGAGAGGATTTTATTCCTGAGTTTGATCATTATCCACATTCTATTGACACCACCACCATCACCACCACCACCACCACCACCACCACCATCATCGTTCAATGGAAATGTGTCATTGACTGAGTTATTACTCTGACTAATCAGAAAGTACAGCATTCCCTTTCCCTACTGCAGGACTGTGGATAATTAATGTATGCTTGTTACGTATAGCTTTCAGGGACAATTCAGCCAACAATCTAATGAGGTTTTATAGACCGGTTGTTCAATTCAACTGAGGAAGCACAATAGCTGCATGTTATTATTTTTCTGGTGCAGTATCCCAGATTAAAAGGTGATGCCTTATGGGAAAAAATATTATAATAAAATGTGGCTACTATACTTGCTCTTTGTTGCAGGAGCAGTCATGTTTATTCTTGTATCTACAGAGAGAAATATCTTGCTTATGTGAATTAGCACTCTAAAAAAAAGAGGAAAGATAGATAAATAAAAAATGCAAAAAAAAGATCAAAAGAAAGAGAAGGAGGAATCTTACTATTTTCTTTGCAGCAAATCCAAGTATGATTACAAAATTATCTTTTACTCTATGGTTACAAAAAGAAATGCTGTCTTTTTTCTACTATATAGATTTTTTTCCTAATCATCAAAACCAGATGATTTTTCATTTTTTTGTTATTTCATGCAAATGCTTATAAATGATTTACAGAAAACAATAAATATAGACAATTGTTTTTTGTTTTATCAAGAAAGTCAGTTTAGCCATCTCTGCAAGTTCCATCGTGTTCACCATCATTTCTGCATTGTGGATAGTGTTGAACTTTTCCACTTTTGAGCATATAATAATCTTGCTGCAGTTACAGTATATATAATAACAAAGTTCCATGACTTATTTTTCCATCTGTCTATCCATTAGGCTCCGAAGAAAAATCTCTAGTTTCAATTGAACACTAGTCTTTAGATTAATGTAATTATATCCAAACTTTTCTGGCTGTTTTGCACAGCCACCAAACATGATAAAAGATAAAAGAGTCAGTTTGGTGTGCATTCTACTCCAGCCTTAGGCAGGAAATCTGGTTGAGTGACCATGGGACAGTTACTAACTCTCAGCCCAACTCATATCACTGGGTTGCGGTTGCCTGGAAAATACAGAGAGGGAGTATTATGTGTATTCACCACCTTGAGTTATTTATAAAAAAAAAGGCAGGATTAAAAAAATCTAATGCTCGCAGCCTGTTTGTATGTATGCACGCACATGTGGCCACATTCAGGTTTGCGCATGTGTGCGTAAGGCGCCTGCCCCTCCCTCTCCCACCAGTCTGCCAACCCAAAAGGGTTGGAGACCCCTGATCTTAATCACAGATATTCTCTCTGCATGCTGTAGTGTACTTTTCCCCATTTTAACATCTTTTTAAACTTCAGTGCTAACATTATTATTTTGAAATAACATACAGTTTATATTTGCCATAATGATACCCAAATATTTTACCTTCTCAATCTGAAAGCTCATTTTTATTCCTCAATTCTGTTTCATCTTGCATTTTCATAATTTTTGTTAAATTCTTTGTCTTCTATTTATTAATCTTATTAAACTGAGAAACATTCTAGAATCCACTCTAAAATTAATAGCTATATATTTTGGATTTTCCCTCTTAAAACATTATAGGTATGATCACTTTTCAAAGTAAATTCAGAGTAGTCTGGCACTTTTAACATCCAGTAGACATTTCTAGATGAAATCTCAGAAGCCTTACGGTTGCTATATGTGGCTTTGTGTGAATCTTTACTGAAGCAAAGAACTCTTTCAAAATTTTGCATAGGCTTGCTATAAATTATAGCTGTGCAATACTGTGGTAGAGTGATTTGATTTGATTAAAATACCCCAAGGAAGCACATCTGGAAGACAGTACTTTGTCCACCTTTGTGGCCCTTCAGTGGTCTTCTGGGCAACATATGTGCAGAAAACAACTTCCTCAAAGCAAAGCAGCTAATTGAGACAGACGGGGGGGGGGTACCTTATTTGGTCTGGGTACCTTGGCAGATGGTATTGCCTGAAGTAAAGTGTAAAGACAGATTGTGCCCTTTTTGCTTCATTGTAATATGCTGGGGAGGAATCACTGCGGGCAGTGGTGTGAAATCAGGGGGCACTTAGGAACAAGATAAATATGTCATCAAATAACGAATTTATGAGTCTATTTTTATTTTACCCTAGAAGAAAAAAGGCATCAGACTTTTGCCTACCATGGAGTGTGCAAGACTTTAGCAAGGCAAAATTTTACATACAAACAACATAAAATAGATCCCAATCTTGCACGTTACAGATCAAATACTATATGATGCTTTTGTGTCTAAAATTATATTCATGGTCCCATTCATTTCATCTCTGGAGATATAAACCAGACTTTGGGGTTAATACTGCAGCAGCTCTAGTTCACTACATCTTCAGCAGGGAGGGCATTTCTTCTGCACATACAATCCTCTAGAGGAATTTTGGTAACTAATCTGGATGAATCAAATCATCGCTGCTGTGTATGATTAATTTTAGGCCAATTTAATTTCTTAGTCATGGATTTTGATTGCTTAGATGCATGTGAGTAGAATTGCCCTGGAGCAGCCAGTAATGATTAATTGTTAGTTTTAGCTGAAAATCTATCAAGAGGCCAATTCTTATATATGCCTGTCCATAGTATTAACCCATATTTGCTTCATGAAATTTAATGCATAAATAATGTGTGGAGGTGTTTTTTTCTGTTTATGTAAGGTTCATACATAATTATTTCCCTTTTTTTCTCTTTAGAAATACTGTTTTTCCATTTCCATTAAGTTTGAATAGAAAACATATGCAATAATGAAAGTGAAATTGCAACAAAATACCATTTGTTATGTACCGGTAGCAACCTAGCCCTTCCCAAATGGTTCCTTCCAAAAGAGATGGACTACAACTCTCTGAATTCTCAACCAGCATAGGCAATGAAGTTTCAGGATTTGTAGAATACCACAGATAAAGGACGTAAGATTGTATGTGTGTGCATTTGTTTGTGTGAGTGTGTGTGTATGTGTTAGAGAGAGAGAGAGAGAGAGAGAGAGAGAGAGAGAGAGAGAGAGAGAGAGAGAGAGAGAGAGAGAGGGTGGGAGGGAGGGAGGGAGGGAGGGAGAGAGAGGAGAGAGAGAGATTTAAAGTGTTTAAAATTATTGGGAGATGTTATCGTGGTAGTAATGATGCAATGTTTTCATCTGATTAGATTGTATGCTTGCCATTCTTAGAAGGCGACTGAACAATCAAGTGTCCTCTACTGTTGCATGATTGTTTTTAGATTTTTTAAATCCCATCTTTATTATTTTTATAAATAACTCAAGGTGATGAACTTGTATAACACTCCTACTCTTGTTATTCATCAAAAGTTGAAGTATTAAGCACATCTGTCATTTTAAAGCCTGATTTGCTTGTAGGATAAGGAAAGATAAAAGAAAAGCAAAGGATGGAGAAAAAAATAGGCCAATGTAAGCATAGGAATAAATGAAGAAGGTTTTTTTTTTTAAAGGAATTGGGATCTGGAATGGTTTGGAAAATTGAAGAGGAATGAAAGTGGAAATTCATAGAAAGTACTTTGTAGATGTTGCTGTACAACAACTCCCCAACATGGCTAATGGAAATTGATTTGAGGAGCCATAGTTTATCAGCATCTGGAGGACCATGTAGAGATAATGAACAGAAATGAAAGATGTATATAGCCAGAAGTTATAAAAATTAGGAAATCTGAATGTAGCAAAAAGCCAACTCATGCTTCGTAGGCTTCTGGCATGTATTCTGAACTATGACATCTGTTTTATCTGAACATTCCAGATAAATTCCACTTAACTTTTTCTCTGTTGCAGAATACAGATTTTTAAAAGTTTTTAAAAAAATGGTTAAATAGCATTTGACGAAGCTGATACTATACTGTTTGTATTCTCTTACAAACAAGCCTCATAGAGATTCAGTTTCTTTCTTTCTTTTGCCTTAAGATAGCCCATTATGGGGACTTCCGGTTTCCGGCCGCGCCGATCGGACGCAGCCAGAGAAAGCTCCGAGACGGGGCTTTCTCTTTTTGGGCAAAAATCCGATCCGAAGGAAGAGTGAGGCGCCGAGAAAGGAGGCGCAGGAGTAGGAGACACGCGGCCGGACCCGGCGAGGCGGAATTCGCCGCCAAGAGACCGGGTAAAGCCGCGGATGAGGCCGAAGAAGCCGGCGGCGGCCGGCTGGCCGGCCGACAGGCCCAAGGAAGAGGCCGCGCGGCCGCTGCCGCGCTGCAGAACGGACCCGGCCGGAGCGGAGAGAAGAGGACGGAGGAAGGCACCGGCGACAGCAGCAGCAGCCACCGGGAGAGTCAGCAGACCGGGAGACGACCCCCGGACGAGCCAACGGGGGAGAAGAAAGCCGGAGAAGCGAAAGGGAAAAGAAAAAGTAAGAGCCAGACGCGGAGAACAAAGGGAGACGCGAGCTGAGCCAGCAGGAAGGCAGAAAGCAGCTAAGGAGCAGACGGCGGGGGAAGACTCAAACAGAGAGACTGGTGAGTGCTATCCCACACGCTGCGCCCCAGACCCAGCAGAACGGGAGCCCCAGAGACCCAAAATAGGGCAGGACTTGCCAGGGAAGAAGGTGGGAGGAAGAAGAAAGCTGGAAAGCACCCTGGAACGCAATAAGGGAAAGGCAGAGGGGATCTGTAAACACAGGGGGATAGAAGACAGGAGGAAGTGACCTGGGCAAGAAGGCAGAGAAAGAGGGGCAAGAAGGAGCCAGAAAAGAGCAAAGAGAAGAAACAGGCTGGCAGAGGGGAGTGAAGAGGAACCCAAGGCAAAGGTACTGAACTGGCTCCCTGAACGTAGAGCTGCCAGAATACAGGCTCCTACTCCTACCCCTACACTGCCTAAACCCTGAAGGCACCCCCTCCCCCTTTTTGGAAGGACCAGATTTCTGGATCTTCACCAGACCACAACCTAGTGTTGTACTGCATCGTGAGAAAAAGGCCATCATCAAAAATCCCAAGCCTCAGATCCTCCCATCTTTGTATCACTCCTGCCAGTACAGAAAAGCTTAATTGAAAACAAGCTACACCCCCTAGTGATCTACCACTTTGCTGTTAAAATACAAACTGGGAGACATGAACACTTGCTAACTTGTAACAGAAAAATTTGATCCAACCCACCGTAGCAACTTGACAATCTTGCACAGGAACAACTCCCCCACAATTCTTTGCATCAAGGGGTGGCTTTAAGGGTGGACAGGCCAACAGGAGGAGAAGCTCAAAATGGCTGCCAGACGGACAAAACAAATCAAACTGCGAGACCTGAAGGGAGCTGCACCCTCCCCGGCCCAGCCCTCCAATCTGCTAGGGAACACCCCACCCAACCACACACACCCCCACCCAACTGCATGCCCTCAGACCCACACACCAACCCACGACTCCGCAACAGCACGCATGATCCAAGAACTAAAAGAGACGATTGAGACACTAAATGAGACGATAGCGACGATGGTGGTACGGATGGATGGCATGGATAGAAAATTGGCAGAAATGGGCGCGAAGACGGAGAAAGGACGCCTAGAAACAGAACGGAAGACGGAGGAAAGATACAAAGACATGAAGAGGATGCTGGCGGACCAAGGTGGAGACCTGGAGAAAAAGTGGGAAGAACAGCGCAAAGCGACGGCCACTGATTTGGAACAGATGAAGGAGGCATTGCAAACACATTACAAAAACCTCCAAGAAACAAGGGAGAATACGGAAAAGATGATGAAGGAAGTGGAAAACCGCGTAGAGGGACAGATTGCAGAGGTGAAAAGAGAGGTTCAAGACCAGTCCACCATGATACAATTCTGGCAAATGGCATTTGCAATCAGGATCAGAGGGTGGAACGAGACAACATACGAACCCCAGGGAAGACTGCGCAGGACCTTTGTAGAGGCCCTGGCAACATTCCTGGGCACGAGCGCCAATGAGATTGAGTGGCATGTCGAAAAAATCCACAGAGTGGGCGCCTGGAGGGAAGTGAACAAACACCAACCAAGGGATGTGGTCATCCACTTCACAACACAGAGGTTCCGGAACCACGTCTCTGCCACTTCCTATAACAAGGCATTCTACATAGAGGAGCAGGAGGTGAAGGTTCTGAAAGAGATCCCCCAGGCGATGCTGAGAGACAGAAAGAACTACAAATTCCTGACCACAGAACTGAGATCGCGTGCACTGCAATACCGGTGGGAAACCCCAACAGGAGTGTCACTTTCTTATAAAAACAAGAGACATTACTTGACCTCGGTCCAGAAAGCCAAAGACTTCCTCGAAAAGGAACTGAAGTCGGGAGGCCCTCAACCCACCACGGGAGAAGATGCAGATAGACCAAGGGAAAGCGGGAGGAATCGAGGCCAACGAGCAAGCCGCGCAGAAGCACAGATCGGGGCAGTGGCAGAGGAAATGAATGGACTACCTCTAGGGGCGAGGGCGCAGAGAGCAGAGAGCAACAAAAACAAGGAGGCAGGACAGTCTACAGAGGGCAGGCTACCAGGCTTCACTACCAAACGTACAGACCAGCAAGGCAAGACCACACAAACCAATATGAGCACCAATCCGGATATCGTGGGAACGAGACCAGAGAAGACAACAGGAGAAACAACAGAAATGGTCTCGCGAAAATATCCTGCAACAGATGATGGCTACTAATTATTTGACTTGGAATGTGAACGGACTGAACTCCCCCCAGAAAAGAAGAAAAATTCTCCACTACCTAAACCAAGGTAAAAGCGATATAATCTGCCTACAAGAAACACACATCAGAGCAGCAGACCAGAAATATCTGATCAACTACAAACTAGGCGCGCACTTTGTGGCAGCGGCGCCAAGAAAAAAGAATGGGATTGTTATATACGTAAAGAAACATGTAATGGCTAAGCTAATAGAGTCCGACCCCCAAGGTAGATACCTGGCAATTGAAATAACACAAGAAGACAAGAAGATTCTAGTAATGGGCGTATATGCACCACATCAGCAACAAGACAAATTCTACAAAAAGCTACACAAGAAAATAACACAACTTAACTACAGATCTTACATCATCATGGGCGACTGGAACGGGGTCATAGAGACTGCTCTAGACAAAAAAAGAACTGCACCGAACCCGCAAAAACACTCCAAGTTGCCTAAATCCTTCTTCGACATGAAGGAGGACCTCGAACTGACAGACGTATGGAGGAAAAGGCACGGCAAAGAACAAGAATTCACCTTCTTCTCTGGCAGACATCAATCATTCTCCAGAATCGACTTTATATTAACTTCTAGTGACTTGCTAACTTGTCTAAACGCGGTGAAAATCCTACCCAAGACACTGACAGACCACAACCCTGTGAGGATGGAATTAAGACATGGCCCGAAACAGAGGAGGTCCTGGAGAATCAATGAAAGCTTGTTTAGACACGAAGACAATGTGGCGGAATGCAAAAAAGCTATGAAGGAATTCTTCGACACAAATATGAACAACGAAACACCGATAGAAACGATCTGGGAAGGCAGCAAGGTGTACATGTGCGGGATCCTCATAGCCATGAATAGCAGGCACCGTCGCAAACAAGAACAAAAAAGAAAAGAGTTAGAAAATGAGATAAGTAAAAGGGAGCGGCTACTAATAAAAAGGCCAGAGGACAAAGTCACCAAAGAAGGACTCAAGATCTTAAGAAAGCAATTTGACATGTTGATGGCTGACCAAGTTGCAAGGAATATACAATATGCAAAACATAAGACATTCTGCAAGGCCAACAAACCGGGCCGCTGGCTAGCCTACACTATAAGAAAGAAACAGAAATCCCGCATAATTGAAAAGATAGAATACAAAGGCAAGGAAGAATTCCGACAAAAAACCATCAAGAAAGCCTTCACGGAGTTCTACTCGAAACTATATGCCGAGGATAAGATACAAGACAAAGAGATAGATGAGTTCCTACAAAACGAAGAGATACAGGCGATTACCGACACACAAAGAGAAGCCCTGAATGCCTTAATCACAAAAGAGGAAATACACTCAGCGATCACACAACTGAAAGCAGGAAAATCGCCCGGGACGGATGGGATAACAGCAACCTACTACAAACACCTCCAAGAGGAGATGCTAGAACCCCTCAGAAAACTATTTGCCAACATTCAAGAAGGAGGCCAGGTCCCACCATCCTGGAAAACAGCCTACATCTCATTAATCCCAAAGGAGGGGAAAGACAACACACAGCCCGCAAACTACAGGCCCATCTCACTACTAAACACAGACTACAAAATCTTCACAAAAATTTTGGCCAATAGACTAATGACTGTACTACAAAAAACAATACACCCGGACCAAAGGGGATTTATACAAGGACGCCAGATGAAAACCAACGTCAGACAGCTGCTGAACATAATAGAATACCTGCAAAAGCACAACCAGATACCCGCCGCTCTTATGTTTGTGGATGCAGAAAAAGCTTTCGACAGACTGCACTGGCCGTTCCTGACGAACTTGGTCCGGAAGATGAAAATGGGAGTACAGTTTCTCAACTCCATAACGGCAATTTACCAGAAACAAACAGGTCAGATCATTGTCAATGGGGACTTAACGGACTCATTTAATATAGAGAGAGGCACGAGACAGGGCTGCCCGCTGTCCCCCCTGCTATTTGTCCTAACACTGGAAATTTTACTGAACAGAATAAGAGCGGCAGAGGATGTACAGGGCATACAGATTAAACAGCAAGAATACAAACTATGTGCCTTTGCGGATGACCTGCTGGTGACAATGTCGCAACCAGCACAATCAGCAAGGAAATTGATGGAGATAATGGAGGACTATGGTAGGGTGTCAGGCTTCAAAGTAAATATACCAAAAACAAAGATGTTAGTCAAAAACCTAGACAACAAAGCAAGACGGAACTTGGAAAGAATAACGGGTTGTGAAATAGTCAAGAAAGTCAAATACTTAGGAGTGGAGATAGAATCAACAAATGCGAAATTATACAAGAATAACTACGAGGTCCTGTGGAATAAGATACAAGCAGACCTGGAAAGGTGGAAATCACTACGTCTGTCCCTGCTCGGCAGGATAGCGACAGTAAAGATGAATGTATTACCCAGATTTTTATTTCTCTTCCAAATGCTACCCATACTCAAGAAGGATGCAGACTTAGACAATTGGCAGAAGGGCATCAACAGATTTATTTGGGACGACAAGAGACCGAGGGTGAAACTAAAAATCATCCAAGACGCAAGGGAGAGAGGGGGACTCAAAATGCCTAATCTAAAGCTATATTACTATGCAGCAACGTTGGTGGCGGTTAGTGACTGGATCAACATGACAAATGATAGAATTCTGAATGTTGAGGGGCATGGTCTACGATTCGGCTGGCACGCATACCTAGTATACGACAAAAAGGCAGATAGGAACTTCAAGGAGAACCCACTACGAATCCCATTGCTATGGGTCTGGAAGAAATATAAGCACCTCCTACACGACAAGATTCCCATCTGGACGATCCCTGGACACGCAACAGGGGATATGAACACATCCCAAGGGCAAGAAGTGGTGCCCTACAGTGAACTTGTACTGGGAGAAGAAAACGGGTTCCTCTTGAAATCTCAAGCAACGCTAGCAAACAGAGGAATAGGAAGTAACTGGCTATCATATATACAACTACAATCAAGGTGGCGTAAAGACAAGAAGAAGGGCTTCTCCCAGACCGACGAGAATCTAATTAAACAGATTAGAGAACAGGGGATTATGCACATCAAACGAGTGTACAGCATTCTGATAGAAATGGACTCTGAAACCGAGCTAGTCAAGAACTGTATGATAAAGTGGGCACAAGACTTCGGACACCCTATCACCATGGACACGTGGGAGAAAATCTGGGTGAGGAATGTAGAATTCACGAAATCGCAACACTTAAGGGAAAACTTCTACAAGATGTTCTATAGATGGCACCTAGACCCAAAAAAAATATCACTCATCTACCCGGACTCCCAGCCCAAATGCTGGAGGTGCGGGGACGGGGAGGCTACTTACTTTCATATATGGTGGACATGCAGAAAAATCAAAGCATTCTGGAGGAAGATATGGTGGACACTCCAAACTATTTTCAAAAAGCGTATAGAATTTCTACCTCAGGCTTTTCTGTTAGGGATCACAAAGGATATCACTACCTCAGAGACAAATTTATTTTTGAACTTAATTACAGCAGCAAGATTGTTGGTGGGACAGTACTGGAAGAATCCGGAAATACCGCCTATTGAAGAATGGACTGTGAAAGTAACAAATTTGGCGGAAATGGCAAAAATATCAGCATACTTGAAAAACCGCTCCAATGAACAATTTGTGACAGACTGGAAACAGTGGATAGACTATATCCAAGAGAGACACCAATCAAACAGAATGCAGCTGGCGTTCAGCTAAGGATCGATGGGAGGAGGGATGAAGGGCTAACAAATCAAATGTTTACAAAAACTAACACCCAACGTTGAATGTATATGTTCTATAACTAATGCCTCTTAACATAACCTTATGACTAATGTTGTTTGCTTTAATATTGTTAAAGTAGACTGAATCTCTACCTCAGGATATGAAACTTTTACCTCAGGATCTCGGGTTGGGGACCATAAAAGATTGCACTAGTAATGGGATGAAGTCAATTCAGAAGCGCAAACGCACAATATGCGATAGACTAGATACAGTAGATAGACCATATATAAGAGAAACACCAATCAAACAAAATGTATTCGGAGTATACTTGAAGATGTAAGGGAGGAGGGGAGAACGTTTACTAAAACAGATGTTTACAAAGATTAATACCTAATGTTGTATGCTATGTTCTAGGATGATTGCTTAGCAATAGGATCTTATGTTTAATGTTGATCACATTAATATTGAAACAGATAGGGGAAACACCAATCAAAATAAAATGTAACAGGAGTATAGTTGAGGCTAGACGCGAGGAGTGGGGAAAAAGGCTTACTAACTCAGACATTTTCAAAGACTGATACTTAGTATTGTATACCAGGTGTCATGATGATTGCTGCATAATAGGTTTTTATGTTCAATGTTGATTGTTTTAATAAAAGAATTTTTATAAAAAAAAAAGATAGCCCATTATCACTGAGAATGAGAAGAATAATATGTACGTATATGTGGGAGAGTAATTATTTAAATGAAAATTATAATTTATTCTTATGGATGATTTGGGTGGCATTTTCCCCCTGAAGTCAATACAGTACCATGGGCTGGTATGTATGTATATATGTATGTATGTATGTATGTATGTATGTATGTATGTATGTATGTATGTATGTATGCATGTATGCATGTATGTATGTATTAATGTTCTAGTTACTTAATCCTAATACCTCATTACAAATCTGCCAAGTTATCCAATTGTTTCTCTGTGCAGCAAACATTTATAATGTGATTTTGATTGACAAGATTTCAGGAAATACTTATCTAATAAGCAGTATCATGACAAATTCACAAAAAGCCACACTATCTCCTTTAATAACATTTTCTCTTTATAAAAATCCCATAGAGACATGACAGACATAGCTGATATTAATGCTGTGCAAGTGAACTGATCCTAAGAAGCATTTGGGAAAATGTTGCTTGACTTGCATTTAAAGTTGCTAATGAAGAAATGTCAGATAAGGTGTGGACAAATGTGGTGGTGTCTATTGTTTACTGTGAAGGAAGGAAGAAAAGAAAGAAATCAAGTGCGGGTGAAATTATTGGCCACTGGTCTGTGTGGTAGGTTCCTGATGGAGATATACAGTTGAGATATTCTTGGGATCTCACATTGTTTCTTCAATAGTAATGTCACTGGATATTTTGTCTCTTCCTTAGCAATGGACAACTCAGAAGTTAATGAGTATTATTGTTTATTATGTTTTGTAGTTTATTTATTTATAAAATTTATACATAAAAATTATATTTTGATCCTGCTTTTTGCAGTCTTCTGAAAACAATGAACATTTTCTTTGTTACTCAGTCAGCACTGAGGAATTAACAATCTTTTTTAATAATTTGGTAGCTGGATATTTAATCCAGAGGAAGAGATTGGCAAGACAGGGAAATATTCCAAGTTAAGTAGGGCCAATATCATATATATTGTAGTATCATGAATGTGATGGTTTCCCCTACTTTTTGTTTTTGGATTATTATCTGTTCATAGCGTGAAGTCACAGCTGGCAGTTTTTTAGCTGGTGTTGGCCTTTATATGCATCAGGTTCATCCCAAGTACATAGTAAGTAGGATGTTGCAATGTATCAGTGTAGTATATGTGTGGATCCAAGCAGTGTGGCCTTTTATAATAGATAAACATTTTGTAACGGCAGAAATTTTCTAAATATTATCCAGGATTTTTTAGGGAGAATTTTCTACCTTCTCTTGTGTAGAAAAGAAACTGTGTGTTTCAGATAGCCACCAAGTTATCTAAAGAGCAAAGTTAAGTTATTCTTTCTCTGTTTACCGTTCCGTCCCACAGTCTATAGAAATTTATTCACAGGAATTATCGAGACAGTTATCTTAAGATCATGAGATAGTGATTCATCACAAAAAATTCAACATCTGAATTACAGTGCAGATCTTCACAGATGATCATGTGCTGCATTTTTAAAGAAAAAGAGAAAGCTGCAAATAAAATAAAGAATAAAAAGATGATTGGCAATTTCATTCTAATTATAATCTGGGAGGATAAATCATGGACAAAAGCCTGTCTTGAATGTCTGGCATGAAAATATCTTTCTTTGATTGGCATATACTTAGAAAGCGAAAGCTGAATGCACCCATTTTGAAATACTTGCAGCCACAAAAGGCCAGATTCCAATGGTTTTACTCATACTGAATAGCACAATACACAGCATTGGACTGAAATTATTTGGTATTACTTGTTCAGTAAGGATTTATGGTTCATAAATAACAATGTCAGGCTTTGGCAAGAATTCTAAGAGTAGCACTTGAGCGTAAGAAATATTGCAAGACAAGAACAAAAGATTCCGGTGCTCCTGCAAACACTTGAATGGAACAAAAGAGCAGGAAATAAAATGCCTTAGTTATCCATATCAGGAGTAGCACTGAGGGCATCTGTTTTCCCCCTTGTGGAATATTTCAGATGACATATGATTAAACTTAAGGTTAAAACTTTCAGGTAAGTGATTGTGCACTATTGAAATGAAAGCCATAATTGAGGGTAAGTTATCTGTTCATGTAGTGGCATCTTCCCATTCCAGGTCTTGTTGGGTGAGATTGTTTAAAGCAAGAGGAAACAACTTTTTAGAGCACATGTTTGCCATTTTAAGATGCTCAGAGGAAATATTTATTTGCTAGGATTGCAAATAAATACACAAATATTTATTTATTTATTTATTTATTTATTTATTTATTTATTTATTTATTTATTTATTTATTTATTTATTTATGCATTTTCTCTCCCATTTTCCTGTCAAGAAGGACTCAAGGCAGATGGAAAAATAAAATAAAAATTCACATCTCATTAAAACAAAATTGAAATTACTAGTGAGATTTTTCCTCAATTCCCCAAGAGATGAGGCATTCTATGCTAGCTGCTAGACAACATTAATGGAAAGCCGGTTTTTGGCTTGTGTTGCGCTTGTGAATTTTATAACACTTTACCTGAATTGAATCTAGTTGTCCAGTCTGCTCATCACAAGAGCGCCTGCTCTCTTCTCATGAGATACTTGGTGCATAGAGTGATGAGTGATGAGAGCCCACTTGGATACATTTTCTTAGAGATATGGATGACCCTCACCATGCTAGCTTGGTAAACAAGTTAAAGCAGTTTTGCTGCAGTGTGCACTTGATTGTATTAGTTTAATTTTAAGGTCATCTATAATGTTTATTACTACCTTTTAATGGTATCAACTTTAACCGATCACGTTGAATTTTACCTTTGTTTCTGTCTTTTGTTTTGTTGTATGTCCTTCTTTTGGGGAGGAGCTCTTATGGAAACTCAGGGAAGCTGCAGGCACTTGAAGAAATGAAGATTCATTAAAGGACATTCACACTCATACCTGTTATCCTTTAATTAAATAACCATACGAAGGTTGATATTCCAATGATGACAATGTCACTTCTCTAAAATTCTCTTCTTCTTTTGCATTTTTTTAAAAAAGTCCTTCTTTTCTTTTTTCTCTTTTGGTAAGATTGATTGAAAAATGATAGAAGAAAATGGGATTAATATTCTGCAGTGTGCAGGTTGAAAATAATTGTTGACATCAAAACTAGGGCTGACCCTTATAGGCTGTGCATCGTTTGCTGCTTCTTTTCCTACAAAATATTCTGGCTTCTCTGGAAATATATGATAGAATTTAATTTGGCTTCTACATAACTGCAGAAATTTTAATTGAAATGGAACATTCTACGGTCTCAGTTCCAGCAGGTCTCGATATGTATAACATGATGTGTTTGCATTGTGCCATGTCATATGTTAAATTACTTAGTCTTTTCACATGTCACATAACAACAGCATATAGCTGCAACAGTGAAGCTCTAGTAACTGTTATGTTTTGAAGGTAAATGAATTGACAAATTTACTGTTTATGCTGTATCAACTGTTTCCTATTATATTTACAAAATAAAAAAAGCTACAAAGCTACTCAATCTGTTTTCTTATTACAACCCATTAGGCAATTAGGAGGGTACACTTTCAGAATAGTGTGCAGGGAATTAGGCAGACTACTCTGATTAGTGTTAATAGGAACTGGGCATTTAATTCCCTGCATACAGCTAAAATGGATCTCAGCTGCTTAATAGGTGCTCCTGCAACACTGTATGTGATAAAGACAGATCAATAAAAAGTATCTTAAAAACTCAGTATGCAATCCTTATAACTGCACTATCGGCATTAATGACAACTCTTCACTAGGTGATTTAGTCTCTCTCTGTTGAAACAGTAACAGAGACATCTATGAAAACATGAAGACATCTATATTTTAATAAAATCCTTTGTAAAATAAGCATATCAGATATAAAGGGACCAGTCTTACATTCTGGAGGATTCTAACGTTCATTCATGTATGTGTGATACATTCAAAATATGCAAGCTATTGTCGCTTAGCACCAAATCTGGGAAGTTTCTCTTACTCATTTATTTGCCTGTTTGTTAGTTGGATTGTTGAGAAAAAATATCAGCTTAAAAAAATGCTTGAAGCAATAATTACAATGACAAAATACAAAGTATGTTATTTGTGTAGATGACCATTAAAAAAGAAGCAACAGATATAGGAACAGTATGGCCAAAGAAAATTACAGGCATGGCAAAGCAAAATTCAGGTAAAGATGATGATTGCCATTCTCTTTCTAAAAAAGACTACACAGATTTACAAAAGGGTGAGTAATCTCTGGCCTTGATAAGATTGTCTCTCCAAAATCCTGTACCACAGTGCAGTACAAGGTGGGCGGTGGGCGGTGGGCGGTGGGCGGTGGGCGGCAGGCGGTTGGTGGGCGGGCAGGCAGGCAGGCAGGCAGGCAGGCGGGCATCCATCTGAGCAACTTTGATGATGTCACTGCATCATCATGACACATACTAAAAACCCTTTGTGTCCAAATAAGGAAAGAAATTGTTCTGCGTCTTTCACAATAGCAGCTTATCTGTAATTAAAAAAATATGCAGCATATGAAAAGAGTGTTGATATGACCATGCATGTCTTTAAGTTTACTATTAATTTCTATGAATAGAACAGAACAGAACAGAACAGAGCAGAACAGAATAGAATTCTTTATTGGTCGAATGTGATTGGACACACAAGGAATTTATCTCCGGTGCATAAGCTCTCAGTGTACATACAAGCAACAAGTGATAAATCCTGATCATAACTATAAAATAGAATAATCATAAATCATAAGATACAAACAACAAAGTTATAGTCATAAGAAGCTAGGAAATAGGTAATGGGAAAGATGGGAAGGATAATAGTAATAAGCCCTACTAGGTGGTTTGGCATCTTCAGGGATAAGACAATGTTGTGAGAATTAGTTGTTTAGCATGGGGAAAAAACTGTCCTTGTGTCTAATTGTTTTAGCATGCAATGCCCTATAGCGTTGCCTTGACAGAAGAAATTGGAACAGTTTCTTTCCAGGATGTGAAGGGTCTGTAGATATTTTCACAACCCTCTTTCTGACTTATACAATATACAAGTCCTTAGTGGAAGGCAGGCTGGTTGTAATTATTTTTTCTGCAGTCCTAACTATTTGTTGAAGTCTGTGTCTGTCTTGTTTGTTCATTTAGAGGTACATTTTTCATCCTTCCACCAACATTCCTTCTCTTCTTTTGTATTTTTTTATACAAAAATCTAATCTAATTTTGTACAATATACTCTATTTTTATACTAATTTAATCTTATCTTATTTTGTATAGAATAATATATTTATTGTTTTTCTCTACCACAACATTTTGAACTTTAGATAAGCACCACAGTGAACGCTTGGCTGTTCCTTCTAGAACCAATCATGTTTTTCATGAACCCTTGCTTCAATCAACATAGATTTTAAAATCATATTTCAACTGCTCTTTGTTTTGGTGGAACTTTTGCTGAAGTGCTCTGTTAGCTTCCAAATGTTGTGTCACAGTAGGCAAAGAGAAAAGCAGTCAAACATCAGAAATAAAGGAATGACCCCTTTGAAATAATGAGAGAGCATTTTTCCTTGTCATGAAACAAAGCAATGACTGTTAATAATCATTTTATGAAACAAGTAACTAGACTTATGGAAAGGTCATTTTAATTTATTTCATGGAAAAGCACATTTTAATTGGGCTACATAGAAACTATGCAGTCTTCTAAACATTTAGAATAGAATCTGAATGAAAATATCCTTCTAGTTTGCACAGAATAAGGTTAACTTTATTTTATGCCACAAACCAGTCTAAGAAGAGATGGTTCATGGCACAAAAGGGGTATGGAGGTGGGTGTGACAAGATAGGCATAAAGCTAAAGCAGACTGGGGAGATGTCCACAGCAAAAACTTAAGCCAGGCTGAAAATAGCTTGCAGCTCAACTTGGATTCTGTAAATTGTAAATATTTAGAGAATAGAATAGAATAGAATAGAATAGAATAGAATAGAATAGAATAGAATAGAATAGAATAGAATAGAATAGAATAGAATAGAATAGAATAGAGCTGTAAGGGACTTGGAGGTCTTCTAGTCCAGCCCCCTGCTCAAGCAGGAGAAACTATACCATCTCAGACAAGTGACTGTCTAGCCTCTTAAAAATCTCCAGTGATGGAGCACCCACGATGTCTGAAGACAAGCTGTTCCACTGTTTAATTGTCCTCACTGTCAGGAAGTTTCTCCTTAATTCCAGGTTGCTTCTCTCTTTGATCAATTTCCAACCATTGTTTCTTGTCCTGCTTTCTGCTGCTTTGTATTTATATTCATGAAGACTTTTGTTGTGTCAGAGCCTAACATTAGATCAGCTGAGTTCAGCCACTTTAACTATTTAGGAGCTATTGTTTTAATCTGGACTATCTGTACAGTTCTGTGTTTTTACTATTTTCATTCTGTAAGCTATTGGGTTGAGTATTTGTAACAAATTTAAATAAATAAATCTCAAAAGTAATTCCTACTAAATGTATAGGGAATTACTTCCAAGTAATTCAAATAGCATTTTGTCCTTAGAGTGTGTAAGTGAAGAACAGCTATAACAATAAAGCACTTTCCACTTAAATTACTACAAAAGGTTATTGGTTTTCTGCTGCTGTTAAAATCAAGATGGATTTTTATTGAAAATGAGAAACTTGTGTAGGATTAAGAAGCAAAATAATGCAGAGCAATTGCTGAAAATTTCAGAAAGGAATTGAGATGATGGATTTATAGTAAGAATTATAGGAACAATTATTTAATTTTGAATAATCCACCTTGACTATTGTTTGCAATGTGGAACTTTAACTGTAAAAAAAGAAAGAAATTAGAGATCCATTCACAAGAAACTATAATGAATAAATAGAATCCATTTATGCAGAAAGCTATGGATCTTGGCTATGATGGAGTGTGGAGCCTGTGATAAAACACCACAAAGTTATAAAATGATTTTGTTTATTTCTGAAAAAATGTAGGTGTTAACACCAAGAGAAGAATACTAGTGGAAAATTACAATTTGACTCACAACCCAGCTTTTGCATGCCAGAATCATGATGCCTTGAAGAAATTAGAAACTCAAAATCTGGAATAATGAATGAGAATGTTTTGATCTCTCAAGCAAAACAAAATGTATGGCAATGACTAGAGCCATCAGAAAGAAATTGTCTGTTATATCCAAATGCTATTGATGGGACTTAAAATATTGGGGTTTGTTTTGCTTTTTGTGGGGTAACAGTGGTGGTTTTTACAAAAGCTATTGCATTGATTTTTGTCTTTCATCTTCTGTTTTATAATTCCTTCCTCCATAGGCAGGCATCCATTGTGGGGTGAATCACAATATGTATGAAAATTGCATCGTAACTGCCAATCTGTGATTTGAGATTTATCTTTAAAATGATATTGTACTTGGTTTGCAGTATTAGATGGTAAGGCACTGTAAAAGGCCAGTCTGAATGTGATGGGAAATGGGTGCTTGATATAAATTAAAATGGCAGTCAGTAATCATCCCACTATTGGAGAGGAGATGAAGGCTTAGTGTAGTTCAGTGTGTCTCAACTTTGGCAGCTTGAAGATATGTGGACTTCAACTCCTAGAATTCGCCACCCAGCTATGTTTGATCTCTTAATATCAAAACTTGAAAGTGACACTGTGGATGCATTTAGATAACATGGGTATAACCAACTGTGAAGTAGCTTGTCTGGTTCTCATATTTTTTCTCCTGGAATATCAAAGCTACAAATTACCATTTGTGTTATTTTTAAATTGTGGTATTTACCAAATGATTCTTCATATTGGAAGGATGCCCAAGAGCAAATCATGGTTTCTTCCTGGTTTCCCTCTTTGCTTTGATTGGCTAGAAACCCTCATTGTACCACATCTGAACAATATAGCAGCTACCTAAAAGCAAACTTCATAGAAGGGCTTTGCATCTGTTACTTGGGAAGATTTGTTCCTAGAGTCATACAGTTGGAAGGTAACATTCAAGCCATCAGGTTCAACCTTCTGGTCAGTGTAAACATCCAATTTAAGCATCTTAGAGAAAGGGCCACCTGAACCCTACTTGAGCCTCTATATATATCATATATAGGATGTATTTAAAGAATGCTACTACATCCCCTGCCCATCTTTTCCCCCCCCAAGGCTAAACATTTATACTTTCTTCCATCTCTCTCCATAGAGTTTTCATTGCCCTTTTCTAAATCTATTCCCATTTCCCTGAATCTTTTTTTGATATTATACAAAACCATGCATAATAGTCAAGATGGTGTTTCAACAACCAGAATAAGGTGCAACAATTATTTCTCAAGATTTGGAAAATGTAAAATTATTTTTAAGGAGTTAGTATACTGCTTCTTTCCTTTCCCCCCTCTTTTTTAATATATCTAAATATGACCTTTTTATTATTTTCAATCCAGTGGGATATTTGGAAAAAAAAGTTGTAAAATGGATTTTTTTTCTTTGACTGTCTGTCCATTAGGAAGATAACTCTGAAAACAGGACTGGCCGCATAATAAGCTGATAGAACAAACAAACAAACATGAAAATGGGTCAGATCCAAATTGCACCCAAAGTGAAGACATTTCCACTTGACTCCTAAGGGAAAGTTAGTTAGGGGAAAAAAAATCATTTTTCAGTTTCCCACCTTCTGGGCCACGCAACCCAGGCTAGGGTGTGTACAATCCACCCAATGCATACCACACAGATGCAAAGGGAGAACAAAAATATACACAGAAATATATGTATATCCCCAATTAAATCTTCTCACACATGTATACATGCACATATCTATAACCCCTGCCCCAGATAGAAAGAATGTACAAACATGTCCCGTCAGCGAAACAATGTCATCTGGCGGGCCCTAGGGGGAGGGCTTTCTCTGTTGTGGCACCCGCCCTCTGGAACCAACTGCCTCCTGAAGTCCACGTTTCTCCAACTCTCCCGGCCTTCCGGAAAAACCTAAAGACTCATCTTTGCCGGCAAGCCTGGGGATGATTGTGGTTGATTGTTGCATTGAATGTGTGTTTTTTTATTGGTTTTTAGATATCTTGTTTGGGTTTTTTATATTGTAATTTTTCTGTTATATATATGTTGTTAGCCGCTCCGAGTCCCCGGAGAGGAGCGGCATACAAACTCAAATAAATAAATAAATAAATAAAAAAATAAATAAATAAATAAACAAAATAAAATGCATCCTTCTTCCAGGGACATGCCCAGTGAAGGAATGGGAAACCATGCTCTGTATACTTGCCTTACCTTGTTTTCCCTCAGTGGAATTGTTTGCAATTGTGCTTGTAGTATTTCTATTCAGGAATTATCATCCATCATGAGCTGCTTTCTCATTTACTTTTTCTGTCATGGGATCTTTGCTATCATTACTCTGGATTTATTAAAATCCACTTTTGGAAGTTGAAAGAATACACTTTGCAACACTCTCTTATAGCCTTCCTTAAAATCAAGAACTTCAGCAATACACAATCAGTGTCTCAAAGTTCCTGCTACTTTCACTTCCCTATTGATTGCAGAAGTTGTTGCTGTCATGCTTTTTCCACCCATCTGAAGGAAATGTTGTCATCAAGACAAGGCAGGAATTACAGGTTAGGATCTCCATTTCACAGAGTTTGTCTTCCAATATTTATAATAGTAATTAAAGCCTCTCATCACTACATACAACCATAGAGCTCAGCATTTCAGTCATAAGTCATTGTGATCATAAGTCAAGACATCACTGGATTTGAAATTACAACTGTTTTTACAACCATCAGTCATTATGCAAATGCAGCAGTCATTAAGTGAAATTGCCAGAAATTGGAAGTGAATGTTAGAAGCTGGTAAAAAAAATGTACATTTTTTCCCTGGTTGAGTAGAAGGAGCCACTTACAATATTGTTTTTATTTTATTTTTCCATATATTTTAACTCTACAATATCAACAGCTTCATGGAAATTTCTAAGCAGGGATGATTTAAAACACACACACATGCACACACAGAGCATATCACTTCTTTTCTATTGTTTCTATTCCTTTTGAACAAATTATATACTTTAAGGACTATATCTCAGTCATGGGAATCAACCCATCAGGCTTTTATTATGCCTATCAAATCATATTTGCTTTCAGTACTATGACTCAAATTTACCTGGTTTATTCCCCACTCTTTGAACCTTGGTGTATAGACTGTGAAGACCATGAACTTCATGAGCCAATTTTTGTTTTGATTTTTCATTGACTGGTTTATGAGGCTCCATTTCAGCAAGAGCTCTACTTTCTATATTGCACAAGTCTTCATCTGAAGTCTTTACTTCAGTTTTTCTTTTCCATATCACTGCCACCCCATCACTTCAGTTTATAGCCCTCCTAATCAATCCCACCTTGATTTGTTCAAATATATTTTTAATAGTTGTGCTTGAATAAATTGTAATTCACTGTGGCAGTGTCATTACAATGTGTCTAATGCTTTATCTGAATCTACAGCTTTTGCCTACCGTATAAGCATTTGGCACAAGCCATGACGGCATCATATAGTATGAATACATACATATATCATTGCCATCATTTATATGGTTATGTTTGATGTGAATGATATCATCAATGATGTTCTGCAGATGTCCATAGTTTCAGCCAAAAAACAAGCAGCATTGTTGTTAATGACAAAAGGTAAGGAACTTAAAAATATGGGGAGAGAGTGGCTCATAGTTTTGTAAAAAACAAACAAACAGGGAATTAAAAAACCTAAGAATAATTTGCATTACAAAATTAATAAGACATGTTCTTTATATTAATGTATTTTTCAGTGTTCAGCAACATTGCACAATAGCAAACTTCTTTAAATGTTAAAGAGATAAAAAAATTCAATTTAAGAGTTGAATATATGGAGGTTATTTTCATTTCTATATATTTACATCCCTCCTAAATGTCCTTCTTAGGGAACAATGCATTTCCTAATAGCTTGGCTAGTATCCTGCCATTTGAATTTCATTTATTGCTCTACTTTTTATTTATTTATTTTTAGATTTATTTTCAGCACTGTCAATCAGGAGTACAATGACAAGGGTTGGATGAAACACATATGCAAAATTACAAAGTTTTAAAATCCAGTACTCAAAAGGCAACCTCTCAGCCATTCTAAACCCTTTGACAGCACTTCAGGCATTAATATTATTGAATGTTAAGCATGAAGAAAAATTACAACTTTTGTAATTATTTGTTAGTTACTATGATCAGAATAAACGAAAGGGTAATAAGCACTACGGAAGACAAGGTGCAAATCCACCCAAGAAAATGTGGATCCCAATAAAACTTGAGGTTGTATGTCTGTGTTCTGAAGATTGCTAGGTGTGGAAACTGCTTCTCTTTAGAACTGGAACATTTTCTCTGCTGCAGTATATATGTATTTATCCTAGCTTTTGAAATTAAACATTATTACAGGAAAAGAACGGCCAATGAAGCTTTTAAATCAACATTCTTTACCCTATGAGAAATTGCTTCAACTTTGTGACTGTAAAGGTCCCTTGTCAGACCACACCTAAAGAATAAAGGTCTGTACTGCCCCACAAGATATTACATCCTTGGAGGAGCAAATTATATGTACAAATGCACTCTCTTTTCAGGTATTGGGTTTGAACTTCTGAAAAAGAATTATAAATGATAGGAGAATTATGGGTGTCTTTTTAATATGCCAGGGGATATTTGATCCAATTGTACTGATTGGTTGTTTAATTAAGATAGCATAGTTTTAACAAGTAAATTGGACAAAACATTCCTTTTCATACAGCAACACCTTAAACATCTTGTTTGAATGAAGAGGTTTACCTAGATTATTTAACTGTTCCAATATCTCCTTCTGGATTTAATTCAGCAATTTCACAAATTTTTACCATCCATATCATCCATATTGATAACTACTTTAAGGAAATATCTTTTGTAGTTGGCATAATTTGCAGAACTGAGGCCATGGGTGGATTGTGGAAAAGTCATAAGGAGCCAGCAAGAGAGAAAGAAGAAGGAGAACTTCACTGAACTTCTGTAGAGTTCTTGTCTTCCTCCAGAGACTAAGTGACTAAAGTTAAAGCATGAGGAAAACTTGAAGTTTCAAATTATCGTGTGCTTATCTTTAACAAACAGTGAGCAGTTCAAATCACACACCTAGAAAGAAATCAGAGCAGGGTACTAAAATGTGACCTGCATTATAATGTTCTGATGTAATATGTCATAGGTTATTTTAACTCCCAACAGAGCTTATATTTCATAATCATGCCTAATTACCACGTATTTCCAAAAATAGAACTAAGGGATGGTAGGATTTCTATGCTAAGCATAATGAACTTGCAGGCTAAAGCTGTGCAAAATTTAAACAATTGAATTCAGATGGATTCTGGATGAAAAGGTAAAGTTTTCTCTGATTCAGTCATATCCAACTCTAGGGGTTGGTGCTCATCTCTGTTTCTTAGCTGAGGGAGCTAGCGTTGTCCAAAGATCCTTTCCATGGTCATGTGGCCAACATGACTATATTCTGAGGCATACAGAATGCTGTTATCTTCCCATTGAAGTAGTACCAGTTTATCTATATGCATTTTCATGCTTTTAAATTGCTAGGTGGGCAGGAGCTGGGGCAATTAACAGGAGCTCATCCCCTCATGTGGTGCTTGGATCTTGAACCTGGGCTGTCAGCTTTCCAGCTGACAAGCTCAGTCTGTTTAACCACCTAACCATGGTATTCCCTGGATTCTGGATAGCTTCTCTTGTAGTGAACATCATTTTTAAATGCTTAGATAACATGTAGAAAAAAAACCCTTACAGCTCTTTTAGACTGCTATCCTGTCAGTACATACTTGAAGTATCAGTGAATTCAGAAATAGTATAGACCTCCTTCTGGGCAAACCTGCTTAGAATTGTGCTTTTCATTACTAAGGTGACTACTGGCTTTCTTTCATGCAATATCTGAAGTTCTTTAGTCTCCTCCAAGGCCCTACTGTATTGGCTTATATGCCAAGGAGGTTGTTCTGAGGGATGAGTGAAGAATGCCAGGAATGCAGTGGTGGGATTCAGTCAGTTCGCACCACTTCAGCAGAACCGGTAGCTAATTTTGTGTTGGCCAGGCCCAGAATGGACTTCTGGAAGTGGCATCCATGCAGAGAACCGGTTGTTCGCATATTTGAATCCCACCACTGCAGGAATGTATATGTCAGGCCTGGATTTGCCTGAAATGTCTTTCATTAAGATTGGCTATAGTAACAAAATCTTGCAAGTTTGAATGTACTTTTCTCTTTTATCTTCAGGTGAATTCAGGTAGTGTCTGTCTCAGACACTTTGATTCCCCCCACCCCACCCCTGGGCTTCTGCATGTTTAACTGTTCATTGCCTTGATAATGGACCTTCCCTGTTTCCATGAGGCTCGTCCTCTTTACCCTCTCCTGTATGCCAAGAATATATATTCCCAGCAGGATCACCCAAGGCATGAAGGTCATCCACAGAAGCCCAAGCAAATAGCATTTCTATTGGGCAGAAGATGCCGTAGACAGAAGATCACTTTAGCATCAATGATAAAGATATTGTCACTGAAGACAGTGAAAAATGAAATGAATCAACTACATATTGACATCCGGATTGATTGATTGATTGATTATGTGTCATCAACTTGCTTTTGATTCTTGAAAAATGAAAGACTAGATTGTGGACAACTAATTCTGTAGGATATATCTATAGCATCACTAGTGGTCAAGTCTAACTTGATTGCAAGTCAATCAATCAATCAATCAATCAATCAATCAATCAATCAATCAAAGTCCAGTTCTCTATTTGAAGTTATCAAGAGCCTTGCATCCAAGGAGTCACCACAAAGGAGAACAGCTGTCAAAAGCTGGCATTCAGCGATTAGTACCTGGATACAAACTAAATAAGCAGGCAGTTCACCTGATCACCGTCCCACCATTTATATAAGACCAGTTTTACTATTATTTAAGTATATAAATTGTTCACAAATTTGCATCTTATCATCATGTTTTTTTTGTTTCAGTTTTGCATGCTCATCCTTTGTCCTCTTCTGCAGTAATGCATAATTGATCACCCTATTTACAGTAGAGCTTTTTAAAAATATTTTTTTCAGAACTAGGACATGTCAAGCTTCCACTGAGATCGATGAGAAACAGAATTCAGATTGGCCATAATGGTTCCTACAACTCAGCATATTGTTTCCTGCAGTTTGAAAGTCTTCTGCTATAAGTTCCTCTCAGAAGACATGTGGATAGTTCATTGTTTTCATTATATAATACAATAAATAATTACTATACAGAGCATTATACCTTTCAGTTTTACCAAACATTTCTGATCCAATAACAATCTTAACTTGTTAATAGTCTGGTCCAGTGTTATATCATGTGTTTGAAAAAGATGCATAGATATGTTTTCATGAGTATTTAGTATGTCCATAAAATACAACTTTACCATGTTCTGATGCAAACTCAAATTAACAGAAGAAATATATTCTATACTTTTGTGGAATATTTATCTAAGAGAATTTAAAAATGGTTCTGACAATATAATTTAAATCTTGCAACTATGTAGAGTACTTAAGGCTTTACAACAACCTGTATTGCATTCAAGTGATTGTAGAGAATAGATCGATTGAGAATTTTATAAAGATAACATCAGTCTATATGTTGTAGATACAAACTCCTGCCCCTCAATGCTTAGTTCCAAGGCAATTATTAATCCAGGAACTCTTGAATTGTGCCAGTCCAACTAGTGTGTTTTGTACATTCCTTTTAAGGAATAAATATTGTATATATATTTATGCACTGAGTTCCAGAAACAATATTTTTTGATAGATCTCTGCTCCGTTCAGAGAAGCACCAAACTCTGACAGATTCATGCAGCCTCCACGTACTGATGCCCTTCCTATGTGTTGTAAGGTAAGGCAACAGGTCATTCAATCTTTAGCTAAAAAATTCTTTAGCTGATAGAACAGGCTGGTTTGCTATTATTATTAACCTTAACATATTTTATACATTTTTATTTTACCTGGAGAGGCCATGTGTGAAAGGGTGACATCACTGACTGCGTTTTAAATCTGAGAAGATAAAGAATAAACACTGAATATAACATTTATGCATTCTGATTTTTAATTTAAAGGTGAGGAGGGAAACACTAAAATGATAACCTTTAAAATTGGCCATTTTGTCACCAAATTTCAGGAGTGTAGTCTGAAAGAGCTCTGGAGGTTGCAGATTTGAAGCTGGGTAATCTATATGAGGCTCTAAGTAGTGGATTGTCCACTACTTGTCCATTGCATTAGGAGATGGGAAAATACTATTTTGTCTTCTTTAATCTGGGTATTATAATAGTGGCTATTCTTCTCCTAACAGCTGTGAACATGTGAAGGTTGGTAGTCTCCTATTGCTATAGGCTTATAGGAATAAGATTGTATTTATTTATGGAAGACAAAGGTGAAGTGGGATGGATTACACTGAAATAAAGAATATAGTTATGGGTTCAAAATTGTGTGAGTCTATTGGTGACTTTATGCTTCTAAATTGAACCATGTTTTCACTGGCTTGTATATCACAGAAGAAGTAAAAATTCATCTGTTAAAAAAAAATCAAACTGGCCACTGTATAACACAGGATGCTGGACTTTGATATGATCAGCAAAATCTTCCTGATGTATTTTAAAAATAGTGAATATTACTCTTTTTTTATTTCTTTTCTTTCTCTCTTTAGAATTTTCACATAAACTTCAAAGATGCAAATATAATTGCATTCTAGGTCACTAAACCTGAAGAACTGTGCCTTTCACCTTGCATCCTGCACATCAGTTGTATGTTTTTTGAGCATTAGGTTCTTTATGGTCTCAGTCTGATGATCTGTGATTAGGTCCAAGGGCAAACCAACTGGGTAAATCCCAGGTCATATGCATCTAGTTGCTGAACTCTCAGAAAGTGAGATACTAAGGATGTCCTTCTGGCCAGTTAAATTGTTGAAGAGGTTGCTAGACCCATCCGCAGAAAGTACTGAGATGAAAGCACCACACCTGTTGTTGTTTTTTAGCACTTCTTTCCTTTGTCGGTGTTAGATCCATTGTGCTTTTAGAAAGCAGAATGACATAGTCTCTTTAAAATGGCTCCTGAGTGAAAAAATGTTTTTTTAAAAATAGAGCTATGTTCCCCTGAATATGTACCACTTGAGAAGCAGACTCTTATCAACACCTGCCCCTTGACAATCAGTTGTTAGCTACTTTCTTCCTACTGTGCCAGTTATTTCTCACCTCCTTAATCAAATTGGCATAAATAGGTCAGAATCCTGTGTGTGGATTTTATTCAATAGCACCTCTTTATCTGTTAATATGTCCCCAATCCTATTCAATCTTATTTGACTTTTTACAAGCATTCCATAATCACTCATCTCATAATCACTCTTGTTTGAGTGCTGCTACTGTGACCCTGATTATAATATTTTCCTGATGAAAGACATAAGAAGATATTCAAAGCAAGGGCACAGATTAAGTAAATGCAGGGGATTTGCTTAGAATTGTAGAGATGGTAGATTTCAGTAGTTTACATCTTCTGTAAATGTAGTCTGTGCAGAACCAGAAAACAGAAGAAATTAACCAGCAAAAAGATATTCTTCTATAATTTTTTTTCTCTCTCTTTCCCCTTTCTTTTTCCCTCTCCCTCCCTCCCCCCATCCATTATCTTTGAATCTATGCTGAACAACCATATTCTCAGACTGCTATTTTCACACATGAATAAAAGTCACATAGTCCCAATCTGTCCTTGTGTGCAGAAAGCTTAAGGCATTATCATTCCATTGTTAATGCTTCGCATATTATGCCTTTATATGGAAAACTGTATGCCTGAAGAACTAGGAGGAATTCAATTTGCCTCTGTACCAAATTTGACTCAAAAACCAATACGTAAAAGTAGCAAGATAACTCGTGAGCACAAGCAGGATGTATGTCTGTAATTTCCTTTATCTGTCTGTCTGTCTGTCTGTCTGTCTGTCTGTCTGTCTGTCTGTCTGTCTGTCTGTCTGTCTGTCTGTCTGTCTGTCTGTCTGTCTATCTATCTATCTATCTATCTATCTATCTATCTATCTATCTATCTATCTATCTATCTATCTATCTATCTATCTATCTATCTATCTATCTATCTATCTATCTTGTAACAGGTTTGTAACTATCTGTCCAAACACCAGGTATAGACAAATCCCTTGGAGCACAGGAAATTTGTTTACAGTTTTATGTTTAATGAGTGATGAAGGGGGAAGTTAAAATATAAAATACTAAAATACTAATCCTTCCATGAATATGTCACTTTTGTATTGGAACACATTGGAAGATCACCTATAGAATTTAGAAATATATACATGACAATCAGATCAGGGCCAAAATAAAACCACCTCTTTCATGCTGAAAATTCATGAATTGTCATTGTTGGCAATAATTATAATTTTAAAATTTTCCTTGGGGTGTATTTCTTTTTAATATAATATACTGCATAGTCTAGATTTATCATTCTTAGTTTAGATGGAAGAGCCAAGCCTTGATCTCTTTCCATCACAAATTTAAATGCTATTAAATTTGACATCTCTGTAAAATCCCCTCGTCACATTTTGGGGGAAATTGACTCATTTGGAAATGCAAAAAGTTTTCCTTTTTAAAATTTTTTTTTAGAAAACCTATTACCTTCCTTCACTGTTCTGATATATTATGGTTGCCAAAGGGCATTTGGCTTAATTTCATTACAGCTGCCAGGTGGGCTTCACCTTTTTGCAATTTTTTTTTTGTTAACTATATTCTATCTCTACCAGAAATGTCTACTTCATTTCTTTTCTCTCATACCTGCTAAAATATTCTGGTTTATTAACCATATTTATCTAAGGCACTATGAAAGGGAACATTTTTAGCTCTCTACCACCCTGCCTCTTTACATATCTGTAGTACTCTATTGTATATATATTGTAGGATTTCTCAACCTTAGCAATTTTAAGATGTATGGACTTCAGTTTCCAGAATTCCCCAGCCAGGAAGATTAAGATAATCTGCTCAACTGAAACATACTCCAATTGTCCATCTATAACAGGGGTGGGGAACTATGACCTCCTTAATGACCTGTGAACTTCCTCCCAGAATTCCTGAGCCAGCCATGCTGGCTCAAGAATTCTGGGAGTTGAAGTTCACAGTTCATAAAAGGGCCATAGTTCCCCACTCCTGATCTATAACAATACAGTACAGTGCCCAACCGTCAGTGAATCCATTTCATGGTGCATTTAGCCAGTACAAATAACTAATTTGAGTGGCCGCAATTTGCTATCTCTACAAAACAAAATAAAATTGAAAGAACTGGAAAAAAAGGTGATGCGATTGATTAGTTGGCTTTCCTCATAGCAGGCTTGTGTTAAGAGATGCTTTCTGGGTGATGCTTCAGCTGTTTCAGTTTTGTTTCTCCTTCTTCTCCCTATTTTTCTTTCACCCTGAAGCAGCAGCACTAATTGCAATGGCTGATTCTTTTGGCCAGCAGTGTGAAATATAAACAACAAATGCCACAGTCAGGCTAGTTGTGTAGACAAGATGCAAGAACATCAGCCATCTCCTGCCTTGGGCAACTTTAGCCAAACTATCTGCACCTGCTCTGTTTTGTTTGTGCATGTGTGTGTGTTTGTTCTAAATTGCAAGGAGGTCAGGATTGGGGCCCAGCAGGCCTGGTGATTTGCCAGCATTCCTGTTGGGCTAATAGAATAGGGACAAGAAAAAAAGAAAAAAAATGACCCAATTTCATGGACTAAATATACAATCAGTGACAATAAAATCTGTTCAAATATTTATACTGTAGATCTTTTCCCCCATTTATTCCAAACTGCATAGTAGAAGACAGTGTCTAATCATGGTCTGGAGAAAATGGTGCAAGCCTTTTATACCACCATAGCTAGTATTTTATTTTAATCCAATTTTTATTCGTTTAAGAGCAGAAATATTGGTTATTTTTCCTCTTGTATTCTGTTTCATTAGTGAATTTTTTTGCCTAGCTTAACAATTTTTCACTAGCATGAAAGTCTGACACAGACTGCCTCTTTTGACCCTGAACTTTCTTTGCTCTTTGGACACTTTAACCAATGAAATTTAAACCAAGCTACATTTCTATAAATTGGCAATCAGCCACACTGCTAGCATTTGATGGCAAATGAAAGGAGTCCAGGAACTTACTAACTCAACTTGGGGTCCATCTGATCTATTGGGTTCAAGATACCACCTCTGTATTATCAGAAGCTGAACTTTGCTATTTTCCAAGGTTATTAAGATCCATATATATGTACATATGTGCATGCAAATTAGGGTAACATACCAGGTAACATAGCTTAATTTGCTTAATTTGATTGATTCTTGACTCCTGTAGCAGATAGTCAGTAATGGTCAGTCAACTGGGGAAGGAACATTTTTTTATTACCACAAAAGAGACTGGGAAGCTATCCATTCCTTGCTTCCTATTTTGCTAAAATGAGAAAAAAAATCTATCATATAAACATGATCAAGAATAATGTGAAAAGACAGTTGAAGAAATTAAGCAAATCAATAAATCTCCTTACATTAAAGTTAACCACATATCCTTGAGGAGGTGGGCATGTCTTTCATTTTGAATAGTTACAACATTGGTGCTCTTGACATGAACCACAAGAATTGCCTAGCATATGGAAGAGCAGGAAGATCATTTCCCATCAGTATTAGAAAAATCAAATCAGTGATTTTTTTTTAAAAAAAACACGCTTGAAACAAAAAGATAGCATTCCACAAAGCTCCTGACAGGTTTACTTTCCTCTACCTCAAGAGTTGTTTTGTACTGTGAATGCTCTTCTCTTCCTTTTTCTATAGTCCCTCAGTTCAAAGCAGAATCACAATTGATATGCCCAGAATTACAAAGAGAAAATGAGGAAGAAAAAAAAGTGTTTTTTGCTGTTATTAAAGCCAAGTGGATGACATATTAAAATGGATTAGTTCAAATAAATGTCATCTTTATAGCAACGAAAATATTTGATGATCATCCAACACTTTGATTGGGATACACCCATCCCTCTGAAATCAGTAATACCTGCTTTCTTGCTATAAGAGGCAAAGGTAGGCATGAGGGAACAAAGTACCTTGTTCAAGCCTGGGTATTTGAGGTTGTTTTATGGTTGACAGAATTGCAAAATTATCAACTGAAAATTCTTCAAATGAAGTTAAGGAACATGAACTGTATTTTAATAAAAGGTTTATATTTAGCTTTTTCCTCTCCTCAATGATATAGTAAGAAAAATATAGATAAACAGACTCACAGACATATATCTTACAATAAAATTACATGATTAAAATCAGCTTAAAGATTACGTAGTCATTGCATCTTGTTTTACATATTATTTTATTTAAACATTTGGGATGTGTATATGTGTATGTGTAAAATAACACAATTATCAGCACATTTTAGGAATCTGCAAAACCAAGCCTTTATAAAAGATAGCAGATGGCTAAAATAAATTGTGAAGGGAAATCAATATCTTGGCTTGTGGCACATCAATACCTGAAAGAAGATGCATTCGGAATTACTGACTGAAGGGGTTATTAAGAGATGTTACCTGATCTCCCTTTGCTACATTTCAGTGCTACTGTTACTTTTCAAGTGACTTGATGATAGTCTGAAGTTTTTTATATACCAAGTAGGATAATTCCAGAGTTCTTCCCTCTTGTATTTTGAAGATATGCATTGTGTAGAAAGTGCATGACCAAGAAATATGCCATAAACTCAATTTCACTATCTTCATCAAGGCATAACAAATAAATGAGCCCTTTGGGAAGGGTAAGGTATTGATGTAAAAGTTTTGTCTCTTTGAAAGGGAATGTGGAAATAACTCAGACAGGAAATGCTGGCTTTTTGTCCCATTCACTATCAAGCTGCCTAGGAATAAAATTAATTATTGATTTCAAAATGACTGTATTGTGAGATTAAAAATAGATGTCATTTGTATGGCATTCTAAAAATGCAATTGAACAATCAAAACTTTGTCAACAATGGGTCACCCCTTCACTGCAGTCAAGTAACGGAGTCAGTCCACTGTGGACGTATAACCATATAACCTGGCCTGCACCATTTTCCTGCTCTTACCTCTCCTACACATCCAAGGGGAGAAATTCTTTAGGTCAGATTTGGGGGAAGGGAAATATGCTCATTTGTTCCCCAGCAGCAGCAGTCCACTCCAAAAGCCCTCCATGTGGCAAATACTGTAGACTTTAAGTAGATTTCTCTGATAACAATAGAAACTAGTTTTGATTAATGGGGAGGAAGATACTTTTTGAAGGAGAATTACAATAATGAAGGGAACATATTAGGCCCTCTCTCTGTAGTAATGTTGCCATACAAAATGCTCTCCATGCGAATTAACCATTAAAACAGTTCCCCTGGTACTGATAAAATTTATTTTAAAGCCTTGTAAGTTTATGAAAACCTCTTATCTTTAACCAAAGACATGTTGAGCCTTAAAACAGAAGTAGGAACTTGTCAAGAGATTTGGGGTTACAGTGCATAATTGGATATGCAGGTGGTTATGGATTAAATCCAAGGGAAAAAAATCTTTTGTTTCCAAATAGTCTGATGTCTACTGAAACCTCTGGGGGGGGGTCTCCATTCTTCACTGGGCCAGCAGGAAGACCTGAAAAATAAAAGAAATGAAAACCAAACAAAAGATTAAAAGTACCAAGGGGAAATCCTGGGTTATAGTAAACAGTTGCCTAAAAAAGACTTGTCTTTTGCTTCCTTTTAAAAGAGAGCACACAAAATCCTTTCATGTATATGCTGCCAGGCTCTGTCTCTTCAATATTTGTATGTTTGATACATTTTTTTCCGCTTAAATATATGGGTATCTCAACTACCCATAGCTTAATTCTATTTTTGGTTACCTAAATTGATAATTAGGAAATTTCACTAAGCTTGATATACCATGTCATTTATCAAACATGGGAAACATGAGCCACTTTAGGATTGCACAGTACTCTAAAAGTTGGATATAATGAGGGGCAGACACATAGAATTCACTCAGAAATAGTCTGAAAAATAGCCCAGGCTTTTTGCATCACTGACTTCTATGGGCTGAAAGGGTCATGTGAACCAGCCTCAAAGGAAATGAGAAGCATTATGTCTTGCTTGGCTTAAGGATTGCTTTGGATAAATTGCTATTTAGTTCCACTTTGGTAAAACAAAGATGATGATGAAACTCTGGCCAATTCATTAGAAGCCAGCTACAAGTTCTCTTGGAATTCTTATAATGACAGCTCGGATTAAAAGCTGCAAAATAAAACTGGAATCCTGGGTGCGAGATCCATGCTTTGATGTAATTTCTGAAACATTTGATTTTAAGAACCACTGATAGTTGTGATGGGACTACCCCAAGTTCCTAGGCTCTTTTCCCTTCTTATATAGCTCTGGTTGATATATGACCAAGACTTCCCATATATTCAAAGCCAAATTTGATAACAAAGCAGAGTCAAACACTGCCAAGAATTTGACTAGCTGCATTTTTTCTTGGTCCTCCTTCCACAGTTTTAAATGTGGACTTGATATATTTATTCTGGAAAGCATATCCCTAGATAGATGTTTCTGGCAAGACATTTTTCCACATAAAACATACTTTATATAGAGCTGGATGAATACTGGAAAAGTGCAAGTCATTGCTCATGTTTTTAAATGAATTTGCAGCAGCTTTCCTCCCTCCCTTTCCCTTTGCTTTCCTAAATATTCACCCCAACTGGTTTTGGTGCTATTTGACATAATATTTCTGTTTCAGAAGCACATCTGTGAATATTGACACTGGCAATGTTAAACAAGACATCAGATTAGGAAAACTGGAGAAAGTAAGTCTTCCTCACCTCAATGAACACAAATGCTATAGAAACTTCCACATTTCTGCAGGAACCATTCATTTTTCAACTACCCTTTTTTAGGCTGGGAATTCTGGGAGCTGTAGTTCTAACACATGTAGAAGGATACTGGAGAAAAAGATGGAGTATGTTTCTAATGGCCTCTTCTGATTTTTTTAATGCAAAATGGGAAACTACAAAAAAATTGCTATTCTTGGTATACCATTTTTAGCAAATTACTTACTCAGCATTATATTTATTCTATGTCATCTTATGTAGCAAAGAACTGGAGAGACCCATCAAAGATGCCTGAAATACATCATGTGCACATGAGTATGCATGCACTTAGCACAGTATAATAGCCCTGTTTTTACCAATAAATGCTTTTTTGGGGGGAGAGGGGTTTGTACAGTGTCACTATATTCCACAGTCAGTGAGGACATTTTACTGCTGTACTGACATTTTTTCAAAATTGTGTGAGGAAGTTGCCCAAAGAAAGGAGAGAAAACAAATGTATTGTTTTTATATTAGAAGGGTCAAAAATTGGCTTGACAACTACCAAGGTAGCACAGGTCATTTATAATTCTAAGTTTTCATATGGACACAACTCATTCATAAGCCTTCATGGACACTGATGTGACCTGGCCAGGGCTTTTTTTTGTCACAGAATGCCCAGAACGAAGTTTTGGCACCTTTTTTTGGATGGAACCTTGTAGGGTAGGCAAGGCGGTTTGTATGACATGTGTGAGTTCCGGCACCTTTTATTTTGTTTTTTACAAAAAAAGCACTGGACCTGGCTAATTATTTCTACAGTTGAGCAAGGCTTTGAAGGATGTCAGCCATATCCTGATGCTTCTAACTGAAGTATTAGAGCAGGGGTGTCAAACTCAATTAGATTGAGGGCCGGCATCAGCATTGCGGTTGACCTTGGGGGGGGGAGGGTGGGTGTGGCCAGGGTGGGTGTGGCCTACTGGGTGGGCATGGATAAGAGTGGGTGTGGCCTACCGGGGGCATGGCCAGCTCTACATCATTTGCGTAAAGGGTGCCTATGGGGGCCTGGCCAGGAGTGGGACAGATCTGAGGGTCTCTGGCAGAAGAGGGTGGGACCAGGACAAGTGCCAAAGCATGGTCCACTGGAGGAGCCTCACTGTTCCTCTGGATGGTGGTGCGGGCTGCCCGGAGCCCTTGGCAGCAGAGGTCAAATGCCCAGCCTGGCCCTCAAGCATCCACAGCAGTAAGCCCAGCCCCACTTCCCCAAGGGGGCACCCAGCTGCACTTACCTCCTCAAGGCTTCTGCTGCTGTGCTCTCCTTACCCAGATTGCTCATGATGGGTACGAGGGTAAAGTCAGAGGGAAGCCCATTCCCTCTCCGTGGGAGGAGACCTGGCTTTGTATCCTAAGCTTCCTTAGCAATAGGATGGGAGACCCCCAGGATAGGCCAGGAGGAGGGGACAAGGGGATGGTGAAAGGGCAGCAGGGCAAAACTAGGGCAGGAGTTCCCTCAGACCCTCCCTCTCCTTCTTTCCTTCCTTCCTTCCTAAGTACAGAGTGGTGGGAAAATATTTGAGATGAGGGAGGGAGAAAAACAGGCAAGAAATGCAGCTGGGGAGATGTCACCCTTCATGAGGAATGAAGAAATGCACCATCGCCTGTAAGTGGCCAGCACATGCCCCTCATCTACTTCACATATCTGGCTTGGTGGGTTCTGGGAGAGGGGATGCCATGAGCAATGTGAGAGTCAACATTACCTGTGCAATGCTGCCCAGCCCCCAGCCTGCCCAGTCTTGGCAGGCAGCGGGGCACTCTCCTCACAACGCTGACAGGCTGAGCCAGGCGGTGCGAAGCTCTTCAGCTTTGCACCTTGCCTGCTGAAACTGGGTAGGCTGGGGGCTAGGCAGCATTGCACTTCTCATCAGATTCGCACCACCCACAGGTCTTGGCTCTGTGAGGAGAGCACCCCGCTGCCTGCCAAAACTGGGCAGGCTGGGAGCTTCTTTTTGGATTCATGCCACCCAGTTCAGCCTCTTCGTGCTGTGAGGAGAGCGCCCCGCTGCCTGCCAAACTCCCTCCCCCAGAGCCCATCAAGCCAGATAGGTGAAGTAGGCGAGGGCCATTTGCTGGCCACTTCCAGGTGATGGTGCATTTCTTCATTCCTCACAAAGGCTGACACCTCCCTAGCATGCACCCAGGGGGCAGGGCCGACGCAGCAGGAGCTGGTTCCTTGCTGTTTCTAGACAGTCTTGTGGAGGTAAGACTGAATGCGTTTCAGCATAGATGACCACCACAAAATTGTACATTGGCTCCCAGCTGGCCTGGGCCAGGGCCAAGGCAGAGGGGGCCATTCCCTCACTGTTTCCAGGACGGCTTCATGGACCACATGAAACCACTTTGCCAGCCACATCCAGCCCCCAGGCCTTGTGTTTGACATGTCTGTATTAGAGTGTGCTATGGCAGAAAGTCCATGAGAGAAAGTGTGTGCTATGGCAGATATAGCCTCTCTACACACTTTATTTCCTTTACACATTTCCAATATTTGAGCTGTGAGATGTATTATTAAGTAGATATATTATTGTTATGCTTTCTTGATACATACATGCTGGCTGAGGAATTCTGGGAGTTGAAGTCCACAAGTCATAAAAGGGCCAAGTTTGAAGACCTCTGATATACACTATTTTCATTGCAATAATGTTATATGAATAAAAAAACCTCTACAGAACTTTATTCCTTGACTAACCTGTATTGAATTAAAAATAATTCTTTATAATGTTCTCTCAATGATGATGGATTTGGCATATTTATTTATAAGATTGATTAGTCAGCTTAGCAAACAACTCACAGAGTGACATATAGCATTTGCATATGTGTGCACATATTCACAGCCCCCAAACCTACATATACCTGCAAAAATATGCATAATAAGACAATTAATTGATAGCAGTCTAGTTTAAAATATAATAAGTCTCAGTAGCACCAACAGCTAAAAATATCACCGAGTTAAATACTTCAACTAGAACATAGCAGCCAAGAAAAAAAATCCACAGAGGATTGAAAAGCTTCTGAAAGAAATCAAACTAGGATCTTATCTAACATTGCAAAGGACAACAATGTAGGATCCAGGCAGACTTTGTGAGAGAACATTTCATAATTTAAGCTACCTGTTCATAAGTAGCCCCATAAGATTATTTAGAGCAAAGACACTGAGGCTATTTCAGGAAATGTAAAGAAATACATGGAAATAACTGGTTCTATAGATACTGTGCTCTATGCTCTGAAGGTTTATAATTTAACATAAGGCTTTTACCTAAACCTCAGATAGAAACTGAAACTAGAAAAGACAATGCATTGCAATATTCTCCCCTCCAGTCCCCTTTCTTGCCTGTCTTTATTAACAGAACTACCAGGATTGTCTCCACAGACAACTTTGTATCTAAAGGTATTCTAAATAGAAGGTTACTTGGACATAGATATATAAAGACAAGCTATTTATACCCAGTGAGGGTTAGAGCCTTCCATGACCTCTTCAGATGAATTATTCTGTTTTCTAAGAAACAGCAGGAACTACCTGAAGGAAAATTCCATCAAGACCAATCCTGAAGAATAATGGCCTAATTCAAATGACCTTGCAGAACTGTTGTCCAACATTCCAGATCCTAAAATCTTGGATTCAGAAAAAAGGGCACAGCAATGAATCTGCTTCTAAGTAGAACACCAAACAGTGAAATCAGTAATAGTTTGCTTGGTAATATTGTGAAATCACAACAACAAAACCACCACAATTTAAGGTAAGCAATGTGCTTGAGTGGACACCACAAGCTTCCAGGGTTAAAACATGGCCTTATTCAGATGTTGAATATCAATGTCAATATCAGTTTGATTTAAATACTTCCTGCTTAATTTGGATAATATGATCTCTACAAAAAATTGCTTATGCTCATCATAAGCTTATGGTTTTTGCTATAGAAAAACGTTGTACATAGACCATATTTTGGACCATTAACTCTGCTGTAAGTAAATACACACATAAAGACATATATGACAATCTTAAGGGGTGAAAATGCTCGTATTCTATAATTAGGTAAATCAAATTTATTATATTTTGAATAAATTGAATAAAGAAATTGAATAAAGAAATAAGGACACTGAATAAATATATAGATAAATATTTAAACTGTCTAATATATAAACCTCTGGAGCATAAAAACTTATGGGAAACAAATTAACAATGACACGACTGCCTCTTAATGACAAATAGATTCACAAGCAAATATACCCAGACTAGACACCTGATCTTTCAGAAATCAAAAAGTGTCTGGTAGAACCTTTTCAGAGTAACAGTTTGTTAAAGGCACATCATTCTACTACTTCACCTACATCTTGCATCTTCTTCTTATGGAAAAAGAGACAAAACTCTAGTTTTGGATTAGCCTCATTCTTGTGTTGCTGTAACAGCATGTGTGATAATGAAGGCTATGGCAGTAGGTGGAAGCAGTATGGACCTACCGATGGTAATCAAATAACCTGAGCTTGCTGGACTTCTCTATCTTCTCCAGAGGAGGACAAAGAGCTTAACACATCAGATCAAACCGGCTAGATAACACCTCTGCTTGAAGCACTGCATTTTAAATCTACAGGATTTGTGTTCTGGTGGTTTCCTGTTGGTGTTTAAGTAGCATGTTTATATCAAGGGTTCTTGACCTTAAAAAAACAAACAAGTCACAAAATGTCTGGGTAAAAATTCCCAGCTCTACTTTCAGAAAATGCTAATCCAAGTAGGAACAGTACACTACAAAAGCACATAACTCACCTCAAAGAAGAGCTATATGAATTAGATAGAATACTCTTTTTAGCTATCTAACTTAGGTGGCAGATTGCCCATCTAGTGAATTTCCTTTTTTCTAATTAAAAATTCATAGGAAACTCATCAGATTAGATCTAAGGAAGATGAGAAGTGCATTCAGAATTAAATTAAACACACACAGTATAGAAAATTAATCAGATTAGATTTTGGGAAAATGGGAATTATGTGCAGTGAGAGGGATAGAGGCTGAAGCATCAGGAAAGAAACATCTTTTCTTCAAAAATACATGTGTCTTGCAAAGGCACACAGCTTTTTAAGGACACTTCTCAGCTATTTTATATTTTAGTACCACACTGACCTCCAGCATAATTCTGTTTTCCCATTCTGTTGATGGATAAATACTAGCTGTGATCATTCTGCCTTGGGTTTGCTATACAGATAATGAAAATTCAAATTAATTCCACCTGGATTTCTTGTGGAATTACTTTTAGATTCTACCCCACTTAAGACCACCTTGCCAAACTACCAGGTCTAGAATGACAAAAACTGCTAAGAATTTCAGAAAGTAATTCAGTTGTGTCCCAAAGATGCTTTTTCACAAGGCAACTGGACTTTCTTGTTTTTCTTTGAAAATGTTTCACTTCTCATCCAAGAAGCTTCTTCAGCTCTGACTGGATGATGAGGAATGGAAGGATTTATACTCCTTGCAGACAGCTGGTCATTTGCATTCTTTTAGAGAGTCGTTGAGGCCACTTGGAGATTTAACTATGTCCTCAAGACCATCTGAGCAGTGCAAATGGGTGTGGAGCCTTCTTGGAACTGTTGAAAGGACTGTTTGTAGACTGGAGATAGATGATGTCGTATCCCTCCCTCGCTGTTGAGAGAGGACTATTCAATTTTGACATAGATGGCCTATTTGACCCCTCTTTCAAACCAGTGGTCCTCTCTGTCCAAAATGTGAACTTTGCTATCTTCGAAAGAGTGGCCTTTGTCTTTTAAATGAAGATGGACTGCTGAATCTTGTCCTGATGGGTTTGTTCTTCTATGTTGTGCCATGCGTTTATGAAGTGGTTGTTTTGTTTCCCCAATTTACAGATCTGCACATGCATTCTACTACATATACCACATTGTTCAGTTTGTGTCTGAATATTTTATCCTTGGGGTGGACAACTGTGTCTTAGTATGTTCTTGGATCTGAAGTTGTGTTTTTTCCTTCCCTTATACCATAGGGCAGTGTTTCCCAACCTCAGCAGATTTGTGTGGACTTCAACTCCCAGAATTCCCCAGCCAGATAGGCTGCTAGGGAATTCTGGGAGTTAAAGTCCACACATCCTAAAGCTGCTGAGGTTGAAAAACACTGCCATGGGGTATCCCATGTAGGGAAAAGTCAGCCAAAAGTATTTTGTTGCATATAGCCTAAAACTTAAATTTTTATTTTTATTTTATTTATTTATTATTTTTTGTGCAAGTGCCTCTGGGTAGCATAAAAATCCCCCAGTGTGACACTCATAAGCACCATTGTACTAGAAGAGACCTCACTTCACACCCACCAGGCTATTTTCAAATATTATTGTAGTATAAACAACATTAAAGGAATTCACATGGGCGAAGCAAAACTGCAGCCTCTAGGTTAATCTTGATTCCAAAGAATGTTCTGGGATTCCATATAGGTCCCATATTTTAAAAGTTATTACACTTTAAAATCATGTAAGTGTGTGTAAAGTATATGTTCTACCATGGAAAGTCTTTATTTTTTCCCCTCAAAATTAAAACTAATTCCAATAATTCAGGTCTATTTGTAAAGGGAATGATTGGAAAGCCTTTTGTTTTTCTCTCTATTTCTTCATAAAGTTAATATGAGTAGGTGGAATGTCGAGCAAATATAGAACAGTACATCATATTGTTGATGATTAAACAAAAAAAAACCAAATAAACTTTTATGAACTAATTTAAAATGAGCTGTAAACAGCTTCCCTAAATATTGCAACACATCTGTAGCTGTCAATTCTTGTTTTCCCCGAATGAATCTCTCTCTCTCTCTCTCTCTCTCTCTCTCTCTCTCTCTCTCTCTCTCTCTCTCTCTCTCTCTCTCTCTCTCTCTCTCTCTCTCTCTCTCTCTCTCTCTCTCTCTCTCTCTCTCTCTCTCTCTCTCTCTCTCTCTCTCTCTCGTCAAAATGTCGCCAAGATACTCTCAATCTTACATGGGAAAAGACCCGAATACGCCAAGACCTGCATATATTTCTTGTGTTCATTCGACGAAGTCCCATTCGTCATCTTCAGGCTGGTGCTTTCGGCTTTGTGCTTCTAGGAGCAATGTGTGACTGTAGCTGTTTCTTCCTTTTAACTGCCAGTGGGGGTTTGAACTGATTGGCTGGGAGCTCAGCTGTGTTCTGATTGGGTGAAGGTGTGTTCTGATTGGTTAGGGGCTTGGCTGTGCTCTGATTGGATGGGGGGTTGGCTGTGCTCTGATTGGATGGGGGAGTGTTCTGTTTGGGTGGGGGCTTTGTTGTGCTCAAGTTAGTCTGAGTTACAGGGGGATTAGAGATGGTGAGCTGCATAGATTAAGATTTCCTAGAGCTAGTACCATCCTTCTTCCCAAATTGTTCTCCTTTCTGCCTTCCTCCAGAATATACGCTGCCTTACCATGCTTTGACATTCTAATATCGAAACATCACTGTGTGGTTTCTTTGTTTATAACTATATGCAAATGCCCTGAAAAAGCCAAAGTATTCTGATTGGTAATGAGCATTATGAAAATCAGAGAAAGTGTCAGGAAGCAGTCTTACCAGAATGAGACTATAATTAATTACATTTGTAATGATCCTACAGTGAGTTGGCAATTTATAGGCAAATCACTTAATGCTTTTTGTGTGTGTGTATGTGCACACACATGCACACTCACACAAAAGGAACAGTAATGGCAAGTAATCAGGCATATTTGTAAATGGTATTTGGATCTGAATATCTCAGTATTAGTAACTGATTACTTAAAATTGCCTCATTTTCTTCTGGCTATATGGTTTATCCAGCGTTAGAGCACAGTCTTAAGTTGATAATATTTGATGAGTCTATATTATTTGAACTGAATAATATTTGATTTTAATACCAATCTGTCTCTGATATCTATCAAAATTTTCATGAGAATCAACCAGTCAGAATTAACTACTGTTAACTCAAACCACAGTTCTAATGATTCCTCCTGAAAACAAATGTCTTTGAACTCAGTGGGATTTGCCTTTATGAATATATATATTTCCAGGGGAGAGCATATATCTGCTAGTATATTGATGTGTCTTGGTTTCGATGGATGACAGAATAAGGGTTGAATTTGGAAAGGAATTGACAATTGTGTAATCCACCTCTAGAGTAAAAGAAAAGTTTTTGACAGACAACCAAGTGGACTTGTTGGAGACATAATGAAAGAATTGAATGGCAGATGTATCTGGAAGGTTAAACTAAATGATCTTAACATTCCTTTGAGATCTCAGAATCAATGAATTGTTGTATGACAATATTTGAGAACTGGTTGCCAGCCTTTCACTATGTCCACAACAGATAACAAATAAGCATCTTTTGAATGATATTAAAAGGGCAGAGAAAGAATAGGTAGAAAATATTAAATTTTGGGCCCAAAAAAGATTCCTCAAAGTTTCATCTTTACTAAAGGTCAAGTGACAGAGCTCCAAAAGATAACAATCAGGAAGTCTGTCTTTACTGGGCCTAGGGAAATGAAGTGCCACACTTATATTTTATTTCTCATAGTTGAGGAAAGTTATCTTTCTCAAATGAAATGATGTAGCTATGAAAATGAATTGAGAAGGGCAAATGCATTAGCAAACAAATTAGTCATAACAGCAAGTCTAGTCACACAGTTAGATTTATTTTCAGCTTCAGTTGAAGGATCATGAAAGGAAAGTTTTATTTCATTCCCACGATAAACTTGAAAGGCATGTTACAAAGTTTGTTAACTGGGCCATAATAAACCCACTGAGCTATAGGTCACAATCCATGAATCCATGCTATGAAGCGTTCAAATCAAGCTTCACTAATCTGGAACTCTCATCATCTGATTTAGTAACCTACCCAACATTTTGTACCTAATATAATGACTGAGACCCATAATCAGAGCATTGATTCAAATGACATGTTGGAAACCACAGTAAAAAGTCGTGGTGAATGTGTGACCCATAGAAAATATGTTTTATAGATATATCTTAGGAATAGATTAGGTTACTGTAAGAGCCTAATCAGGAATCAGTCAAAAACATTCAGTAGATTTAATTGATTTCTTCTGACCAGTTATTTACTAAGAGTTTGCATTAGGATGTATTATGAGAAAAAAATATTATTTTTTGTGTATAAGAAAAAAAAGAAAGTTAGAAAAAAATAAGATATATGCTTCCTTCAGAATGATTAAATTTCATCTTTTCTGATATTGATATTTACATTCATTTACTCAGTTGTTTGCTTCCTGTTCTACACTCTAGCTAAGAGATGCATTTTTTTCATGTCAGGGATTGGGCACTGCCTACTAGAAATGTGTACCCAGCTCCAAGTACAAACTGCTCTGTCTTCAGTGTTGACTGCTTGTTCTTTATATTAAGTTTTCATACCCCATAAGCTTGCAGAGGCACAGAAGTGTTAACCAAGCCCATGTGGAATCCTACATGCAGATTTGCAAAATGGATCCTACTGTATTGCATTAGGCTTTCAGCTGCTTCTGCCACAGCATCAGAAATCACCTATGGAGAGTTTGCATACATTCAGTTTCTTTCTTAAACACTGCTATTATGTACTCTACTTGGCACTGCTTCCTTTCCTTACTGACTTCACAGGCTGTTAGCAGCTAAGTGACAGTGGAATGCTTCTTCTATCTTCTATTCTTCTCTTCCCTGCTGTTAAGCCATTGATTTGGGAAACTCACTAAACTAAAAAAAATCATTAAACTAAAAAAAAAAATGTAAAATCAGAATTGCTTGAGAATTATGCCTAAACTAGTATATCCTATTTTGGCCTGCACTGGCTATTGGGATATATTATAATTAATTCTTGTGTTCATTAGTCCTGTCCTTCCTCCTTCTGACCTTCCTTGATTGCATGGGAAAGTCTGAAGGAAGACTATGGCTTGAGCTGAGATTACTTGAATGTAGAGGACTCTGCATTCTACTTTCATGTAAGGGAATATATGTAGTAGTCATGGTTGTGAAAGTTGGATCCTTAAAAAAGCAAGACAGGGAGAAAACCAACCCATTTGAACTGTGGTGCTGGAGAAGACTTCTGTGTATTCCTTGGACAGCAAAGGTGACTAACAAGCAAGTACTGGAGTGCATAACACTAGGCATGTCACTGGAAGGAAAAATCTTAATACATCTCACTTATTTTGGCCATGTCATGTGGGGGAATTCACTGGAGAAAGCAATTGCATTGGGAAGAGTTAGCAGTAAAAGGAAACTACGCTGCCAAAGAACACGATGGCTGGACACCATCAAAGAGGGCGGTCATTATGTTGAAGAGGAATTGATGAAGTGGATAGTGGGTCTTGGGACCCTAACTCTTTTCCTATAATGCAGTTTTTACCTCCTAAGCCAGCAGTGGCCAATCCTGTGGTGAAAAGAAATGTTGAATACCAACAGATTTAGCCCACAATAATGCTAAATCCAGATTCAGGATAGGATAGATTCATTGGGAGTCTGACACAGAAGAAAAATAATATAACCCTTGCAAGATGCTGTGGTTATTATTGATGTTCTTCTCTTCATTTGCTTCTAGTCACAGACATTCTGGATAACCATTGTGCCTCTTAGAGAAATTCAGAACCTTTATGTGTGCATAATATAAATTAGATAATCAATCAAATCTTTATTATAGTCAAAGACTGGCATAAGGAGGAAGAGGTGCCGTCAATTAAAAAAACATAAAAAGTACATCAAAGGCTACAAAAATAATAAAAAGCTAAAAACAACATAAGAACATAAGAAGAGCCATGCTGAATCAGGCCAAAGCCCATCGAGTCCAGCATTATATGTGGAAAAGAAAAGCATAAAAGGAATTTATACGAACGTGTAGGAGCATTAGATGAGTGTAGGAAAACATAAACATTAGTATATAGCAAACTATGACTGTCACAGTGCAGAGCACTTTAGAATAATGAACTAGATGCCCATCAATGCTAGCTTATGATACATATCATCATGTGATGGATTTTTTATACTGCTGTGCAGAATTTGGCAACATTATATATTGTAGCAGGATCAATATCTAAGAGCAGGAACAAGTTGTGCTATGTGCCCTGGGTACAGTAGTACAAATGCTTCTACAATACAGACACTGGAGGAATATATGCTCTGTTGTATTTGTATATTCCTATAGCAGCCTTTAAGGACAGCTGTGGGAAGCTTGACACTGTGTCAGAGTAAAGGCCTTCCAGTGGTTAGGCAGTTTGCGGTTAATTAAGTATGGCATGGGAGGTAAAATACCTGTTGAATTCACTGTCAATACACTTTTGAGGTCTAGCTAGGTTCAAATGACACTCTGTATCTGCAATTTAACGAGGACTTTGGCCTATCATATCCTATGCTGAATAGAAAACTAGGAGTGGACCCAAGGATGAAATGTTAGTGGTCGATGCCTATTTCCATGTGGTCTGAAAGTCATTCCTCATATTTAATGGGTCAGATTAAAGGAGGAAAAGGGATAGTTAGAGCCAATAATTGAGTCATCCACACTTTAGTCTCCATTTTCATGAGACATGCCTCTTGTCTCAGGGTGGCATTAGAGTCATATTTTGGTATTTGAAGAGCCAATGTTAAATATTGGATTGAACAATGGCCACAGCTGGGACTGTAGAGAAGTTGTGCTATTGGCTTGGCCTTGGGCAATCTGAGTACTTCAGGAATATAGCAGCTACCTCTTATCTTGAGGAATTTAAGGATGGCAGATGAGTTCCTATGTGCATTTTCAGTCCCTATGGGATTTCCTGTCGTTAGTAGACTACTAGGAAATAGAAAACCATTCATCTTTTGCAAATACCATGGTTTTGGTTTATTGGTAGTTGAATTCTATCTGATTTTCCCTGCTATACTGGGTTAGTGGTCTCAATGTTCAATTAAGGCCAATAGCTGTTCTTGAAAATATTGCTGCAACGTCTGCATAAAGTAGAACAGAGAATTGTCTTCCAGCAAGTTTTGGAGGATGAAAAATCTGTGCAATGGAGATTGCCTGTCTTGGATTGATACAGAAATTGAATAAGAGTGGGACCTATCTGCAGCCTTGTTGATACCTTTCTCAATTACTACGGCAATGGTGAGATGGCACTATGGATTACATCTTAGTTTGCGTGATGTCAAATTTACCTTTTAAATACATAAAACAAAATATAATTGCATTCTGGTTATTGTTTGCCAGAAAAGCAGCTGAGTGTGGCTTATTCTTTATTGCCATTCTTGTCATTTTTATTATGCAACTCCATGCTTTTAAAATAACCCTGTTCTCTACAGAATTATGTTAGGTCTTAATTTCTTCTAATCGTACTCCCTAAAGATTGTACAAAACAGTTCAAACTTCAAACAAAAGGTCCTGCCTGCTTTACCTTTCTATAGCCTCAACAGATAAAGGCAAGATAACTCTCGGTTTCTAAACACCAGTTAATAAGGAAGGGGCCAGGGTTCCTCTGAGTGGCTGGATCTTAAATTGTTTAGCAGGTTAATTATTACTTTAGGGAGTTTTTGTTTAATTTGCTATGGAAAAAAAACTTTTATCACATAGTTTAAAAAGTGCTGAGGTTTCTTTTTTAAGATGTAGAAGCACGTAGCAACATGAAGAACATTCATGCAGATTAAGTGCTCTTTAGAGTATTAGAAACCATTTAATCTGTATAAATATGCTTTAGGGTTGCCTGGTTTTTATAACACCTTGAGAAGGAATTGCAATGGAGAAGTAGTTGTGCAAAGCATTTATTTAAAAGAAGATATATAATCAGCAGCAAACTGAGTTCACAATGACTAATGTCAGTACAGTGCCTTATTTTTGTATGTGTTTGTACCTCATTTGGTCTATATTACTGTAAGTGATAAACCGGGTTTCGTATTGTATGCTCTATTACGTTGAAAATTCAATTTTTTGTAATGACTACTTCTGTTGATAAGCTTGAGCTATGGCTGAGTACTGAATAGTTTTACTTTGAAAACCAACGTGCCAGGAACGATTTACCTGTTGAAATGTAAATAGTACTTGCCAGATAGCTTACTGTATATTCTAACTTTCTTCCATGCCTCACAAAGGCCGCCCTTGAAATTTTTGTGAATTTTCTGTAATTATTAATGGCATTGAAAGGAATGCATGGCACTGCTCCAAGCAATTTTGGAACATTATTTATTTTGCTTTCTGGCTTATGTTGCCACTTATTCCAATAATCCCTTATACTATGGTTTATTTCCAAAATAGACTTTGAATTTGTTGTGGACTACTCCAAAGGATAGCTTACATACCCAGAGAGGAATCCAGGTTCTAAATTTAATAAATGTGGTTATGTGTCAGTGTATTGTTCAAGGATTTAGTAATAAATACTGCTCAAAAAAATAAAGGGAACACATTCGATAAGAAATCCTATAGGATGTGTTCCCTTTATTTTTTTGAGCAGTATATTTTAGATACCATTTACAACCAACAATGAAAATTTTCTCTTTCACTTTGGATGTAACCTTTTGCTATGAATTCTGGACCTATTATCACAGGGGGGGGAGAATTCACTCTAATGCTGAACCAACCATCATGCTCTCATAAATCTTAGCCATCTAGGAGCTTGCCTTAGCTCAAGAGATAGATCACAGCCAAATTACAAGGATGACCCATTGTCACTGTATACAATAGCAAAATAAGTCACCCTTTTAATCTGCTTACTACCGGTAGTACTTGTAGAAGTAAATTCAGTTTAGTTCAATGGGGATTACTTAAGTCTCTGATATTGCAAGAGTGAGTAGATTTTTTTCTGTTTTCTTTTGTTACCCCTATAGCTGTGAAGATAAAGTTACTGACAAATTCTTGTTCAGCGTAGCCCTTAGAAGAGCATTCCCATTCCAAAAGCCTTAATGATATTATTGGCTAGAATTTAGGGATACTTTAATCAGAATATGCAGGAGCCTTGTTTAGTCATCTAATAGCAAGATATTATATAAAGAGTATAAGAGTTCTAGTCTTGGCGAAAGGGCTTATATTTTAAAAAAGTGAGTTTGTTATAAAGTGTGTAGTAAGGAGAACTTGCTGTCTGTGAAACCACAGCCGAGCAAATCTGACTCAGGTTTAAAGCTTAGAAACTTAGATTTGGAAAAATGCATCACTGGTTGCAAAGCATAGAAGCATTTGGTACACTTGGGCCCAGTTTCTAGTTATAAAGTATCACTGTCTCTTTGGCTTTCTATCTAGGGAACTTTAAAAAGAGTTATTATTTCTTGTTGCTCTGATACAACAAATATGGAATCATACTGAGAATGTGTAAATGAGGATAAAATAGATAATCCACCCTCAGAATTACTCTTCAAATATATATGGCTTTCAATTCTCATAATTTTCAGTCATATGGTATTTGTTCCTGTTGGCTAGGGACTATGAAGCAATTAAATCCATTATTTCAAGAGGACATTAGAAGTATTATAATCTAAATTAATGGTAGCTTCATTGGAAGACTTAATGTGTTTGAAAAGCATGGTATGCCATGTTCATTGATTTTAAATCATTGTGATGTGAATCTGGCTATTGTGACTTATACAATAGTTTTTAAGATCTGTCATGATATGTGCATTCAGCTTGATATGGCTTATTCAACATTGATGGTTAAACAAATTGTGGTTTAATACAGCATGCAAACTTATGGTTTATCTATTAAAAATGTATTCTCAAAATATTCATTCGTATAAAGGAGCATGCTGCCCTAGACTGATGGACCAACATTGACTACTGTTATTTGAAATGACAATAAAGAATGAAACAATGCAATTTTTATTCAAAATTGATCTATACCCCATTTATGCTTATTTTAACCCTATAATTCAGTTTTATGCTTGAACAATACATTGCCAATATTTCAAATTAATTAATTATTGTGTAATAAGAAATTTTCTAGTATACTGTCACAGTGCCAAGATGGAGAGTGTCAGGGCAAAATACATAAAAGTATTACTGAACAAAAAATGCCAGTTTGCTTGGAGGATGAAACCTAAACCAGAGAGTCCATCCATAAAATAAACAATAGACATTGTTAGTGGAATCAGTTCTATTAAGTAATTCTAACAAATGAGAATGCAAACCACACGGCTATTCTTGCACTATTTTATGTGTAGAAGGGAAGAATGTATAAAAGTATTTTCTTTCTGAAATATTGATATGTAAAGAGCAAAATTCATGGTGGCATCCTCACAACAAATTTCATTGTTTTAAAAATGGCTTCATTATTCATTTACCAGTATTGGACAAACTTTCAGCAACCAGTGGCAATAGTTTTTTTTTTTAAATAGAGTTTAGAACTTGAGGGACCACAAGATGAAATATGATGTGTTAATAAGGGAAAGGGTAAAGCCGAGATTTCTAAGAAGAGAGTTTGGGAAAATACTGGGTTTTTTTTTAATATATAAAATTCTTTTATTAAAACAATCAACATTGAACATAAAAACATATTGTGCAGCAATCATCATGGCACCTGATATACAATACTAAGTATTGCTTTGATGGGTTAAACCTCATGCGGTCTTTCCTTTCTCTCTATTCCACCAAACCTTTGCAAAATCAAAATGGGTATTAAAAAAGGCAGACACTGTTTACCCCTGCAGTTAACATCTTACTTGCATTGAACTTAGCTTTTGTTTCAGGTGTATATTAACCAAGTCCTTAAAGAAGCCCTTTAATTGCTCTTTTTGTGTGTGCAAGATTTCTTATCCCTATTCACACCTTTACCTTTCTGGATTGTTGGCAAATGCTAATGGGCATCTTGAATCCCAAGTGTACCAAAAAAAAAAAAAAAACCCAAACCCATTTTGGTCTGCTGTGGTTATAGGAATTTAGAAGGTTCTCCTCCCTGGACCATTACTCACCTCTACAAGTCTTCATGGATTTTGTTTTTATAAATGTTTTATTAATTTTCTATTTTCACAAACAAGTGCTCAATAGACAACGTGATGACTGAGTCCATTAAAAATTTATGATATAAGTTTTTCCAACTAGGTCCAATGTTACACCCGACAGTACATCCTCTCTTCTTCTGATAATAACAATTTTTCCGCATTAAGCAAACACACTTCTTATTATTGTTAGTAAACATACAATTGCATATCAACATTTGTTACATTTTTCTAATAATATCAATAATATCAGTTTAGAATCTCTTTCCTAGCCAAAACATATCTTAATTGCATTTGCATTAAATTTCCGCTTATTTAATCCTATTTTTGCTTTATTTTCAGTTTTAATTTCCCATCCATGTTCAAAGTGTCCCAATCATTTATAATTTCAAAACAAGTTGTATTTGGGCAACCAAAATAATCCCTTATTCAAAGTTCTTAACATATTTTTAGTCTTCATGGATTTTTTTTAAAAAAGAGCTTTTTTCCTATGAAATCTGTCTGTGGCACTAGCCTCTTACTTTTTATTTTGTCATTTCGCAAAATATTGAGAAGTGGGGGCGGGAATCTGTGCTAGTACCAGTAAATGTTAGCATACCTTTTAAAAATAATCTTGCTTTAGCTTCTTAGGAAATAAACAGCTGGATTTCACTGGAATGCTTCCCAACTGCTCACTCCTCATTTCTTATCTTTTATCTTAATCAAGCTTATGAACTGGAATTTAGGAGGTTGGTTGCATAGTTTTGACAGTCCAGTGATTTTGCCAGATAGCTTTTTCATGTTGCCTGCCCTTCCTCAATTTGTAATCGACACACAGTATCTACATGTCTGATAATGAACTCAGATAGTGTGAAAATGATAAAACTGTAATTTGTAGGATGGTCCTGTGATGTGTGAAGCAGCATTTGCCATCCCCACCCTTCAGTTGGTAAAAGAAGCATTGCCAAATCCCCATCTCAATATTTTATTTAAAATGATTGTAATGATACAAGAAGCCCAACACATATATACAAAATCTAATACCAGAAGCAGCTGATGGTGAGGAAGGAGGAAATTTTTTGAAACTGCTCTTTCTCTGGCCCATGGACGATGCTTCTTTCTTTTTCTTGCAGTGATTTTTTTTCTGCAAGCAGAAGTTCCAGTTTCTCCCAATTGCAAATGGACAACAATGTATTACTTCTTCTCTGCAATTGCAGTGCAAGAATGGAGGCATTTTGGAACCTTCCAAACGTGTTTCATTTTAAATTGCAACAACATCAAGAGCAACAACGTGAGAGCAGTTGTTCAAAAATTCAGGAAATAGTTAACCTTGGTATAGGACATATTGGTTCTATTTATAGAGTACCATATGATGACCAATGACTCATTCAGTGACTGAAAGGAAGCTGGAAGACTGCCACTTCCTGCCCTTGTGTTCTGCCAGAGCACTATCTGTTTGTCTGTCTGTCTATCTATCTTTCTATCCCTCCACATAGTTGATCAGATTGGTAGCACTTCAGATAGAATGGGCTTACATGTTGTCCCTTTCTGCCTTCCACCCCAAGGCACTACCAAAGGATCTGCCGAACTGCTGCTTAGGGCTTCTTTAGACATATTTCTTCCCTCTGGATTTTGGGAACTATTCTCTGTGGCCATGGTTGCAGAAGAAATTGGATGCCTAGCTGTTATGGAAGCCATCTGCCAGATAATACCTGACTAACAGGTCTTTGGGTCTTCGGGTTTTCTCCCACGTAGAATTTGAAGTGTCTTGGCGACGTTTTGACGAAGTCTCATTCGTCATCTTCAGGCTGGTGCTTTTTGCTTCTGCTTCTAGGAGCAATGTGTGGTTGTAACTGTTTCTTCCTTTTAACTGCCAGTGGGGGTTTGAACTGATTGGCTGGAAGCTTGGCTATGTTCTGATTGGGTGGAGGTGTGTTCTGATTGGTTAGGGGCTTGGCTGTGCTCTGATTGGCTGGGGGGTTGGCTGTGTTCTGATTGGCTGGGGGAGTGTTCTGTTTGGGTGGGGGCTTTGTTGTGCTGGAGAGGTTCAAAGTGGCCAATGATGCAGCTGTGGTCGTGCCTCATCATCGGTGTGGGTTTGGGTTTGCTTTTTGCATGGATGTGTGGTGGTGGTATCCTGTGTGGTTCTGGTGTCATTCTTTGTGTTAGGGCTTCGCCTGTCAATAAGGGCGGGTTTCCGGCTTTTTGAGCGTTTAGCGTACTCAAGAGGCAGCTTGGGCGGCGTTAATCCGCTGCATGGTGAGGAAACCGGAGAGCTTACCGGAAGGCTTTTTCTGAACCGTTAACGCCCTTCCACCTTTTGTTGGTGGGAACTATATATGTAGTATCCACATACTCAGGCCTACGAAATTACCGGCTACGTGATTGTTGATCCCGCCCAGAAGATTTACTTGGCAAAGATATATAATACTGTTTGAAAACAATGGAGACTGAACAGCAAGAGGAGACCTTTACTAACACAGAGACAAATGGCAAACGACCAGCTGAAGATATAGAAGAGGAACAGGCCTTCAAAAGGTCAAGGAACACTGATGAGATGGTGGAATTGCGCATTCTGCTTCAGAGTAAAAATGCTGGAGCAGTAATTGGCAAAGGTGGCAAAAATATTAAAGCACTTCGTACAGACTACAATGCCAGTGTTTCAGTCCCAGACAGCAGTGGCCCCGAGCGTATACTGAGTATAAGTGCAGATATTGAAACAATTGGAGAAATTCTGAAGAAAATTATCCCAACATTGGAGGAGTACCAGCATTACAAAGGAAGTGACTTTGACTGTGAATTGAGACTATTGATTCACCAGAGTTTGGCTGGAGGAATTATTGGTGTCAAGGGTGCTAAAATCAAAGAACTTCGAGAGAACACTCAAACCACTATTAAGCTTTTCCAAGAATGTTGCCCTCATTCTTCTGACAGAGTGGTACTAATTGGTGGAAAACCTGATAGAGTTGTGGAATGCATCAAAATAATACTGGACCTTATATCAGAGTCACCAATAAAAGGACGTGCACAGCCTTATGACCCCAATTTTTATGATGAAACTTATGACTATGGTGGATTTACAATGATGTTTGATGACAGAAGAGGGCGTCCTGTGGGGTTTCCAATGCGGGGCAGAGGGGGCTTTGATCGAATGCCTCCTGGCCGTGGTCGCCCCATGCCTCCATGAAGAGATTATGATGATATGAGCCCTCGCAGAGGACCACCTCCACCTCCTCCAGGTCGTGGTGGTAGAGGTGGCAGCAGAGCTCGTAATCTTCCTCTGCCGCCGCCTCCTCCTCCAAGAGGCGGGGACCTTATGTCTTACGATCGAAGAGGCAGACCTGGGGATCGTTACGATGGAATGCCCTGAATTGCTATCGTCCTTCTAAGGCTGCAGATGACCCTCACTTGAGTGGGAAGCTCTATTGGATCCAAAATTCTTCACTGAAGATTCTTTGTATTTATTGTATAACTGGAGCAAGTCTGGATTAATGAACATTGTTATAGTGTATTTCAGTCTGTAACTCAGCAATAAATAACATTTTGTGTATGAGTATGCTTAAATTGCCAGTAAAAAAAAAAAAAATAAGGGCGGGTTTCCAAATGGCTGGTAGGCGGGAGGTATCATCTCATTTGTTCATGCTGTGAAGGCGTTTTTCTATCTCGATGGCTTCTCTGATTATTCTGTTATTAAAGTGTTCAGTTTTGGCAATAGTTCTGGTCTTTTTGAAATCAATTTCATGTCCTGTGGCTTTAAGATGTTGGACCAGGGAAGAAGTTGGTTCCTCTTTTTTGACTGAGTTTTTGTGTTCTTCAATGCGTGCACTTATTCTTCTGTTGGTTTGTCCAATGTATGTAGTGGGGCAAGCAGTACATGGGATTTCATATACTCCTTGATTTTCTAACTCAATTTTGTCTTTAGGGTTTCTTAGGATGGTGGATATTTTTCTGTTTGTGCAGAATGCTGTCCTGATGTTATGTTTGTGAAGGATTTTGCTGATCTTGTCTGTGGTGCCTTTTATGTATGGGAGGAGGGCTTTGCTGTTTTCTTGTTCTCTGTCTTGGATTTTAGTGGGAGATTCTTTTTGTATTAAGTTGGAAATACAGGATACCACCACCACACATCCACGCAAAAAGCAAACCCAAACCCACACCGATGATGAGGCACGACCACAGACCAGGAGCCAGACCACAGCTGCATCATTGGCCACTTTGAACCTCTCCAGCACAACAAAGCCCCCACCCAAACAGAACACTCCCCCAGCCAATCAGAACACAGCCAACCCCCCAGCCAATCAGACCACAGCCAAGCCCCTAACCAATCAGAACACACCTCCACCCAATCAGAACATAGCCAAGCTTCCAGCCAATCAGTTCAAACCCCCACTGGCAGTTAAAAGGAAGAAACAGTTACGACCACACATTGCTCCTAGAAGCAGAAGCAAAAAGCACCAGCCTGAAGATGACGAATGAGACTTCGTCGAAACGTCGCCAAGACACTTCAAATTCTACGTGGGAGAAAACCCGAAGAACCAAAGACCTACATACAAACACCCGCAAAAATGGGGTGGGCACAGTTTTGATGTGATGCATTTGGCCCGCGGGCTGGCAGTTTGATGCCCCTGATATAGATTTAATGCTAAAGAGAGCTAGACTTGTGCTACCCAGAAAATCAGTTTTAAACCAGGGAAGAGCACTGGCCCCTGCCAGTTATGTATTCCCGATTCAATTTCTACTCAGTGTATCATAGCTATTCCACTGCTTCCTCAAACAAGACATTTTACCATGACCAGACTTTTTTTTTTACAATTATATTTCTTGGCCGAGGGCATTTGTATTATTCTATGCCAACTCTATGGCTGTCTGTAGGCTATTTTCAGTGCTGTTAGTCACAGCAATATCTGTTGGCACCATTGCATTTCTTTGCAGCACCAGTCAAGGACAGAGTTTACGCTTCACTTCACTTCGCTTCACCATCACCTTTCCTCTCTTCAGCTGGGCTATTTTTTGATGCAGATTTAATGAGAATTTAGAAATAACTTGACTGACAAGTTACAGGCACAATGCACTTCCACACCTGTGACTGATTGTTGGCCAACTTGAAAAATATCACCATTCCCAGTATCTGTCCACACTCACCAAACTTTGTCCCACCCCATGCTAGGAAGTTTGATATGGGGTTGTTTTCTTGCCTGCATGTGATGCTTGATGGGAAGGGAAACAAAACCAGGGCAATTCACCAATTGCTTTTCTTAACCTGTTATGTACTAAAATAGCAAGGCCACCATCAATCACCAGGCTCTTTTTATTGTGAAAGAATAGGATTTGGCAATTGGGGCAACAAACTTTATGTCCACATTCTTTTCGGCTGAGTCAAGGACTGGTGGAGAGCATTTTAATGACCATCTATGTCTTCAGGTGAAAAGCTGTTGGCATCAGTTCCCTAGATGGCACCCCACCAGGCTCTTGCTGTATCTAGTACATAGAGATTATCAGGTGCTCATTGGCTTTGTTTCTTCTTTCTCCTAGAATTTATTTAATATAATACTAAGGATCATCTTACTACACTTCATTAGAAAGAAGAAAAATATGTTTCTCTCTTTAAATCTGGCCCAACCTTTGTGAACTTTAGATGTTATAAGGATCAGCAAGCTGTTTACAAGCCTGGTCATTTTAATATTGTTCTTGATTTTAATTTCTTTGTTCACAGTGGCTAAATAAAGAAAGATTAATCCTTGTTTATGGTTGAAGCACCACTTGACTCTGAATAGGATCAGGTTGGGAATTTTGTTTTCTGCCAGACCTTTCTCTCCTGCTGGCAACAGGAGTTTTGCTTCGGTCATTTACCTTCTGGATATCTACAAGTCCTTACAATTAAGCAATTCACTTCCCATTATCATCCTCCAAAGAAATCCTTCCTGGATTTTTAATGGAGTTTTCATGGTAGTGGGTGGAGAGATATGCCCTCTATCTATATGTATAAAAAATCAAGATGACTATATAAGCATTATTTCAAAACAAAACTTGCAATAGCACCATCTAACACATGCTTAGTCAGAAGAAAGCCCAGCTGCTTATCTCTTTTAGTCATGGAGTGCAGTCCTAAATTGCTAGTAAGTTTGCAGGCATGCCTGAAATTAGTGGCAGTCCAAGCCTAGAAGAAAGTATTGATTTCATCAGTAAATTAATTTGGCTTCTAAGTCTTGTGGATTTGTTTGGGAGTTTCATGAACCTTTTCTCATAGAAGAGTCACTCTAATGTCGTGAGAAGCATACTATTGAAGTCTGCAGCTTTTTCAACAAACAGAGGCCTACAATTGACTTGCCTGTTCTATACTAACCCCCCTCAGTCATTTGGTGTAGGATTTGAAAACACAAAAGCTAACCATGTTTTATTTACAGGGTAATCACATGCCCCTGTTTAAATTATTGGAAATGACCAAAAATATGATAATTTCCACTATAAAATTTCTACTTCATGAATTGAAAACTTGAACCCTTACAGCCACATTTGGCCCCAAAACAGTTTTCAAAAGATAATGGTACTGGCCATCTTGTAATAGCAAGTACATTACTTGGATTGGTACAAATTATCGGGATAGCGAAAGAGTTGGGTATAGGAACAAGGATTAAAATGCTTACTGACAAGGAAAGTTATATAGCTTCACTCTTCCAGGGAAAGCAGAGTAGGCCAGCCACTGACCTCCCTTTCTTTCAGACTGCAATCTAATCAAGGAAGTCAAAAGAAGGTTCCTGTTTTTTAATGGCAGCTCAGAAGTAGGTAAAATATTACCCACAATTTACTCCTGGATTAAAGTGGTAACCTCATATATATTACAGAGACCTGGCTAAGGAAAGAACAGGGAGCTAATTTTTCCCAGCATTGCCCACCAAAATATTCTGTGAAGTAGTAGGCTAGAGTTGAAAAGTAGCAAGTCCACAGTCTGTATGATCAACACTGCCAATTGACAATCGGCCAATTCTGAGTTTTTACTGCTGTGTAAGGTGGTGGTGCTGAAACTCTAACAGTGTAAAAATAGTGTACTGTTTTGCTGTGCTGCAGATTCATCCTGAATTTCATTCTGAACTAGCCAGAGTAATATTTGGTATGTGGCTACCCAAGATTTATTGACCTGGACAATTTCAGTGTCCATGCTGAGTTTGCTCAGTAGGAGTAGCTCAGGATTTCATGTTGGTCCTGACAATCATGGAGGTTCTCAATTGATATTTTTAGTATGTGCTATAAATATCTACAAGACTAGAAAACCTATGGATCCAAATGGTTTTCTGAAGATAGTTGGGGAATCTCCTTATCTGTCAGCAATACTGTTGAAGTCCTGGCTGACCTGTAGCTCTGCAGATGGCCCAGGAAGTTGACATTACTACCAAGCATGCTCTTCCTTCTATTGGAACTTGTCATCTCTTAGTTAAGAGTTAACTAAGGAAGTTAAGAACAATGAAATGGAGAGTTAGAAGACTGGAGTGTGGATGTAGCCATGCTCATGATGAATTAGACTGAACACAAACTAAGGCTGTCTGAAAAAGCCATTTGAAGTATTTATGGAGATTCTCAGTCATCCAGGCCATGGTTGTCCTAAAGCTGCTTTTTTCAAAAGGCAACTGGAAGCTGAGGATGTTTCTTGGATGAAAAGTGAAACATCTTCAAGAGAAAAAAAAGAGCCCGGTTGCCTTTTGAAAGAAACACATTTGGGACAGCCATTTGAAGTATTATTCCACGTTATTAGGTGCAGTGGGGAACATTTATTTCTAAGTCTCCATTGTATTTCCATAGAACAAGCTGGTGATGCTTTTCCAAACTGTGTGGCATATTCAGGGAGGGTGGCTGGAACAATCTGAGGCTCACCAAAATGAATTCTCTTTGTTTTGTATAGAAAATGGTGAATAGGTTAATCTCCCTTTGCTAGAATAGGTTACAGGGATTCTTTTCAATTTACACATCTCCAAGGAGTGAATGGGGTGTGTAGAGAGGCCTATATCTTGCTTATTCAAACATTGTTCTTCCTATTTGATAGAACAGTTTGGAGTGATCTCATAATTCATGAAATTGTATAATTTTTCTTTGAATAGAGGATATGTCTCTGCCTAAGTGAAGAAAACACTTCAAAGATCCCTACTGGGAAACGCTCTCCCTTGTCTTGGAAAAACTTTTTAATTATAGGACAGGAGTAAAATCTTATCTTTTTCAATGAACTTTTAGTTGTCAATTTTTTCAATGATTGATCTTTTAGTTTGATTTTAATTGCATATTTTGTGATATGTGTTTGCTTTTTTACATTTTTGTGAGCATTCTTGAATGTTTGAATAAATAGAAAAGTGAGACTCAGTAATAAATAATAATAAATAAAAAAGGACCTAGAATGACCTAGAAAACTTTTGAACATAGAAATGGAGTTTGTTTAAATAATGTAGACTATGTAGACAAAGAACAAATCAGTCCTGTTGTTTTTATATCATATTTTTATTTCTTCCTCTTAACTTTATTCTACACACTTTTACACCAATTTGCCTTGTATTTTTAAAATGTCCATATATAAATTCATAAGTTTCCTTTACATTTCTCCTATTGCAAATATTTTATATGCAACTTTAACAAATTCATTTCTCAAAAACCCTCAACAGAACCGCATCTACATGGAGGGAAGTGTGTAGTGGGGTGCCGCAGGCTCTGTTCTGGACCCAGTGCTCTTCAACATCTCCATCAACTATTTGGATGAGGGGATAGATGGGGAACTCATCAAATTTGCAGATGACACCAAGCTGGCAGGAATAGCCAACACTCCAGAAGCCAGGCTTAGGATACAGGAAGATCTGGACAGACTTGAACACTGGACTGGAGGCTAAAACATATAAGGAACGGTTGCTGGAATTGGGTATGTCTAGTTTAATGAAGAGAAGGACAAGGGGGACATGATAGCAGTGTTTCAATATCTCAGGGGCTGCCACAAAGAAGATGGAGTCAAGCTATTCTCCAAGGCACCTGAAGGCAGGGCAAGAAGCAACGGATGGAAACTAATCAGGAGAGAAACAACCTAGAACTAAGGAGAAACTTCCTGACAGTTAGAACAATTAACCAGTGGAACAACCTGCCTCCAGAAGCGGTGAATGCTCCAACATTGGACATTTTTAAGAAGAGACTAGACAGCCATTTGTCTGAAATGGTATAGGATTACCTGCCTGAGCAGGGAGTTGGACTTGATGACCTCCAAGGTCTCTTCCAACTTTATTATTATTATTATATAATGCATATTGTATTTTATTCTTATCAGTTTGGGCCTTTTAAAATTTTAATCAAAGAACTGCATTACAGCAGGAGCAATGTGAGTACCATAGGATAATATCACTTCAGTATGTAGGTATTAAAATGTGAAGTAAATCAATAGTTTTCCTGAAATCCCATCCTTTTTTAATAAAATGAGTTATATTACAAAAACTAAAGTTTCCTTACATTGGATTGTAGGCACCTTTCTTTGTCTTTTTAATTTTTAATTTTTAGTGTAGCAACATGGAAGAATTCAGTGATCAGATATATGCCTATGCCCCCCTTCAGTTGATTTATAAATTCTAAGCCCTGTGCAGTCATGATTTTATGTTAATTAGCTTATTCCACTTGATGTTATGTTAGAGTTGGGTCAGTGCTTATCTTGCTTATCCTTATAAACAACTTTTATCTTGGAAATCACAAGAAATAGAACCCTGAAAGATTTGAAATAATCAGAACAACAGGGATAGGTAACAAAAATAAAAGTTTTAATGAGTAAGAAGTAAAAGTGAATTACTGCTTAGGGAAACTTTTTCCCAAGTTTGCTTGATTTGCTTTGCATGTTCTTCATACAGCATATAGTTAAAATAAGGAAATTGTAACTATGAGACACAAAAATGGCCAGTAAATTGGACAGTCATAAAAGGGAACTAAACAAATATATGGAGGATAAAATTATGTGTTACCTCTAGGCAACATGCTCCTGAATATCAGTTGCTAGGGAACATAGGTGAGATAATGTGATTGATTTCCTGTGATATTTTTAGAAGCCCGCCAGGTCCTGCCCACATGGGAAATCTTTCTCTTTCTCTTATCATCTATCTATCCTTCTATCTGTGGTTTCATCATCCATATCTCTCTCTCTCTCTCTCTCTCTCTCTCTCTCTCTCTCTCTCTCTCTCTCTCTCTCTCTCTCTCTCTCTCTCTCTCTCTCTCTCTCTCTCTGTCTCTCTCTCTCTCTTTCCCTCTCCCTCTCCTCTCCCTCTCCCTCTCCTTCCCTCTCACAGATATGGCGGATCAGTTTTTGTTTACATTCCACACATTCTTCCTTATAAGAATGACAGGATAAATAGTGTTTAGTCTGACCTACCTTTATGACATGTGGCAGCTTTTCTTAGATTCCTATACCATAAAAATCTTTTTTGTATATTGTAATTATTAGGCATCTTATTAAAATGCATTTCATGATTTGGAATTTGGCTTATGATGTAAATGATAATTAATGTAATGAATTTACATTTTGCATTTAGTTTTAGGCATGGTTCTCTACATGAATTCACATGTAGTGGAAGGACTTCTGTTATATATTTATGATTTAGCAACTCAGAAAGTTGCTTGTGTACAGGCCAGATTTTTCATCTCATTTATTAAATCTTTAGCTGGAAATCCCAGGGCGTAAATTTAGGACTTTCTGGAACTGCAGAGCACATGTTCCAGCATTGAGTATAGCATCCATTAACACTGATTTTATATTCATGTGGAATTTTTGTAATATGTGAAAGAATCCTTATAGTTTGGGATGTTGTGATATGTGATTTGTTTCACTTGTTTGACCTACAATGGTTAGTTTGTTGTTGGAAACAGTTTCTTCTATTGTTTTGGAGAACTTAACGTAGAGGACATTACAATGCTTATGGGTCATTGTTAGCCAAATGATATATGGAGAGATTCTAATGTAAAGTAAGGAGACCTAATTTGCACAAATCTGAAAAACACTGAGGAAATAAGCTTTGAACAGCCAACAATTTAGTAGCCACTGCTAAGAATTGCCCATCTGTGGATGTGGCTCTTGAAAAAAAAAGATATGTTTCTCTTCCTTTCTCCTGCGCCATAAAGATAATAAAAGTTAATCAACAAAGAATTAGAGAAAGCTTGTATTGTGCAATAGTCCTGTCTCAGTTGTGGAATTTTACAGGAATGTCAGAGATACCGGTAGAAGATCTTTGCTCTATAAATCCAGGAATGCCTCCTTCTATCTTCTGTAGTGTTAAATAAAAGACAAAACAGACATAATGTCTTTTGAATGATAGACTTAAGAACTGGAAACAATTAAGCAAATTGTTAAGTAAGTAAATTAAGTAAATATTAACTAGGCGAATCTCTAAGCACCTTGTTTGATGCAACTACCAATGTTTATTTATGCTTTGTGGTTGCCATAAGAGGTAAATTAAATTACTTGACATGTATAAAAATGTCTGCTTCTGTTTATTTTGTAAAAAGCCACAAACCAAAAACTATCCATGTGCCTCAGAAACATTTATAAGTAAGTGGGCACCAAAAACGCAAATTCACCAAATCACTTAAGAGAAACATTCTAAAGTTATAAACATTGGATGCCTAAAGTTTCAAATACAGAATAACAAAAGAGACTGAATGCATTAATAGTGAACAGCAATAAAGAGACTTGTGCTTCCTTGGCTAATAACCGGCCAAGGCGGAAATTACACAAAATGGCTATAATAATTATGAGGGTGACTGCTTTGGAAAAAGTAACTTGATAATTACATTCATATATTTTCATATTCTGACAATTTTATTATTTTGATTATTTGACTGTTGGACTGGACAGAGCATTTAAAAGCTAAATACTTAGAAATGAATATAATTAAAGTCTAACATGTATTTAACTGGAAAACACAGAAAGTGCTTTCCTAAAAAGAGATGCAGTAGAAAGTTGGATTGCTTAAACTGTTCTTTTTTGCTAGTTTTCTTCAGGGAAACATATATAAAAAGGCATAATTTTAGTAAACAATTATCAGTAGAAATAAGATGATCACAGTTCTAACCTCTGCATTCTAGCTCATAAGCTCTTTAGGCTGCTTTCTTTTAGACAATAAATAAAAGGTTTTTTTGTGTTACATTCCTTTGAATGGAATGTAAGGTTTTCTAACACTTATTTGTGAAAAACTAGACACTGCTGCAAACTTGGTTTGTACAGGTATGTTTTCATTTCTTTCCCATCATTTTGGTTGGGCCGGTATGTGCATGTGTGTGTTACTTTTGTCTGTTGAACAATGTGGCAAAATGTATATACAAAAAGTTTCAGTTCAGCAATATACTTAAAGACATACTTGTAATTAAAATCAACAAAACCAAACCATATATTTCTTCATGTATTCCACAAGTATCTCTTTGATAATTTACAAAGGAAGTGGCTTTTATTTTTTATTTATTTTTTGCTCTTTTACTTTTTAATTTTCAGTTGACATGAACAGTATATTTATTCATTTATATTTTGCTTTTTTCTTAAATAATGAAAATTGTTTATATTAAATCATACTAAGACACCCTATTAAATTAAAGAAATAAAATAAAATCTCTTTGTTTCTTTGCTTTCTCTGGAGGGGAAAGAGGAATCTACAAAGCAATTCACACCCATGTAACATTCCCCCCTATTTAAAGAGCAAACAACCTTTTTTCTTTTATCCCATTATGCTTGTATAGTTACTAAGCTACTGCTTTGCCCTGCTGACAAAGCTGATTCCATCATAATGGCCTATGAGGGTTTGGTGTTATAAAATGAAAACGTTGAAATGTTTGGAGTCGTACTTCCCTTTGATGAAAAATGTGGCTTCATAAATCAGGATGGGAAAATGCAAGCTACAAATATATTGATATTGTAAACTCATCATGAACAGGACTTAAACTGAAATTCATGTGTGTGTGTGTGTGTGTGTGTGTGTGTGTATTTGACTGTGCCAGTTTTAACTCCTAATGACTGCTGGACTAGTCCCTGCAGTTTGCTTGGGAAGATCGTTTTTTTCAGAAGTGATATTTTCTTTGTCTTCTTTGTGGGATGAGAGAAAGTAAGAGGCCCAATATATATTAGAACTAGAACTCACAATCTCCTGGTTTGTACCGTGATACCAGAACCATTATACCAAGCTGACTCTAGCCAAATTGAAGAATTGATGAATTCTTATAGTGCCTGGTAATCTCCTTACAAGGCATTACGTTTGATATGAGAACGTCAGCAGACCTTCTATATTAGGGAACAACATATAAGAAAAACATTCTAGAGTAAAGTTCTGGAATGTCTATATGTCTAAATTATGCATTAAGGCTACAAGCACATGAAAGGTGGCTAAACAGCCTACAGGTGAGAATTATTATAAATATGTACATGATTGATTTGATTTTTGAAAAACATCTCGTGTTTCTTTTTTTGCCATTTGTACATCTAAGTTGGCAAAGCAGCCATCTCATAAAAATTCCCAAGTAATATTTCCTTTTTTCATTCTAGGATGTAATCAACTAGGATTTTAATTTTTAGAAACAACTTGAGTAATAGAAATAAAGAGATTCCGGTCTTCTTGGTTTTCAAGAAAGGGTTACATAAATTGCAAAAGGGGTGAGAGAGAAAGGATCAAAGGTAGGCTTTTGATGATGAAAAGCAGTCTTTACATTCATTATAGAGACAATCATATGGCTGGTAAAAATTCAAGGAAAGTGTAGTCCAGCAATGCAGTCACAAATGTGGGCTTGTAACATTGAAACGAGTTTCAGTGAAGATCACTTAAGCATACAGTTATCAAGCAGGATCTCCCTGAAACTTCATCATCTGTTATTCAATATTTTGATTCTAGAATTCAATCCAGAAATTACTGCAAGCTCACACATCCTTCCACCAATGACTATAACAATACACTAATCAGAATCAACATAAACTAACCATTAGTTCTACTAGTGATAAAGCTATTATTCTGTTCACATCTTCATCTGCTAGGCAAACAAGACAAATGAAATCTGGTGATTGACCTGAACTTAGTGTGATTTGATTTTAAACATGTCGGGGCTATGGTCATGTGAGTGACTTGCTTCCTTCTCATTTCTGGCTTACATCTTGGGGGAAATGGATAACTTTGATGTTGAAAAATATTTTCAGGAGACAATGAAAGACACAACATGAGTTTAACAATCTATGATGTATTTTTTGTGTGGGCGTTTTTGTAAATATGAAAGTTGTTATAAGTAGTTCCTTTTGAAGGCAAACATAAATATAGAAATTTAAGAAGTAAATTATGATTCTGAGTCTGGGGTTAAAAGAGGCCATGGTAAAATTTTTTCATACCAGGACAGATCTTTTTTTTAGTGAAATACAGCTTCAAGAATGATGCAAAATAAAATTGCTCCAGTTATCATTTTTTTAAAGATAACAGTTGTCATTAAAATTTTAAGATTGAAGTATTTATTTACACTGTTTTGTGTTTAATCCTTAGACTTTTCAAAGTCAGCAATAGACTGTGGAAGGATAAACAAACTGAAAATGTTTCTGATTGTGATATGGTTCATTTTAAAATCAGTGTATAGGTTTGTCTTTGATAGAATTGAAACATGCATGATATTAACTTACTAGTATTCCTAGGGGAGCAGATGATATGGGTGGCCAATAAGGCATTTGTCAAAGGTCCCAAGTCCAGACCTGACTCCAACAGAAAAACAGTCACTCTGGGACCAAGGAAAAACTTGGTTTATTCAGGCTGGGAAAATAAAGGCACACTTTGGATTACGAAGCGATAACCAGCAATTGCAAAAACAAAGTCAGCGCTGGGAGATGACTAGTTTAACATCTTAAACTAGTGAAATGTGCTCTGTCTGGACAGTTTGATTGAGGGTTTACACTGATCTAGGGCTCCTACTCCTTTGCAGTGGAAAATTTAGAATATTTGGGACTCGGAACAGATCAGAAGGCGGAGAAGCAGTTTCAGGCTGCCCAACCACACCATCAACAGCCTATCCTGCTCCCTGTCTGTTGCTGCACTGTGCTACCAATCACCAAATAACTGTCAACCAGCAGCTGATCCAACTCTACCTCTGTTGTTAATACTCAGTCAGGATAGGTATTTTTCAACCTCAGCAGCTTTAAAACGGGTGGACTTCAACTCCCAAAATTCTGCAGCCATCAACTCTGGTAATTAACGTCCACATATCTTAAAGTTGCTGGATAATTTCTGGCCAATATGGCCCATTGCCAGCAGTTACAAGAATTGTAATTTGGAATATATAAAGGATACCAGGCAGCCTTTAGCATCTCTGTGACATTTTTTCTTATTCATGGGATTAATCATTTTGCACTTTGCAAATTAATCTTAGAACAGTAAAAAAAGTTCCATCCAGGATGTCTCTGACCTGGAAGAAAGATCTGGAATGTTCTTGAGCCCAAAAGACAAAGGGAGAGTGTAGAATTGCTGGAGGTGAAGTCTCTCTGCATTCAGCTCAGAGCAAAACAGAAACATTTTGTGAAACTGATACTACTAAAATAAACTGGAATAGAAGAATGGCAAAGGAAATTTTGATTTAAATAACCTTGTCAATACTGAGTTGCTGGAATCGTCACATATTGTGTTTCCTTTTCTTAGTCTCTTTGGCTTTTACTCTTCTACTTGGTCTGCCTGTGGTGTCAGTTAATGACCTTGTGAAGCTTCTTTTATTAATGCTACTAGTTTCTGATTTCACCTGTTCAGTTTGTGAGACTTCCTAGCTTTGACTCCTGACAGAGTACAGATTGCTCTTCTCTGATCAAAACTTCCTGACTGCAAACTCCAGCAGAGATTGTCAGCCTTGGGCAAGACAGCAGTAAATTCTTGCAGTAAATCTCACTGAACCTGAATAAATGCTTATGATACAACTGGGTGGACATCCTGATTAAATGATGCATATATAGGTAGTCCCCAGTTTAAAACATGTTCCATTCTCAGCGTCTGACCTTAAGTCAAATTTGTATGTATCCTGAACAGCATTGTTGTATAATACTGTACAACAAGAAGAATACACAAGTAGTATTGTGTAATGAACTCAAACCATTCTGCATTTAACTCACATATAATAGGCTCTGTACTTAACTATGGGTTGTCCTGAACCCAAAGACTTGAGGTACCACAATATAACAAAATTATGGAGATTAAGACTGAGCCCAAATAATTTGCTCCTGATACCAGGGATAAAGTGCTCCCCATTCTATATACATAATCTAGTCAGCTGGCAAGAGGCATTTATTTCAAAGAGTTAGAAATCTAAGTGGCAATACTTTCTCCAAAACACCTTTTTTGGAGGTCACAACATTTTATACTTTTATTTGTGAACCACCCAGAGTTGTTGGGATTTAATAATATATAAGACAATGAAAGCTTTGAAGAATTAAATTGAGACAATCAATTAAGTTGAAATAACCAAGATAAATACTAAAACATAAAAAAAGAGTAAAATTCTGTGTTCAGGAAAAAAGGTACTTATTTTGTAGCTGTAAGAGCTTAGCTTGGTTTTTTTTTTAGATGTAGCCCCATTTCTTTCAATAGAAATTTGCATCTGCTTTGTCCTTACGTAACCCACTTTATCAATTTATCTGCTTTTTTTCCTTTGGAGAAAAAAAAACCCAAGGCAAAAGGAAAAGAGAAATTCTATTAGCACATAAAATGCTTCAGGCATATCTTCATCAGGAAAAATTATTTTAAAAAGAGACAATGTGCAAGTGAATGCCTTGAAATAATGATAAAACGTGCCAGCGAAAAAGAGGACATTAAAAATAGTTCTGATTCATTTAGGACAATCATAGCAAAGCGAATTGCTCTAAAAGCTCACAGCTTTTTAACTTGGAGAAAGTTGTAGAGAGTTTGATCCCTTATCAAGACTAGGATCAATATTAATAAAACCATTTTATTGTCTTTTAAATAGGAGTTGCAGAATGATAGAAAACAATGTAACAGAATATGTAACCATATTTGCCACTTTCTTGTAGTCATGTTAGTTCAAAACCATCATCAAAGGAAATATGCTGAACTGCTCTGAAGAACTAACAACATGGGGTAAAAAAACAGAGGCCTCTTTTGCAGGAATATACATTGTTTGGAAATTAGAAGACAGATGTTGACACTGTATTAGTTACAATCCCTGTCTAGACTGTCCTAACTGAGTAGATAATGTGTTTATAATACACAAGTAGACTAATCTTTCCACTAGACTCTCAGAAGTCACATAGACACAAAACAGGAACAAATACTAGCAAAACATTACAAGTTCCTTTTTAAGAATAATTACAGAACTTATTCATTACCAATACTCAGAGGACCCTTGTATATTATATCTGTTTAGGGACTGTTAAATTCTTTCACTCCAGTGGTTTGAAGTAGAACAACTTATCCAACCTGGCACATTCCAGGCATGCTTGTAATATGCAGATTATGGGAAAGGAATTATTAAAAGTCAGGAAAAAAAGCCTTCAGTATATGACTTGGAGGTCATATATGGATAAAGCACTGCAAAATCATTGTATTGGTAAAGAATATGTGTAGATCAACAGACAAATCTGTTAAACAGAACACTTGTGGGTGTGTTACCATGGATGATTTTGCATAAAGAAAGAAGAAAGTTGTTTTTTAAGAGTCTTGTTAAACATTGTAGGGAGGCAATAGCTGGAAAGACACAACCAGATTCTCTGGCTTTGACTAACATTTACTTATCAGCTTATTATACCGTACTGTTGTTTCTGGACTAAGCAGGGGCTGCTGATTATTGAACTGATTGTAAATAACCATTTCTTTTAAACAGGTGTCCAGTATTTCAAGCTGTGCATTCAAATGGAAAGCATGACTAACATGCACTTTTATGAAAATAAGATTAACCAACATTGGTGCACTTTGATCAAAGGTAAGCTTGATCTGAATATAAGCATCATATCTTAACGATCCTTCTCAGTTAAAAAAGCAGAACAATTCCCTAAAACAGGAATTTCATCCAGTGGTTCTGAACTATGAGCCACAGCTATCAAAGGCCATTGACAAAGTCTGCAGCCCATTCTGCGCTTTGCATTTTATATCCCATTTCATAAAGATCAGAAAAAAAACCCAGCAATTTGTATCATTTCCAACTGCAATATGTTGGTAACCAAGGTGAAGCAAAACAGATTTTTTCAGTGCCATTGTAACTTCGTATAGTCACTAAGTGAACTGCTGTAAGTCAAGGACTACCTGTACTCCAGGCTTTGTGCCATTGGTACTTCAGTCTTTTTATTTTGAAGGAAGACATTTGGAAATTTTATTTTGAAGGAAGACATTTACTAATAACACTGATTAATATTACTACTTTTTCATCTCAGTTCTCATTGCCATTATTTTAGCACTGGTCACCCTTACTTTTAATTAAATGCCTCCATTTCCTTTCCCTAGAAGGGAAAATGGCAAAATATTTCTGAAACAGAGATCAATCACTCCACACTGTGGATTTATTGCAGGAGAAGTGCAATAAAAGTGTTATCACACTTTTATTACAGTATGAACTTCTTTCATGTGATAATGAAGAAAAAAGTTCACTTGGTAAAATGTTCATGGAATATTACCCTAACAGAGGAGTACGAAGTATAAATATATAGTTGGCTGGAGAGGTGAATAATGAAAAAGAAGTTAGAAAAAAATGAAATATGGGAGGACAGATTATAAAAATTAGTTATTGATAATGACCATTTATGAATGAAAAGCATGACACTGACATTGATGTCCTGATCAGCGCATTAAATGTGAAGTGAACCCTTAGTCTCTGAATTAATCTGACTTAATTAATATTAAATTTTGTGAATTCTATCTCAGGTTTTTCATCATGAAATTGGTCTTTGCAAGGTCTTTGCCCACCCTGATGACCACCCTGAAGTCAGTGAACTATAAAGTTATCACTGTAGTTGTTGGTTATTGTCATTTCTGATGTCAGACTTATGCCTGTTTCTTCTTTCATGCTGGTACTGGCCAGTAAGATGTATTGGTATTTTTTTGAGATTACAGTATAAACTGAATTGAGACATTTTATTAGTAACCCTGCTACTTATCTTAATCCTACAAATGTCTATTGTGATTTCCCAAGTCAGTTCTTTGATCTCTAAGGATTGCCTACAGATCTCTTCTTCTGAGAAATTATAGGGACTATACATGTATTCTCTGTTGTAAAGAATAGTTGAAAAAAAAGATAGCTGTAATGAAAGGAGTCAATCTGTATGCTTAAATGTTTGCCTCAAAAGAAGGATGTTTACCTAGCTCTACAAAGTGAGCCTACTCCTTGATATGATAACAAAGATTTTTGACCTTCTCATCCTTTAAAAAGTGCTTTGAAGTTTCTCAAATACAATCATGTTAAGAGGAAAGGAACCAAATAAAGGACATTGGCAAAAACAGAATGAGTTTTAAGGGTGCTGTTATATGTTATACACTTAATATTGGTGCTTAGTAATAAACAAGAGAAGGAAATACATTAGGAGTTATCCAGATTTTCACTAATGGGTGGGAAAAGATAAATATATTCTGTTTCAAATATAGTTTTTGGCTTGGAAAAAAAAGGCTTTCCTTCTCTACAATCTGAAAATCATTGAATGAAAGAGGCCATGTCTTCTGTTTGATATCTATTAGAGTACATTAGCATATAGCTGTTTAGGCTTCCAACAATTTGGAACAAGAAAATGTGGGAGGTCAGCTCCCCAGAGAAGGAAATATTAAAAAGGCAGAAAAATATATTTCCTCAAAATGATTTTAAAAGCAGAAACCAACCCTGCCCCCAAGTCTCTGCCCCAAGCAGAAGCCAGCTCTGTACAAATGCAGATGTAAACCATCAGAAAGGCCCCGGCTTGAAGCTTAAGAAGACAAAGATACTTAAAATCTGCATACCTCACCCATACTCTAGGAGTCATTAACCCCAGCACCAGGGAAGCAGGATATGACCTTTGGTCATAATAGGACTAACCCATTACCATCAGAATACCAGAAAGCCACACCCAACTCAGATCAGAATAAGTGACACAGGAAATATAAAGCCTAAAACAGGAACAGGAAACTAGTCCAAACAAAAGGCTTTAGTGGGTATAAAAACCTACTTCCCACATGGGCTCAGCTCTTTTTTTCCTCTCCTCTTTCCTGCCAGAACCATCTTTCTGTGTGGCTCTTCAATAAACTGCAACCTTCTTTCTAATGCAGTCGCCATGTTGTTTATCCCCGGTTTGGATGAATCATGATGAAGACTTTTCCTTCAACAAAAGATTTCATCTAAAAGACAAGTTTTTCCCTCTGTCTCCAAAGTCCCTGCTCTCAAGGAGAAATGAGGAATCCCATAGTAATGTATTGGCTACACAGACTTCATACCTTAATCCTCTGCTTTTCTTAACTCTCAGATTCTAGTGAAGTGTTTATTTCTACTGCCTGTCCTTCAAGCTTAATAGCTTTAGAAGTGGTGATACATATTTCTAATAGACTGTAGATTCTCGCAAGGGAACAAAACATTCTCCTATTTTTGTACAGGAAATGTGCTCTACTTGGCAAGAACAATGAGCAAGATTCTTCAACCATTTTAGTTAATTTTATTTACATATAAAATGTACGCTACTACCCACCTGCCTGCAGACCTACACACACACACACAAATATATGCAATTACTTGTACACTTGTATAGTCCCCTTTGGGGCTAAGCAACATTATGTAAAAGGAACCAAAAATAGTAAGCAAGTGACCTAAAAGCATAAAAAAGATAAAAAGAACAGCTGCTCCCAAATAATCTTATAAGTATTGACCTCTGTTACCCATCCTGGCTTTGTTCAATGAAGGTTCAATCAGAAAACACTTCATAGTTATCTAAAGAACGAGTAGACTAGCCATAATCATACCTGTGTCTGCTAATGCTAAGAACCCTACTAGTCAATTTGGGCATATTTTGGACAGAGTGTTACAAGCACAAAGCTCAGTTTTGCTCCAGAGATGCCTCAGTTCTTAACCTAGGAATATGAAACCTGTGGCTTTTTGGATGTTAACCAACTATACTGCCTCACATTCTTCACCATTGACTATGCCAATTGAAAATGCTAAGATACTTGGAGTGCTATAGCCTCCCCAGTTCTATCCTAGAGGCAAAACTATTTTTGTGGAATACCATTAATAGGAATATTATATGTATCGTATCGTATCATATCGTATCATATTTATATTAATTTACTTGGGAACTGTTTTACAGCATAATGTTTGATATCTTGATCCAATTCCTTGAAGAATGTAATAATAACAGAGAAGGTGTGCTCCTGGTGTCCCAATAAATGGCTTCGCTGAATCAAAAGAATCCAGAGTGCATCAACCTTGCAGAATCAAATAGGATAGGCAGATAGTATGGAGACAGATAGGCCCTTATGCAACCAGGTCCTATGCCATGTAAGGCTTTGTAGCTAATCACCAGCCCCTTGAATTACACTTGCTATGTACTCACAACTGAATATCAACAAAAGGTTCTTTACTGTATCTTAATACTCCAAAGGAACAATTTTATTTTATTTCTGCAGTGCCATATTCTTTCATGGAACATTAGGCATAGACAAAAAGTAACTGAAAAGATTCAAGAAGAATAAATAAATGAATTCAAAAAAATTGACCTCTTTTATGATTTTTGAAACACAAATAATTTACTTATAATTTTGTGACTTTTGTGAGAATAAAATTCAGATAACCTTATTAATAAATTCTAATGTTGCCTTTTGCACAGAAAAAAAACCTCCAGAAGTATAGCAATCTTGAAAACATTTCTGTACCAAAATTACCTGGCTTACTTCTAATTGTTCTCAATATTTACTCCCATTTTGGAATGTCCACTTAAGATAAGAAGAAACTGTTATTCTAGTATGCCATCCCTTTGTTATCTCAGCAGAACAAAACTGAATCCAACTGTTGTTAATCATTTTGCAAGCCAATTGTCTATGATACTTCCAGTAGTTTCAATGGAAGCTTAGTCATTCTCTTTTAAATTCTTTGGTGTGAATTTCCAATATTTTATAGTATATCATATTGTGATAATCTTGTTTTAGATATGACTTGCACCAAACCTGCATAAAACTTGTTTTGGCCACATTAAAAAATAAAGCTATTTAAGCATTAATAATTAAGTACAATCACAATGATTGAAGTTTGGAGAAATTTGCCTGGTTGTTAACTTTATATTCTATCTTTACAACCACCATGTGAAATAGATTGAAAGAGCTTGACTGATTCATTAATAGTTGGGAGTATGAATTAAAACTCATCTTTCTGATCCCTTGATGACATGGAACTGATCTTTGGCATGTTGTAAGGTTTTAGAAGAACTTTATATATGTCTAGAATTTAAGGTAAGCATTGTTGATCAATTTTTATCAGACATAGCCTGTAGAATCTAGTGGAAGGAATACAGTGGGAGTTATGTCTATAGTTTCCCCATTCCTTGATGTATGCTATGCAAGATCTGCAACTCAGATGAGAAACTCCTTTTTTAAAAAAATGGAAATAATAATATACCTGCTTACCATGTTAGACCAAATATCAGCCTGGTAATACTATATTACATACATTATTAACTGAATATTCCCTAATATCCATATATACAATATATTTTGCATGCATCAGAAATACATCAGCAGATCAGGAATTTATCAAACTGTCCAAAATCTGAAGACCTATATAAGTTTATTAAAAAAAAACTGAGTTCCCTGTCTCCCTAAAGCAACCCATCAAGTACTGAATGAATTCAATGGACATGGTATTCTGAGTAATTATAGAAGAGAAACAGAAATAGAAAAAATGATGATAGTCCAATAGAAAAAACACAGAACATTCTATGGTTGGCTAATTAAACTCCTGAATTATTTGTCATACTTTGGGAAGTATTTGGTCATTTGGTTGCTCACCATTTTATGAAGGGCTGAAGCAGAAATGCAATGAAAATCTTAATTTAGCAGATCTTAATTAAATGGACCTCATATGCAACATGCCAACTTTCTATGGCAATTTATGTAATGATGTCAAGATGAAAGTAAAGTAAAAGCAGTTTACTTCTCTCTCTCTCTCTCTCTCTCTCTCTCTCTCTCTCTCTCTCTCTCTCTCTCTCTCTCTCTCTCTCTCTCTCTCTCTCTCTCTCCCTCCCTCCTCTCTCTCCCTCCCTCCCTCCCTCCCTGTTGTATATAACAATACTTCAATGCTTTTATGTATGAGGGATTTTTTTTAGCCAGAAAACCTGGATTATTTATGACATGTATCAGCTACAAACAATTCACAAAAAGTAAACAAAAAAGTGGAATGCATGCATCACAACATTACGATATAGTCTTGGCCATTTAATATTTGCTTTCCAACAACAGATGCAAACTGATGTCAGTTGCTCCTTGGCTTCCATGGATTCCCACGATTTTAATATTGTATGGATACAGTATGTCTGAAAAATTTCTTCCCACCATTTGTTTTTCAGAAATGTGTGTTTCCAGAATTCTTATCAACATTCTCTGCCCTTTTCCTGTTTCTCTGAGCTGTGTAGCTAATTATAGCACCACCTTATGAATATCTTAAATTTCAAACTGATTTCAGAAGACTATCAACCTCTCCGTGATTAACAAATGGACAACTAAGTCGAGTAAAATGTGTCACGTATTATCTGATAGCAGTTAAAAGATTTCACATCTTCTTATAAGTTTCAATAAACATTCCAACATTTGCATTAGAAGGATTATACCTACTTAAACATTTACAAATGGATGACAAATGAGGTTTGGAGGTTTAAATCCCAGCATTTAATTTGCTTCTTGATAGGAAATTGAGGAAGAAGCAGGACCACCACAAAATCGATCATAATTGATTGAGCTCTGCATTGTGAGGGCATGGTAGGTTCAGTTAACTGCTTCAGACCATGGATCAGTCTCCCCAGGAAATTCTCATCTCGTTTATATTAAGTCATTTCTATACCACTGTTAAATGAAAAATATTACTTTTTAAAGGGGCTTTTTAGATCCTAACAGTATAAGCCTTCTTTCCTGTATTGCCAATTTTCTTTATCATTTCCTATAAAAGCTTATAAAGTGGGTTCTTCTATACAATCATAAGCCATGTGGGATCATGCCAACTGCATGGAGAAATTTCAAAAAATCCTTAGATTTTGTTCTATTTGGGATTGATCCAATGCACACATATTGTAGAGACACAGATACACATATACAATGGTCCAACAAAACATTGAAACATAGAAACCATAACTGAATTAAAAAAAACTCCTAAAAGGAACAACTTAAAATACCTACATAGATTGGGGTTTTTAAATATATTCATAAAAACACAATTCACATATATTTACGTATGCATATTTGCAGTGCTTTTTTTCTAAAAAAAAAAAAAAAAAAGGTGCCGGAACTCAAACATGTCATACAACCCGCCTTGCCTATCCTACAAGGTTCCATCTAAAAAAGGTGCCGAACTCCATTCTGGGCGTTCTATGAGAAAAAAAGCCCTGCATATTTGTAACATTAAGGAATGAAACATGAAATAATACTTCTGTCCCAATATAAGGTAATCAGTTAGAAATTACTTTGTTAATGTAACTAAAATATGACTTACCCGACAGCTATAAAAATGTTGAATTTCTAATGTTACATCATTTTTAAAGTCCAAGAAGAAAATGTACAACCATTCCCAACAGAAATTTGCTAAAGATTTCTGATGAATTTACTGGTTTTCTAATTTTCAGTTACAACACTGACAAGTTTGCTAAAGTATCTCCAAATCTTAGAACACATTTACATAAAAGTATTAACACCATTGTTTTAAACAGAAACAGTTTTTTCTCAGATGTAATTTGTAACATTATGTGCTACCAGAGTATAATATAAAATATAAATATGGCAATAAGGGAAGTAGAAGTTATTGTGCCTAAACATCTAAAATTCAGAATGTGCTAAAATCATTACAGGCCTTGGACCACAGATGTTACTACCCCTGCTTCATATCTGAGGTCTTCTCTCAAAGGCTTGGATACATTACATAAAATGGAAGGTTACATTTAAATACCAGTATACAAATGCTTGTGTCCTCAACCATGCACAGCATGAATATGCTTTTCCAGCTGTGTTTATATACAATTTCCACTAATTACAACTGTTGCTGATACTTAGCATCACTGATGATATTATTTTTATTAGGCTATCTTTTCCTAGCATGTCCTTCCCAACAATTAGACACCTTCATTAACTGGTTAGTCAGGCCACTGAACCTTTGCCTATTTAAAATTGGTTACATGAACTTGATTTTTTAAAATCCAATTGTTTATTTAAAAAAAAATCTTGTGGGAAAATGTATGTGCACACATATAATTTAAAAACCCTATCCTTAACAGTTTATTTTAAGGTACATTTTATGAAGGTATTGGCTGTAAAGTTCAGTTTTGGGTTCATCTTTCCCTAAAAGTTCCAATTCAGTTTGATGAAAGAGAATTTATGAAATTCTTTCAGGAAAGAAATTCAAACTGTTTCTTGCTTTAATTTAGAGAAAAGCAACTAAAATGTTTATGTGTGTGTATCATTGTCTTTCACGTATGGTGCTATTTTTCTAGTGTTTTGCAACTCTTCTGGCTCCCAATGCTTCAGTTAAATTCCCTCGAGAAATAATTTTTCCATTTCCCAGACAAATTTAAAGAAACCAGCCACTTGATTTCTCTGTCCTCAAATTAATATAGAATTTTGACAGGTAATTTTTCTCCTAGTTCTAGGTGTTTTTTTAAAAACCAGTTTGTCTACTCCTAAGAAATGCTAGCAAAATAAAATGAATGGGGAATCACCTGTTAAGATTTTTTTTTTGACTCCTCAGAAGTATGAAAATCTGTTTCTTCACAGAAAAGCTTTGGCAACAACGAGCTACAATATTGCAAATGTGGTCCAAATGTTTAAACTGAAGATAGCAGACTATGGAGCAAATGATGACATGGGCATGGGAACATCATCTGTTAAATGCTGCAATTGTACGCTTGCATTCCAATGTCTGGCAGAAGTATGTACATTGTGATATTTTGTATAAAGAAGTTGTCACACATTTTGTCATAAATTCAATTCCCCGCACCTCAATAACTATTTTTTGCCTCTACAGCAGGGGTGTCAAACTGCTGGCCTGTTGGCCGGTTGCATCATGTGGAGGCTGTGCCCACCCCAGCTCCAGCAATGTGAAAAAAATTGTGATACATCACGACATGTCACATGACGTGGCAAGTTTGACACCTGAGCTCTACAGCTTTTATATATAGTGAAAAGATGAAAACAAACAACCTTGTCCCCTTCCTCAAAAAAACAAAAAACAAAAAAACCAGTAGCACAACACAATACAGTTGAGGAAACCAGAGCAAATTATAATACAAATTTCAATCAACCAATAAAGAACTGGAACGGACTTTGTAGGTCTTCTAGCTTAAGCAGGAGACCCTATATCATTTCAGACAAGTGGCTCTCTAGTCTCTTCTTAAAAACCTGCAGTGATGGAGCACCCACAAGTTCTGTTCCACTGGTTAATTGTCCTCACTGTTAGGAGGTTTCTCCTTAGTTCCAGATTGCTTCTCTCATTGTTTGGTTTCCATCCATTGTTTCTTGTCTTGCCTTCTGGTGGTTTGGAAAATATGTTTACCCCCTCAAATACTGGAATACAACTATCATGTTGCCCTTAGTCTTACATAAAACATATGATAAATCATACCAGAGTGGGGTCATTCAAAGTTCTTGTCCAGTGTGTGAGGACAAATTTTGAGGACCTTAGGGAAGGCCAATATGTTGTTCTACTATGTATCTTTCTTTCTTTATTCTTTATTGCCCAAGTGTGATTGACACACAAGGAATTTGTCTCTGGTGCATAAGCTCTCAGTGTACATATAAGCATAGAATACTAAATCAAACAACATAAATCATAGTAGGATACTAAATGAAACAATTAATATAAACTGTAAGATGCAAGCAACAAAGTTATAGTCATAAGAAGACAAGGAGAGATGTAATAGGAAAGATGAAAAGAATAATAGTAATACAACCTTACTAGGTAATTTGACAGTGTTGAGGGAATGTGTTGTTTAACAAAGTGATGGCATGCGGAAAAAACTGTCCTTGTGTCTAGTTGTTATGACTTGCAATGCCCTATCATTACTTATCATTATTTAATGTCACACTGCTCTTTATTTATTATTTTGCTTATCCCGCTAGTAGCTTCCAAACAGGTTAGTTTTGGCACTATGCATTTTAGGAACACAAGGAAGACATTCACGTTTATTGATTTCAGAGAAGCAGCTGTTTCATGCAAACAAATGAATTTCTCATGATTCATTTCAGGTTCAGTTATTTTATCTGCGTATCTTCTGTGCCAAGTGGGAACATTAGGGCTCTTTAAAAAATTATGGGGTACAATAAGTGCTCTGGGCATTTGCTTTGCTGAAGTGAAATGAGTGTGCAGAAGCCTATGTAAAAATATTTTTAATTACTTTTCAATAATGTTTTTCTTCTTTATTTTCTATTTAAGGTTCTCAAGCTAATATATAGGAGCCAGACTCCATTGCACATGTCCTGGCACAAGTACTTAAGGGTTCGTAGTTTTAGGATTATATGTTAGCAGAGCTTTGCAGTAGCAATTGCAGAACTTTGTTTACAGTGCTTTCAAGAGTTCAAAGAAGGTGTTGTTTTAAAATGCACAGTTATCACATTTGTTAGCTCAATTTTGTTTTTGTTCTATTTTGGTTTTTGCATACACAGCAGGAAATGTTAAAGTAGACTAAGCAAAAGGGAATCCCACTGGGTTTCTCAGAAGGTATATCTTCTCTTTTGTGTCTTAAGCCCTGCCTCCTTCCCTTTTACCTTCCCCTTTACCCTGTGCTGAACAAGCTTAACTGACAGCCAAGAAATATCCAACTGAATGAAACAGACACTTAAATACCTTCTAGGTCACAAAGCCTGTACGTGATAATCTAGTGTTTTATGTTCCATCATGGCATCATTTTGATTAGATACATATTGTTCACAATGAGAGGATACATGTCTGGAATTTTAGCTATAATAGTAGTTTTGTAGCACCAGCATTATTTATAATATGCAGCAAATTGGGCAGTAACTGAGTGGCAGAACACAAATTTCACCTACAGATCATCTCAGATGAAAGTCTAAGAATGTCTTCACTTTAAAGGTTCAGGTAGAAGGAGATGGAAAGAATGTCTAGATTCTAGTCAGTTTTTCTCCTACTTCCTATGCTAGAATACCATTCACAAAAGAGAGTTACAAGGATTTGCACAGTCAGAACTTCACAGATCACAGCTGTGTCTTAAATCAGCAAAGGGGTGGGAAATTCTTTAGTTGTTATAGGCAAAGAAATTCAAGCAGGAGGGATTTGTGAAGTCATCATTTCGTTTTCCTGGACCTATGAACCACCAGAACTCTGAAGGTAAAGTGAATAAGCCAGCCAACAATTAAAGAGACTGTCCATAACCTTTGTAGAGCTTTATTACTTTAAATCAGTGGTTCACAACCTTTTATTCACCATGGATCCTCTTTAAATACCTTTTGTAGCCACAGACCAGGGCCATTAACTTCCAAGACTTAACTCAAGATTTAAAATCATAACATTTCTTCAAGCCTTCGTGGACTCCTTGTGATGACATTGCAGACCTCCAGGGGTCCCCGGAGCACAGGTTTGATAACCACTGCTGTAAACAGATTTTGACTGATTGATCAATTTTGCTGTTTTGGATTGCTGCAGCTGAGCCAGAAATAAATCAGCAAAATAGCTACAGATGACAGTGCACGAACATCTGGTCTGTTATTTCATTTGGAACACTGCAAAAACTGTGTGGAAGTATCCTAAGGACAAGTGCTGCTGTTGACCCGGAATTAGGAGACAGCATAGGAAGTATCAATTGTTAATATGTGCAGATGGCCCTGCTGTCTTTGGGCACTTGCAGAGTCATGGATGCAGGGTCATGAAAGGCAGCAAGGAAAACACCCAATGTCCTAACCCACCCAGGAATGTACAATGCCTTTAGGGAAACACCCAAAAGGGAACATTTTTAGCTACTTCTGCTTTCTCCCCCCCCCTTTTTTTTTTTTACAATTTCTACCACAATTTTATTCTGGGAAAAACAAATGTACAAAACCGTTCCAGATCCATTTGGCGTTTTAATCTTCCTCTTCCTCCTCCTCTTCGTCCTGGTTGATCTGGAAATACCGCAACTCGTAGCTCTCCTTCGTGTTGGCGACAACACGCAGCCAGTCGCGCAAGTTGTTCTTCTTCAGGTATTTCTTGGTCAAGTACTTGAGATACCTCTTGGAAAACAGGACCTCGGAGGTCACCGTGATCTTACTTTTACTCCTCTCAATTGTCACCGCTCCTCCACCGAGGTTGCCGGCTTTCCCGTTGACTTTGATCCGTTCTTGCAAGAATTGTTCAAAGTTGGCAGCGTCCATGATGCCATCTTCTACCGGATGGGTACAATCCAAAGTGAACTTCAGGACTTGTTTCTTTTTTTTGCTGCCTTTGGTTGCCAGTTTCTTCGCGGGCGCCATGGCGGCAGTGACGACCGGGGGAAGAAAAGGAGCTTTCTCCCTTCTTATCTACAGTGTGCTAGACTTACTGGGTGAAATCTTTATCTTATATGTATCAGCTTTGCTGGGTGGATTGCTTATGTAATCAGAAAGAATAAATACAAGGATTTCTTGTCATTTGGGGCTTCTCTCTTTTAGAGGAGCCCATCTTTGTTCAGCTGAATAAAAACGTAAAGCTTAAAGGCAACTTCTGGTTTCCTGTATTTTTTTATCAAGCAAAACCTCAGAACCTGCACAGCACTGCCACTCTCTCTTTTCTACTTGAAAGAACAAATGAAACAAGTAGGGTTATATAGTTATCCACAGATTCCTCTTATGACCAAATGACCAACTGAAGTGATTTCCCAAATCTCAACAGCACTGTTTGGTAGATGAGCTCGCAAATGTTGCAGGACCTAGCATATTTTCAATTGGGCAGCAATATATATTACCATCTAAAGATCTCCCAACTGTTCATAAACCTATGAGTCCAAAATCTAAATACATCTGAGAGAACTATTTTTTCTAGAGTTATTGTTATGCATTGTATAATTTTGAGCCTGCTTCAACTTATTTTTTACATTCTGTACTAATGCACTATCAAATGTAGTTGGATAATGAACAAAGGTATTATATGGTACTGACATAAGAATAGCTTTTTTTTTTGTCCCATAAGCACACAGGCTGAGGAAACTGATCCTGTCTAATTAAATTGACTTCTTGCTCATTTTTTAAAAAGTTGATATTAAACAAATCCAGCACCTTGGATATTATATTTGATAGGCTTACATTGTATTTCTGGACCAGTATGGGTTTACATATTAACCCAATGTTTCTCAATGTCATCTTTAAGATGGATCTCAACTTTCAGAGTTGCCTGGCTGGGGAATTCTGGGAGCTGAGATCTGCACATCTTAAAGTTGACAAGATTAAGAAACACTGCACTAAACCATCACCTTCCTAGTTCATTAACCTGACACTGACGTACAGTAGATCAGGCTTTTATGATAAGCCCTGCTTTTGGTATAGCAGCACAGGGCCCCTTAAATATTTAATAAATTGACCAGATGCTAACAGTACAGAATGTTTTAAATTCAGCTTTTATTTACCAAATAGCACTCCTATGCAATTCCATTACACAAAAGCCAAACTGATTAAAAACTAAACAGTGCCTTTATAATGCCATGAAAGGCAAAATGTGTATCAGGCCCTATATAATTTCTGAACTGCAGCCTAGATCCACTGGGCACTCACTGGGCCTAGGGCACTAGAGATTGATATTATTAATTTAATTAAGGGATTAAATTAAAAGTTATTCTTATCAAGTACTACATCACATCATTCATGGCATGCCCATAATAATACTTTTTAAAGTTTTAGAAAATCATTATGTGTTTACATTCTTGAAAGATAAATATAAAACTAAAACTGGACAAAAATGAATCCACATAAATTTAAACAATTTCATACAGTACATATATTCAAAAAATATTTAACTGCATTACTGCATACATATCCATTTAGATAAGGTGATGTTTTTGCACGTTAAGAAAAATAGATAAATGAAATTATATAATCCTCTTGATATCTCTTTCCATATTTAATATGATTTATAGGAGTTAATTACAAATATGAATGGATTTAATGTTTGAATCTTACTCCATAAAGACTGTAATAAAGATTTATGGATAATTCTATGCTGGATGCTGTAAAGGCTAGTGACATTAACAATTTTTGAATTATATGGTATAAATATAAAAGACACAATGCTTCTAATGAGGATTAGAAAGTTTAGATTCTGAAATTTTATTGTGTGTATATTTCTGATAAAACAAAATTTAAATAACATGCAAGTAGAATCACATATAATTTCCTCTCCACTTTTCACCCTCCTCATTACAGGCAGGGAAAGCAACAGCTACACACAATGTGGATAATGCTCCATGTATTTTGCTAGAAAATAGCAATTGTTGCTTTCTCCAGAGTGATAGGAACCCGCAGCATACATAAAATTCAGCAATGCAGTATTTCCATTATTGTTGGCTCAGTCTGGTGATGGATTCTAGCACTTGGCTTTGCTATTGTTAGTTTTCTTCACAATTCCTTCCCATCTGAGTTTTATTTTGGATCCAAGCAACCCTTTCATGCTCTTTTTTTTGCACCTGAAATAATTATACCCATTTTTTTTCCTGCAGCATGCAGTTTGACAGAGGAGCAGATTGTTACTTCCATGTTACAAAAAAAGTGAAGTAGAGGTTTGGAGCAGGATCTTTGCAAATGTAAAGACACAAATTTCTTGACATTACAGTAGCCTTACTCAAAATGTCTGATTCCCAGAGTCATTAGACATGGAAAAGAGATATCTGAAACAAGATTGCTAAAACAAATATTACAAAGCACTTTGTTGATTGGAACAAGATTGGTGGGATGGGAGGAGACTAAAAGTCTCTCTCATTCCCACCAATCAAATTGTGATTGTTCCTGACTGAGCATTACATGTAGCTCTTAGATATTTGGACAATTCACCTTATAATCTCTTGTACTTTGACCAGAGTAACTTGTTTGTAAGAAGGGAGGGTGTATACATTTGAGTGAGTGAGTGAGTGAGTGAGTCAGGCAATCAGTCAGTCAGTCAGTCAGTCAGTCAGTCAGTCAGTCAGTCAGTCAGTCAGTCAGTCAGTCAGTCAGGATAAATGGATGGATGGATAGATGGATGATTAAGTAAATAAATAATCAAATTGTATAAGCTTTGGGGGAAGTTCCAGGCTTTACACAATGCTCTACACAAAACAAGTAATAAAGCGCTGGGATGCCTTTTGCATTTGCTGCATGCAAATAAGTGGCTGCCTGAGTCATTTCACAAATGAAACAACCTTCTATTGTTGAGCCCAATAAAATAGCACCAGATAAAGAGAAAGATAATTATATATATTGAGGTCATATTCTTGATACTCTGTAGAAATTAAATTTCTTTTAAATACATATCTGGCTTTTTAAAAAATAAGATAAAAATATATTCCCCTTAAATGGAAGAAAATAACAATGTTGTCTTATTGTCTTGCAGGTTGTCTTATTGTCTTGCAGGTTTTCTGGCAGATTCTTCTTTCTCTTTCGTATGAAAATGGCTCATTATTCCAGGTAATGAAAGGGCATAGTTTGCCTTTAATTGTTAGTTCAGGTAGGTATTTTAACCCTACTATTAAAAACAAAGCAAATTTAATAATAGAGCTGCCTTAGTAAAAATGAGCAACTTTTCAACATTAAAAAATAATACTCTGGATGATTTCTTGAGTAATTGAGATACCTTACAATACTATTTATCAACAAAACAAATCTTTAAAACTGAGAAACAAATACAGGTTCTACCAGAAAACAAGTTCTTGTTTAATTTCTTGTGGTGCATTATAAAAATATGTAGCCGAACGTATATGCTTATCCTTGATATTTTTCACTAAAAATCTCTGTGGGAGAGCTGTTAATTAGTTGAATCTAAAAAAAAGGGGGGGAGAAGGAAAGAGATTTAAAACTTAAACTCTTTTTCTTTAAGGTATAGATACTGCCCGCTAAATAACATTTTTCTGTATGTATAGCTATGAATACAGTATACCTCCAGGACTTTTTATATCAGTTTTCATTATATCATAAAGCTAAAAAATAAATAGCTATGGCATTATACTTTTCTTTCAGTAAAAAATTATAGATTTCTGTTATTTTGCTTCTACTGTGTTATGACCAAAAACACATTCCAGTTCAGATATGATAGATATGAACCCTTAAAGTTGGTGAAGGGCAATCTCAGATAATATCAAGCACTAGTTCTGTAATTCTAAATATTTAACTATTTTTCTAATTGAAAACATATTAATATTTTCCCACTTTCATTTAAATACATTGGTTTTATGTTTTTCTATTTTGAGTTTCTCAGAATGGACCCAAACATGCATATATAAAACTAGAAGACTTTTTTCATCATTTGCTTTGTACAGATTTTGCAATGTTGACCAAAATAATGTTTGGTTAGCTGACATTTATAAACAGTGATTTAGCCATGGGCTTGAAGCAGAAGCTGGTGTCAGCCATTTTAGTTGCCTCTTTTGATTTTGGGACTGAAGCCAAAAATGTATTATTTAAGTACTGGCAGATTTGAAACAACAGTTAAGGAAAACTTCACTCTTAAATGGCATATCTAAAAAGTATCTTTGATGATAAATGACTAGTCAGACTCATAAGAAATCTCATATAAATTCTCATGAGTTAATCCAGTATTAGTATCAGTTAAGCCAAGAGATTAATCTTGTGTTGAGATAGAGTGGTCACCTAACCTAGTCTTTGGTCTTATTCTAGGCTGATCTGCATTAATTTGGAACCCTACAAATGTTTTTAAGTGAAATTCTCATCCTAACTTATTATGACTAGATTGATAAGCCAATGAAATGGTTAATTCTAGGCATTTATGGGCACCAAGATGCAAAAACATCATAAAACATTGTAAATAAGCTGTTTTATTATTTTTATTCAATTTTAAAGGATAAATATATCTACAGCTTAATATTTTGATCGTCGTTAGAAGAATTTAGCAATTAGTCTTGACTCCTAATTGAGTGGGACAAGAGGATACACATTATTGGCTTTATAACAAATTTAATTTCTTAAATGTATTAAAGCTGCCCACTCTATTAGTCTCCTGGTGGCTTACAAAATCCAGAAATAATAAAAACAATTAAAAGTTCAAATAAACTCACATTCACAAGCAGCCTGGTCTACAACACCCAAATTATAACACCTGTAGGTATGAGAGAAGCTCCACAAATATTTCAGACTCCAGGCCAGGGTAGACCAGGTGACAAGGGCTTTATGGAATGCCAGGAAAGGGAGTATTCTTTGTGATAATCACTTAATGAACCAATCACAATAACCATATTCTCTTGGTTGTCCCAAAGATGCTTTTTCAAAAGGCAACTGGATTTTGTTGTTCCCTGAAGACATTTTGCTTCTCATGAAAGAAATTTCTTCAGTTCTGAAGAAGAAGAACTAAATTGAAGAAGCTTCTTGGATGAGAAGTGAAACATCTTCATGGAAAAACAAAGTCCAGTTGCCTTTTGAAAAAGAATCTTTGGGACAACCATGGATGACTGAGAATCTCCATAGACATATTTCATAGGGATAAAAATAATAATAAATATTATTTATGTTGATAACTTTGCTTTACAAAGGAAAATTCAATAGCAAAACCAAGAAAAACAAAAATGGATATTCTAATAAAAATATCTAAAACCAAAAGTATATGTAAACTCACTTTAAAAACAAAACTCAATTTCCAGTAATTTAATTTATTGAATTTTTTATGGTCACCCAATCTATTACACTCTGGGCAGTTTACAGATCTTTAAAAAAAACCAGTTTAAACACACATAAATAGGCAGCCAGGATTAAAATAACCAGAACAATAAACAAGACACATATGACAAGGGCTCCATAAATATATTCAGAAACTCCATGACTGGGAACAGAGCCAGATGTTCAGGGCTTTCCATAGCCCCAGGAAACTGGGTGTCATCCATATCTTGAAGGGAGGGATGCTGTTCCAGGGTGTGGGTGGTGTGATAGAGAAGTCAGTAGTATATTTTCAAAATAAAAAAGATATTTAAGTCTAAAAGCTTTCAAGAATCTCTAATACGGAAACATTACTTTTTCTGACTTCTTGAAAAAACAGCGTTTATAATTGCAGCTTCATTAACCAGTTATATAGACACAGAATAAAGAACATGAGCTCTAAATATAGAAATAGAGGAAATAGTTCCCCGTGAAAAAAATAAATGTGATGATTCATAATTGTTAATTGTCTGTAATTATGCACTTTCTCTTTGACTTGGTGTCATGTATTTTTCATTTCTCTTTATCCAAGGTGCTGTTAACTTAATATACATTCAAAGCTGGCTGATGACAAGTTTTACCAGTTCAAAGATCTATTGTTAGCAGGAAGCACTTCACTGTTTTTAATTAAAAGTTAGTCCCCCTTCATAACAAGGAGGATCCAGTTATCATCAAATACTACTATTGTGAATTGTTACTGTTTTAATGTTGTATATATGAAATATGACAGACAACCATTTTGGCATACTGAATGAAGATAGCACTTGGTGCACTTGACAAAGAAATATCTGATTACTCAGAGCTACAAAAACTGTCTGGTTTGAATTGAATTTAAGTTGGCAGAATATTCCCTGACCTGGAATATTCTGCCAGTCGAAAGCTAGAGCAATACAGTAATACAATCCAAGAAATACAGAAAGCAGAATATGGTTTTCTGCCCCCTTGTTTTGTTTTTAAAAAATGTTTCCATCCCATTGGAAGCAGTGAAAGAGAAATTATTTAGACTATCCAAACAGGACAGAAAGAAGGGGAAGAGGAGATAAAGGTTTAAAAGTCCATATCATAAGAGAATTCAACCCTGTTATGGCTTCAGATTCTTAGCTGTTTGCATATTACAAAGCAACCGATTAAGGATGAGGAAGTCAAAGTATCGCAGAAGATACCGTAATTTTGAAAATTGTCATGGGCATTGTTTAATATTGTTAACTTACAAGTAACTGTAACTATATCCTGTTTCCTGAAAAATATCTCCCATTGGCTGCAGATACTTTTTGTCCTGAATTTGCTGCTCCACAATTTTTGAGTTTAAAATCTCAGATAAGACTAAGCAATGTCCATATTCTTTCATGTATAATTTCTTCTGTAGTACGATGTTATAGCTGATCAAAAACTGGGCCATTTATTAAACCATAATTACTATTCAACTGTACACACAAGGCATTTCCCAAAATAATAGATACTTTGAATTACAGAAATGTTCCTATTTGGCTTTTGAGGTTTCTCATTCAGGGATGTGTTAAAATTCCAACTTAAATGTTTTAAAAATCCAAGGACTGGTCTGTACAATAAGATTACCAGCTTATTAAACTTAATATTTTCCAGTCTCTCTCCCAATCCCTTACTCAATTTATTGGAATCTATGAGTACAACCATTGATAATCTTTTAACTTTGCATGCAAATTTTTTCTAAAAAATAGATCCTCTCTCTTCCCAATGCTCTTTAGGTATTCAAGCTTACCAATATATTAGAAGCGGAGATCTGATGCATTTGCTGGCTTACTGGATGATTGAAATATTAATTGCCTTAACTATAGCATGGAAAACAGGATAATGGCATTCCTAAACACTGATGTAAAGCTAAGCAGAAAGTGGGTTTAAAAGCATCCGTCATCACTATGCTATGTCTTTATCTGAGTGATTAGGCTTCAGGTCAATAGGTCAACACATATTTATAAAAAAGAATCGTTTATGATTTAATGAGCGAAGATGGTTCATTTCTCCTAACAGATGGCAATGGAGATGAATCATGAGGCTGTCCAGACAACCTTTTATTTTTAATATCTGGGGAAAAGACTCTGCTTGGATATATATAATGTCTTTCTTTCTTTTAACTCCTCTGTATGTTTATTTTTATCATTCTGCTGTTTTAGACACTTTTTGCAATAATTAATTTTTGCACTTAGGAAATAGTTAAAATCATTATTTCACCCAAAAAATGTGGAAAGGAGTGCAAACTATGTAGCGCATGGTGTATCACAGGAGTACTGAAATGTGTTAATTTTGAAATTCAGGAAAAACTGAACGAACGCTACTCAGCCCAGTTGGCCTTTGAGGAATTAGCAATTTCTTCCATAAGACTGTTCTAAATGAAACTGTGTGAAATGTTGAACTTATTGATGACAATCTCACAGGCATTGCAAACTGTACTTCATATCTAGCAAACCATGTTTTACTTTGCTGATCTCTTTGGATATTTAAAGCTTGCTTAAAACTCAAATTTCCAGAGGCTTTCAACTTAAAAGAGACAGTGCAATTGTACTAAATGTTTTATTAATTTAGATGTAATGCTATAATACTATAAATCATAGTTTACAAACAGCTTTCAAATTATCATTTTCATATTAATGGTCTGGTAATAGCTGTAATTGTAATTACAAATCAGTTACCTAAGCATTAGTTAGGCTTCCTCAGTCAGATCCTGAGACTGTGTGAATTGAGCTATTATACATATTATATTGGACACATATTAAAATGTGAAAAAAGTATGTGTATTGAATGTTATATGTCTTCTTACTACATTCAGATATGACTTTAAACTGAGTTATGAAAAAGGTATGGTTAATAAAAATATAATTAAAGCTTTTTATAAATGCATAAAACAAAATCACTGATATTTATCAGTGTTGTAATTATTGCTCATTGCATCTTTTGCTTTCCTGCTCAAATAACCAAGATGCTGCCATAAGTAAAAACATGATACAAGAGATTAAAAGCTAATGCTATTAATGTTAAAACCAATTAACAGTTTAAACTCTTGACCAAAAAGCCCCATATTTATAGATTACCTAAATGCTGGCTAATGCATTTAATAGGAGTGCATTCCTTAGCTTGGAAACAACTAAGTGAATGGATATGGTCAATACTGGAGCTGAGACTTCGGTTTCCGGTCGCGGTGGCGCTAGTCGTGCGGGCAGATTGCTCTCCTTGCCGACTAGTTTTCCCTCCGTCGGCGGACCCTTATGCGGGTCCAAAGTCGCCCTGGAGGGCGTGACTTTCCTACGAGGAGGCAGCGTTCCAGCAGCGGAGGAGCGGCGGCTCCTGCAGCTATCCGGACAGAACTCCGAAGGCCGACAGAGAAGAAGATTGGCCAATAAAATGGCGGATCACTCTGCCGCAAGAAACCGCAAGTCCAAAGAACATCTAAGCTTCAGACCCACCATGGTGAATCGGGTGAGACCTTTCCTTTTTTTTCTCTCTTCATTTTTTTGTTTGTTTTTTGCCTGTAAGAGCTGTGTTGGAAAGCTTTTCCTAGCTTGGAAAGGCAGCTTTTACTCGTTGGGGAAGAAAGGAGAACAAAGGAACAAAATAAAGTTTTAGAAATTACGTTGCTTTTTTTTATATAAGTACTCTGGGGTATCGGAAAAACTTTTTTTATGAACTTTATTATTAGCCTATGTTGTTGTTGTTTTTTTGCGTTAAGAAAGAAGAATGAAAAGTGAAATGACTTTGGGGGAAAAATGGATTTATTTACTTTTTTAGCTTTCTGAGGACATCTACTGGTTAAAAAGTAATATTGCAATTGGAGAGGAGATGATCTTTTTATATGAAAGTTAACTGGATGTTTGAATTTTTTTTCTAAAATGGAGCTGTACTCACATTTAAATTGCAAACTTATTCTGGAGAAAATGTATGAGACTAAAGAGAAAATATGTGCTACAATGAAAGAGCTTACTACAGAACTAAGAGCCAGAATCTCTTCCTCAAACTTTAAAACTGACTTTCAGATTGCACCTGATTCTTCTATTAAACAGACTCTACAAAAAGAAGACCTAACTGAAAACAAAGAGAAATTGACTCTGCCTTATATGCAAGTCAGTTATGGTGTTGAGAATCAGGAAAAGCAAAGATTGGGACTTGGAACTCTAAAGCAACGAGACTTTATGAAAAAAAATCAGAAGGCCAATTCAGAGGTCAAGATGGTTCTCACTGATTCTAAAGATATTACAAGCAATAAAGAGAGACTTATCTGTTGGAAAGGAAGCTTTGCTATGGAAACCTACTTGGCATTTAAAAAAAAACCAGAATAATATTTAAAAAAAAATGAAAGTTAAAAAGTTAGTAAAGGACTAAAGGCAATCTAGAACTATGGACTGACTTAAGGATCAAGATTATAAGTTAGATGTAAGAAAAATGGGATTAATGGAAGATATAAAATCTAGGTACATGGAAATTACTGATGATTTACTTGTTTGATGATTAATGAATTGAAATATCTTAAAGTTTGATGTTATCTTGTTAGTTTAAAGTTGATTGATGGTTTTATATAGCTTTAGGACAGATTAATACTTTAGTTTAAAAAAGAGATATAAGAGAAAAAAGGAGTGACTAATGAAATACATATTAAATTCTTTAAGAATGTATTTGTTCTTTTTTCTTTTCTTTCTTTTCTTTTTTTTTGTTTAGGATAATAGGGTTATTTGTAAGAAAATTATTATGTAATCTTGAACTAACTTATTATTATTATTATTATTATTATTATTATTATTATTATTATTATTATTATTATTATTATTATTATTTATTTATTTAACTTCTATGCCGCCCTATTCCGGAGAACTCAGGGCGGCTCACAACATGATAGAAATCACAATAAAATACATAAATATAAAAACCCCTAAGTTAAAAAGAAAAACCAATCATTCCACAAACATACACACAAACATACACTGGCTAGGGGCAAGGTGTTAGCTGCCCCAGGCCTGCCGGCAAAGGTATGTTTTAAGCAATTTACGAAAGGCGGAGAGGGTGGGGGCGACACGGATCTCCGGGAGAAGTTGGTTCCAGAGGGCTGGGGCCGCAACAGAGAAGGTTCTTCCCCTAGGCCCCGCCAGACGACACTGTCTGGCTGACGGGACCTGGAGAAGGCCGACTCTGTGGGCCCTAACCGGCCGCTGGGATTCATGAGGCAGCAGACGGTCCCGTAAATAACCTGGTCCGATGCCATGTAGGGCTTTATAGGTCATAACCAACACTTTGAATTGGGTTCGGAGACCAATTGGCAGCCAATGCAGCTCGCGGAGTGATGCCGAAATGTGGGCATTTCTAGGCAAGCCCAACACTGCTCGCGCGGCTGCATTCTGCATTACCTGAAGTCTCCGAACATTTTTCAAAGGTAGCCCCATGTAGAGAGCATTGCAGTAGTCGATCCTCGAGGTGATAAGGGCATGAGTGACTGTGAGAAGAGACTCCCGGTCCAAATAGGGCCGCAACTGGTGCACCAGGTGAACCTGGGCAAATGTCCTCCTCGCCACAGCCGAAAAGTGATGTTCCAAATTTAGCTGTGGATCGAGGAGGTCAAGTTGCGGACCTTCTCCGAGGGAGTCAAAAGCTCCCCCCCAGGCTAATGGATGGATAGATTGAAATATCTTTGGGAGGCACAACCCATAGCCACTCCGTCTTGTCGGGGTTGAGTTTGAGCCTGTTGGCACCCATCCAAACCCTAACAGCCTCCAGACATCAGCACATCACTTCCGCTGCTTCACTGAAATGACACGGGGTGGAGATGTAAAGCTGGGTATCATCAGCATACTGATGATATCTCACCCCGTGTTGTCGGATGATTTCTGCTTGATAAGATTGATGTCATTGGTTATGACAATTTAATTGGATATGAGCTGAATTATGTTTAATGGATTGAAAAATTTAAGATTTGATTTTATCTGTTAGCTATGAGATTGATTAGTTGATAGATTAGATATATATAGGATAGATTAATGTTTTAGTTTAATTAAGGGATATTAGTGGAAGAAGAGTTAAATAAAATTTACAATAAAAATAAATAAAATAAAATAAAAAATAAATAAAAATAAATAATAAAAAAATAAAAAAATAAATAAAATAAAATAAAAATAAATAAAAATAAAAAAATAAAAATATACCAGAATATATTTGGAAGGAATACCCGAACTGATAGAGTTTGTATTTAAAGTTAATTTGATTATGGTTGTATAAATTTTTTAAAGTGTTAGAAACAGGTATACCTGACTAAATTTAAACCAGACTGAACTATTTTAAATAAACTATGTTAGCTAAGGGGAAAGAGAGGGAATACTAGAGGTATTGATTGAAGTATGTATAAATGTTTTGCTTTTGGATGATTGTTTACCCTAACACCATGGTGTGCTTTGAGCATTTTGTTATTAAAATTAAAAAAACCAATAATTTTTTTGCAAAAAAATAAATAAATACTGGAGCTGAGATTGGACTTAGTGTACTGTCTTGTGCTTGGAATATATTTTTTTTTCAGGTCATTTTTCATTAGCATGAGCATTCAGGAAGTTAATTAAAAGCGCTGCTTTGGAATGGGACATGACATGACTGAATCCTAAATAATTTGGCACATAGTACAATTCCATCTCCTAAAATAGATGGCAATATAGCGACTACAAAGCTAGATTACTGTTGAGAGTTGGAGAACCTATGCCAGTTTCTGGGTCAATTTATCGAGTTATTATAGCACAGTATTTCGGAATAGATAAATAAAAATGATATCATGGTTAGAGTGTTGGACTGAAACTGAAGAGACCCCAACTGAATTCTACCCTTAGACATGGAAACGTATTAAGTGACTTTGAACCAGTGCCTTCCTCAAAGTCTAACCTATCTCACAGGGATCTTGTATGAAAAATTGGAGGAAAAAGTGTTATGGTACTGTACTGAGCTCCTAGAAGAAAGGCAAGAGAATTCTAAAATAAAACAAAAAATAAATGTCCCTCTACCTCAGTCTTAGAAGTACCTTAAGAACAACATATTTCAGGATAGATTTAATCACTTTATTTATTTATAATATTTCTTTCTTGCTTTCCACTATGTATTATAACTATTTTTTCTGTAGCTAAAAGTAGCTGAGAGGCAGCTTGAAATTGTGGTGTGACCTTTTTTCTTGTTTTAAAAAAGAAGGAAATATGTTGTCATTTCATCAATAAACTTAATTCTCCATTGTGTTTGATCTTAAGAAATAAAAGCCAATCCATGGGGGCTATTTTGTTCCCCAAATTTATAAAAATCATTGAGTTTTCAGTCTTCAGCCTCACCATTACAAGATAGATTAAATGTATCACTAGTGAGAACTTTCTTGGCTTTCATTGCCACGTTTTTAAACAGGCTCCGTAAAGCTTCCTTATCACAAATCCTTGCCCAAAACAAAATTTTGCATTCATGATTTGCAGGTTTCCTTCTTTTCTCTTCTTCCTTACATTTCAAATTTCTCCAAAATTTTCTCCCAGCAGCAAAGAAGACAGAATGCCTACAGCAGTTGATCAGCCTGACATTACCCAAAGCAGATAAAAGTTCACAAGGTAAGTGACTATACTTTGGTCAAATTTAATGTGATTAGAGTTGCTCTCCCTTTTCTAAATGCTGCTGCATTGAGAGCTTGATAGTCTCCTGAGTCCAAATTAATTCCCAAAGTGTGAGAAAATAACCTCCCAAAATATCACATAACTTTGAAGCTTTGTCTGACACCTTCCTAACTACAGAGGTGGCAAGAATTTGTCCTTTTGTGAAATTAACTGTGAGTTACACTGAACACAAGGTGCAATTCCTCCTTCTCCTGAGATTTGGGTCAACTGAATGCACATACCAGGGAAGACATCATGTCCTATGCTAAACTTATTATTTCTGTTTTAATGAAATATTTCTGTTTTAATGAAATAAAATGCCCAAAGTGCAAATTCTACAAGCAAGAAGCTTCTTCTATTATTAGATCAGTACAATCCATTTAACCAGGATACCAGGATAGTGCATAGGGGGCTTTCTCCACTGACTTGCAACTGCTGTTAAGTAGTGCTCTGTATGTGCTATAAAGGATTTTGAGCATAATGCTCATGTGACACTCACCTGTACATGGGTAACACCTTATATCGCTTCCTCTCCCCCCTCTCCTGCTTTTCCTCTCTAGAGTCATGAAGTGCTACTATTTTGGTAGATGAAGCCTTAGATGAATGGAGACCTTGTACATGTAAACATAGCCTCTAGGTTTTTTTGGCCACAGTCAGTATGTCAAAGTAATTGCTCCAGAATTCTTTTGCAGAGTTTTTGAGGCCACCTGATGGGTTATCTGTGTCATCAGGATCACCTGAGCAGTGCATATGGCTATGGAGCCTTCTTGGAACTGCACTACTCAGGTGACCCTGACAATACAGATAAACCTCCAGGTGGCCTCAATGGCTCTCTAAAAGAATGCAAATGATCAGCTGTCTGCAAGGAGTATAAATCCTCCCATTCCCCCACCATCCAGTTAGAGTTGAAGAAGCTTCTTGGATGAGAAGGAAAGCATCTTCAAAGAAAAACAAGAAAATCCAGTTGCCTCATGAAAAAGCACTTTTGGGATAGCTATGACCTGGATGACTGAGAATATCCATAGACATTTAGATGGGGTTACAAAATTCTTGTACTCAAAGAGTTCCTTTGATGACCAGTGTCCTTTACTTTAGACTGAAAACTTTTGTTGTTGTTCTACAAAACCTTCTACAAGAGACAGCATATGTTTTGTATCTGAAAGGTCTCAGTTTTAATTCAAGCCAATCCACATAGAGCTAAAAGAAATTGTTAGAAATCCTGGATGTCAGTTGCTAGTCAGTGCCAATATTATTGCAATAGATAAGTGAGTGGTAGAGGCACCTTCTGATATTCCTGGGTGGAGAAAGTAAAAATATATGTAGATGAAAGGAGATAGCACTCCAACAACATTCTAAATTGAATTTAAGTTAGAATTTTGTTATGCTCAAAGCAGTCAGTCTTTACATTCCTCTTCATTTCTTTTGGCTTATATCACTAACTGGTCTACTTTTATGTTTGTTTATTGAAATAAAAATTGCCCAACAGATCTTGCAAGTCTAATTTTTGGAGACTTACAGCTGTCTCTCATCTCTACCCCTCCTCAGTTCCCAATATATGCAGTTGAATTTCTAAAGGATGAAGGGAAGTATAGAAAAGAAAAAGAAAAAAGAGGGATTTCCCCTCCTCTAAATAACCCTGTCAAGAAAATCTTAAATATTCTAATTCAAAGCTGTCTTTATTCAATCAAATGTTGTTTGATAGTGCTCAATTTAAATTATTTATATTTATTTCATATTTTCTCAAACCCTATATATTGATATGGATTAACATGCTGTGAGTGTGTGTGATAAGTTCATTTCAGCTAGAAAGCCTAGACTTAATAGAAAAAGTTAAGCAATAAATGCAAAAGGAATATATTGTGATTTGGTGTTTAGAAAGAATGACCAAGGATTGACTTGCAAAGAAGAATGAATGGGAGAGGGCAGAAGAGATAGCAAATCATAGTTATGTGAAGTTGATGAGATGCCTGAAAGGAAACCTGTGTGAAGTTTAAAGAATAAAAGGCAATGTTTGAAAAAGAGTACAAATTTCGTGGAAGCAAGATTGCTGGTAGGAGAAAAAGGGATGGAGAGAGAGAGATTTTGATGTTGGTGTGAATTAGTTGTACTATATTTCCTTTTCTATTCTCATGCCTTTATTTACGGTAGCTTATGATTTCTTATTCCCTTTCTGTGCTTTACATAACACTATCTATTTGACCCTCTCCCAAGCTTTAGGGAATTGAACAGCCCCCTGTTCCTAAGAGTTTGATTTGAAAGAAAACAAAACCAAAGAGATTTAGTCAGGACAATTTTTAAAACAATAACTTGAACTAGCACTCTAAGAAGCCAACATTTGCAGAGGAGAGTTGAAGCAAAAGCTGATAAAACAGCAGGAAGAAAAAATAAGAAAGAGAAGAGGAAAAAGCTGCCCAGGATCAGCTCATTTTTTAAAATTACAAATTAGATGATTTAGGAAAAAAAAATAAAGTACAATATTCACATAATGTTTGTTGACTGAATATTTTTCTACAAATCAAATGGTCATAAAAACACATCCAGAATACTGTTAACTAAAGTGCATTCAATTGTTGAAGAGGTCAGGATAGCCACAACCAATAATTCTTATGCCTCCCTGGATTCTCAGATATTTCACACGGAAGCCATTTTAGCAACTCTCAATGTTGAATATTGACTTAAATTGTTTCATTATTTTAAATGTACCCCACTGATTCAATTCAAAAGAGGCAGGTAAAATCTGTTTTTTTTTCTCTCTTAAAATTTTTTGTGCATGCAAGTATAAGCAGAGCTGGTGTACAAGTCAAATGAGACTGACTCTGTTCCTAAAGTTTGAACTAAACCTCTAATATAAAAGAATTGGTAAGTCTCAAGGTTGAACTTCTGGAGTCTTTAGTGCTTTCTGAGCTTGGTGGTTTGGATCAAATCTATTGATGAGCATGTTTGCTTTTTTGTAACCAGGGAACAAGGAAATGGCTGAGTGACTGGTAGAACTGCTTGGTTTTTGTGACTCATGAAGCCTCAAGTGCCCACCTCTAGCACGGCATGATTCCAGAGTTCTGGTGCTACCGGAATACACAGACACAGAATCTAGAATGGGAGTGTCCAAAAATAGCAATGCCACTTGTTTTGGCTATTTTTAATCTGGCCTTTAGAGGTCCCAGCAAGTGCTCAGATAGATCTGGTAGATTTTTTTCTCTTATTTATCAACCTTGCAAAATATGACTATATACAGTAAGGTGCTGAATATAAAGAACAGACTACCTGAACATGATATGAAACAGACTACCTGAACATGATATGAAACATGAGTTTGCAAAGATATAGTCAGTTCTTCTAGCTCAGACATGTCAAACACAAGGCCTGGGGGCCAGATGCGGCCCGTGAAGTGGTTTCATGTGGCCCGCGAAGTCATCCTGGAAACAGTGAGGGAATGACCCCCTCTGCCTTGGCCCTGGCCCAGGCCAGCCGGGAACCAATGTACAATTTTGTGGTGGTCATCAACGCTGAAACGCATTCAGTCTTAGCTCCACAAGGCTATCTGGAAACAGCAAGGAACCAGCCCCTGCCGAGTTGGCTCCACCCCCTGGGTGCATGCTGGGGAGGTGTCACCCTTTGTGAGGAATGAAGAAATGCACCATCGCCTGGAAGTGCCCAGCAAATGGCCCTCACCTACTTCACTTATCCAGCTTGATGGGCTCTGGGGGAGGGGTTTTGGCAGGCACCGGGTGCTCTCCTCACAGCACCGAGAGGCTGAGCTGGGTGGCGTGAATCCAAAAAGAAGCACGAGGTCACCCAGTTCTCAGCCTGCCCAGTTTCGACAGGCAGCGGAGCACTCTTCTCACAGGACCAAGAGCTGAGCTGGGTGGCGCGAATCTGATGAGAAGTGCAATGCTGCCTAGCCCCCAATCTGCTCAGTTTCAGCAGGCAGCAAGATGCAAAGCTGATGAGCTTCGCACTGACCTGCTCAACCTCTCGGCACTGTGAGGAGAGCACCCCGTTGCCTGCCGAAACCAGGTAGGCTAAGGGGTGGGCGGCATTGCACAGGTAATGTTGACTCTCACGCTGCTCATGACATCCCCTCTCCCAGAACCCACCAAGCCAGATATGTGAAGTAGGTGAGGGCCATGTGCTGGCTACTTCCAGGTGATGGTGCATTTCTTCATTCTTCATGAAGGGTGACACCTCCCCAACTGCATTTCTTCCCTGTTTTTCTCCCTCCCTCATCTCAAATATTTTCCCACCACTCTGTACTTAGGAAGGAAAGAAGGAGAGGGAGGGTCTGAGGGAACTCCTGCCTTAGTCCTGCCCTGCTACCCTTTCACCATTCCCTTGCCCCCTCCTCCTGGCCTATCCTGGGGTCTCCCATCCTATTGCTAAGGAAGCTTTGAATACAAAGTGGGTCTCCTCCCATGGAGAGGGAATGGGCCTCCTTTTGACTTTGCCCTCATACCAATCATGAGCAACCTGGCTAAGGAGAGCAAGCACAGCAGCAGCAGCCTTGAGGAAGAGATAAGTGCAGCTGGGTGCCCCCTTGGGGAAGTGGGGCTGGGCTTGGTGCCGTGGGTGCTTGAGGGCCAGGCTGGATGTTTGACCTCTGCTGCCAAGGGCTCCAGGCAGCCCGCACCACCATCCAGCCCTCCCGCATGGCCTGAGAGGAACAGTGAGGCTCCTCCAGTGGACCATGCCTTGGCACTTGCCTGGTCCCACCCCCTACTGTGAGAGACCCTCAGATCTGAACCACTCCTGCCCACAGGCACCCTTGATGCGAACAATGTAGAGCTGGCCACACCCATCCAGTAGGCCACAGTCACTCCATCCACATCCACCCAGTAGGCCGCACCCACCCTGGCCACACACCCCTGCCCTCCAAGGTCAACCACAATGCTGATGCGGCCTCAATGAAATTGAGTTTGACACCATAATTGGACAGGGGAAACATTTATCCTTACCTTAGTGCTACTAGACTAGAGTTGTTTTGGGACTTTTTGTAGATATCAGTCAGTGGCTGGTTTGATACATAACATTTGAAAAACTTTTGAAAACCATGTTCAATAAAAATTGTAAGGCCAAGATGGTACTTAAGGAATCTACAACTATATGTACAAGAAAAAGGTATATATGTCTACTGTGCTGTCTACCTCCTTAGTTTAATTTGGAATGATGCAATGTCAGTTTTTTCCCCAGCAATGATATTTTTGTTAGGAGTTGTAGAATGTCTTTATGGTTACTTTGTACACAATATCAGATGAGGGTTATTATATATATGACATATAAGTCCGAAATTATGTTGAAGGCACTTTGTGCAACAAGAGGGTCCCTGTGTCGTGAAATCTATGCCCATTTGTTTCTGCTTTAGTGATACCCGCAAGGTGCTGACTGAGGTGATTCTCCTGGGAAAAACAACCAAGTTAGCAGAAGCTTGAGTTCTGAAATCCCATGTGGATTCCCAGTTTTTCATTTTGACTGCCAGCAAAATTTTGAAAACTATCAATTACCTTTCAACCACAAACTAAAGCAAAGCTACAGGGTTCTCTAGACATCTTTAAAATTTTGCAAGATGTCAATAGTCAACAGGATATTATATTTGACAGTATAGGTCAAGCCTTGGAATATCTTTCAGAAATTTCAAGACTGATATGTGCAATGGGAAAAACAGTTTCATGGTGACCTTTGCCAGATTCAATATCTGCATAGGATCAAATCAAGAGAGGAGGTATTTTTTTATGCCCTGGATGTAGCAGTCTTTCACATAAAACATAGATTTGCAAACTCAAATAAAGCAGTTTGTACACCATATGCCCTTCTAATGTTAATTCTGATGTCAACAATTGTTAAGGATTCATACACCGACATATAACTTCCAATTAATAAGCATGATAACAACTTACCAGACAAGCCTCTTAAACAACTGCTCTTATTCAGACAATTACTGAAAGTGATGGAGTAACAGAATAACATGGTTGGAAGGGACCTTGGAGTTCTTCTAGTCAAACCCTCTGCTCAAGCAGGAAGCCCTATAACATTTCAGACTGATGGTTGTCCAATCTCTTCTTAAAACAATGTCATCTTAATGACATTGCTAAAAAAAATACCAATTCAAGGAAGTTGTTGAACTTAAGAAAATTTCTATCTGCATTGCATGAGTTGATTTTTGCAGTTGCAAAGATATTTTCTTAAATTTATAAAGCAACCTGTCATAAAAGTATCAAAATAACTGGGGTCAAATCATTGACCTAGCTGAATGTTTTGTACAAGGCACAGTCACTCTAAAACTGCACTGTATGTATATGTCACATGTATGCTCTGGCCAGCAGATTACACAACTCCTATGATAGATCTGGATAGCATTCTATACAATCTAGCCCAGGGGTCTACAAACTTGGCCGTTTTATGACTTGTGGACTTCAACTCCCAGAATTCCTCAGCCAGCATGCCTGGTTGAGGAATTCTGGAAGTTGAAGTCCACAAGTCATAAAAGGGCCAAGTTTGAAGACCCCTGACCTAGTCAGAGGAATGGGAAGGAGAGGGCAAATGACTAGCAACTTTGTGCCATTGTTGGAAAGTCAGAATACACTTTATTTGGGGAATGTGTGAGTGGGATGATATGTAGAACAGGTTTATAAAATTGTTTTCTATCAAATACTTTGATAGTTCCATTGATGCAGTTCCATGAGAATCTAATCAAAAAGGAAAAAAATGTTTATTTGAACATAGCCAACTTTCTATCACTAGAGATTGTTCTCTTGATCAGGACTTCCATAGTCTGGAAAGTTTGAAAACCTCTGCTCTAAAGCCATAGAAGATCCTTTGTTTGGTCAGTATCAATGCACATTCAGGATGTGGTGGCACAGAGGTTAAAAGCCAGTAGTGTACTGCCAGAGTTTGATCCTTACCAACTCAAGGTTGACTCAGCCTTCCATCCTTCCAAGGTTGGTAAAATGAGGACCCAGATTGTTGGAGGCAATATGCTACTGTAAACCTGCTTAGAGAATGCTGTAAAGTACTATGAAGTGGTATATAAGTTTAAGTGCTATTGCTATCACTATTTGGCACACCAAGAAGATGATAATAAAGAGAGTTTCAGTTGGGTAAATCTATTTGGGGTAAAACATTATTTCAGATTTCAAGTTGTTTAGGATCTGAAATGTCTGAGCTAAAAATTGTAGCTATAATCAAAGAATCTGAGATCACACAATGCTGTTATCTAAATATTGCACTATCCTCATTTAGTAAGGCTGAAAAAGCTTGCTATATAAATATGAGAGTATAAAATGTGATGTTTAAACTCTGGTGTTGCCATGAGTATAGCTTCCTAGATTCTTCAGTAGCTGATCATTTTTTTAAAGAACGTATTTCACATCAACAATAAAAGTAGCACACCTGAGCGTGTCCTTGAATCTTTCACCACTATGATCATAAGTGTGTGGTTTGTATTGTTATGAAGAATTTATTGCTATGCTCAAGGCAAATCATTAACATTAAGACTCAGATCTTTGAATGTGGTGGTTTAGCAGCACAACTAAAATGCAGCAGATCTTTGATGCAACACTTTGTCAGCAGCTAGAAAGACCCAATTACAAGAATCCTAAAAGAAACCTTTGTGGTACATTCCTAACATTTGAAATGTTTTTGCATCTATGCTTATGGAACTTTGTAATAAAAGGGATGGAGGATTAAGCTATATTTTGAGATTATAAAACAGTGTGTGTTCATAACACTAGACTAAAATGGGTTGGCAATTATATGGTTCAGCATTTGTAGAAATCGAGGCATTGTATTAAAATTGTGTGTACTAGACCATGCTAAATGCTGAATTTATTTAGGGAGAACATGCTATAAGGATAGTAACAGTGGCTTATTAAACTTCACTTAGGATTTAGCATGCTGTATGAACCCAGCCATTATTTAATATTGGATTTCCTGGATATTTGCATCATTGTGGTACTGATTTTCAGGCACTCTAAGGACAGTTAATAAAACTATCAGTATCACTAAAACCTTTCTTATTTCGAATGGACTATTCTCTAGGCTTTGGCTTTTCCCAAATGTACTTTTCAACCCTCGCTGTTACCTGTATTGAGAACAATGGTTTGGCCATGTTTTAGTCTTATAAAAATTAACAGAGAAACAAAAATACAAATATAGATAGCCTTTGGTTAGCAACCATTTGTTAAGTGCAGAGGTCACTAAGTAAAAACATGACTGTGCTTAAGATCTTGCCTCAGCTTTCCTTTGCTTTACAGACCTGCAAAGGTATAAAATATGAGGATTGATTGCAAAGTTACTTTTTAATCACTAATCGTGAACAGTTGCTAAATGAGTCTGCAAATGAAAACAATGCTTAAGAGATTTTGGTTGAGTTGTTCTGCATACATATTTATTCCCGATTTAAGTAAGAATTTTTCATATATTCATTGTCCATATGCTGTGGTGGGAGAGAGAAAGGGCTCTCAAAAACAACAAGCCCAAACTTAATCTAATTGCAGACAGGATAACTTATTTCTCACGGATCTGATGATTATATAGCTCTCTTCAGATCTTTATATGAAGCTTCACTGGGGAGAAGCCACACTTACACAAAAAAGTGAAATATCATCTATTGGATTCTCTGTAGGCCAACCTACGTATTCAGCTAGCTTTGTTCATTTGGTAAAGCACTCTATGCTCCATCATATCCTTTATAAATAAAGCATCAATTATGTTATAATAATGATCAATAAAGAAACATAGCACTTTTTCTAGTGCTGACATTAAATGATCTGCTTCTTGATAGCAGATTCTGTGATCAGTTTTGTTGTTTTTTTCTCTCACTAGTATTTTACACTGAAATGAAAAATGTACTGTACAGTACATACGTGTTTATTATTACACTTTACCATAAAAAGAATGTGGCTATAGATGTAGATTTTATGTTGTGAGATAAATTTGGAGTAACTGTTTTAAAACTTGTCTGCCCTTGTCCTGAACCCCTTAATACACCACAGATAACAGTTTTAGGCAAAACTGATTAGATTTCCTGTTTCAAATGCAAATTTTGCAGGATGGAAACTGGTAGATAGATGATTTACACAACATAATTTGTTTATGTGTTCATTCTAATCAAAAGCTGTAATTTATATCCTATCATAATTTTTATAAATTAATAATACCAATGAATTTCTGATAGATAGAATAATAATAATAATAATAATAATAATAATAATAATAATAATAATAATAATAATAATAATAATAATAATAATAATAATAATAAGTTGGGAGGGACCTTGGAGATCATCTAATGCAACCCCCTGTTCAGGCAGGAAACCCTACACCATTTCAGATAAATGGCTCTCCAGTCTCTTCTTAAAAACTTTCAGTGTTGGAGCATTCACTGCTTCTGGAGGCAGGTTGTTCCACTGGTTAATTGTTCTCACTGTCAGGAAGTTTCTCCTTAGTTCTAGGTTACTTCTCTCCTTGATTAGTTTCCATCCATTACGTCTTGTACTGCCTTCAGGCGCTTTGGAGAATAGCTTGACTCCCTCTTCTTTGTGGCAGCCCCTGAGATATTGGAACACTGCTATCCTGTCACACTTCGTCCTTCTCTTCATTAGACTAAATTCCGGCAACCGTTTCTTATGTTTCAGCCTCCAGTCCCCTGATCATCTTTGTTGCTCTTCTCTGTACTCTTTCTAGAGTCTCATGGTGTCCAAAACTGGATGCAGTATTGCAAGTGTGGCCTTACCGAAGCATTGTAAAGTGGTATTAATACTTCATGTGATGTTGATTCTATCTGTCTGTTAATGCAGCCTAACACTGTGTTGGCTTTTTTGGCACTTTTCTTGCTTAGGAAGCTTTGATCTTCTGCTGAGCCATTAGGATGTTCTAGACTAGGCTGCGGTTATATGTTGTCCAGGGACTTTATGGGATGATTGATTTGTAAGCGATTGTACATTTTATTTGTCATATGTTTTTGATTTCTATTTACTTATAATTTGTGCAGAAATATTTTACTATATTTCAAACAGCATTAAGTATGGGACTAAGGTGATATATTCATTTGGAAATAGCTACCTAATTAAAAATTCAGGACTCCCCAAAACAACTTGATATCATATAATCAAATAATAATTGATAGATGCTTTACCCATGAAAGACCTTTGATTTAGGTTTAGGTTTGCTTTGTTTAACTTTGTTTCAAAGACAAATCTGAGAGATGAATCTCAGAGTAATAAAAAAAAGGGAAATCTGGAACCCTTGCAAGGAAAAGCGTCACATGTATTTGTGCATTTACTATCTTTTTTTAAAGTTAACTTAGATTGTTATTCATACATTCCTGTGATGGGCAATTCCCACTCAGTGTGGAAAAGGTAATAGTGGGGTGTTAAGAAGACACATTGCCTAATTAAGGGTATTCAGCTACATAGCTTGCTGTGAATAGAGTAACCTTTCTGAGAGAGAAAAAAGGCCCATTATATACACATCAGTGAAAGAAAAGAATAATAGATGTTTAAGTACAAAATCCTGCATTACTCCGATAAAAATCTGCATTTAATCAAGTTATTTCAGCAGACAATTTGATCACAAAGATGCTGGTGCTTCCACTCATACATTATCTTTTTATATGTACTTTTCCTCATAAGACTCAATTCTTGTTCTTCGGGAATGGTGCTCTATTTAAGAAATGCTTTCTAAAAGCAGAATGGAGCTGTCAGAGGAGAGTAGAAAGAACAGGCAGTTCACAACTGGTTTGTATAGTGAAAAAACAAACCCACAGCATTCCCAACCAGCACAGTCAATCTACTGCCCATGCACTACAGAAACATACTGCATCCACAATGTTTCTAGCGGTTTCTGCATGTCTTAATATATAATGTGGTTTATTGGATTTTGATTTAGCATAATGTGTAAGCCCAGCGATTATGATTTGTAAACCACAGCATATGGATTTAGGAAATGTCAGAAGTAATTTGCTATGACTTGTTCAACAAACTGTTGTTAAAAGAAACCATGAATCCCTGTGGTGTACAGAATTAATATGTGTCCATCCAGTTCAGCACTGTCTGCTTTAGCTGGCCAGCAAATACGCAGAAATCCTTTGCATTACTGTATAGTATTTTGCTTTTTTTTTTTAAAATATTTTTATTGGTTTTTTTTTTAAATTTTAACAGAAAAAAGAGACTAGTCATATCAAATCATAGTATTAAAATAAACAATCATCCATAAACAGAGCATAAATACATTTTCCAATGCATCTAATGATAATAACTCAACTGAAAATAAACATCTCAAACAAATAACCTTCATCGTTCTCTATCTCCATCCTATTATTCCCCCTTCTTATCAACTTCCAGTTAAATCAATCTTCACTCCACCAAAGGCCTCCCAGACAACCCTTTAGTAACAATAATTAATTATTCTTCCACCAACCAATTTATATCACAATTTGAATATGGAGAAGAGTTAGAACATTCAACTGGAATCTCTCCTTCAAATGAAGTACAATCCTCTGTTGAGTATTATACAATACAAGAGAAATTAGGAGATCAACAGGGAAATGAAGAGGATACTTCTGAGAATAAAGACTATAACTGGATTTTGCTTGATGAAAAGTTTATTTACGGAGAGGAAGAGGTTTTGTTTCAAGAAAAGGAACTCTATCCAGCTAAGCACCAAGAAGAGGATTTAATTCACAGAAGAGAGACATTGTTTTACCTCAAGAAGCAATTAGGCTACAAAGTGAAATGGACTTTGCTTGATGAGCAGTTTATTTATGGAGAGCAAGAGGAATTGATTCAAGAAAGGAAGATTCAGTTTCAGAAGCAATTTATTTACGGGGCTGAAGAAATAACGAAGAGAGATTTATTATTTGAAAGGGTGGCCCTGTTATGGCAGCTTGTTTGGTTAGGAAAAAAACCTAGAGTTCGTTTGAAGTAATGAAATTTAAACTTGTATGTAAGGAATTATTGGCAATTTAAAATTATGGACTGAATTGAGGACCAAGATTAGGACTAAGATGCAAGAGAAGATGTTTAATGGTTGACACAATTAAATAGACGAAGGATGTATTTGTTTTGATGATCTGGGTTTGACATTAGATTGACTTAATGATGAGATAGATAGATTGGATAAAATTGAAGGAATGTAAGTTAGAAATGCTATAAATAGTTTGTTTGTATTATGGAGGTTTATTTGTTAGATGAGAGAACCCAGAAGTCGATTGATTAAATTAAATTTATAGAATGATAAATATTATTCTTAACAAGATGAGTTAATTGTTTAATAAGGAATTAAGCTTAATTTAAGATTATGGGTTGAATTAAAGATAAATATTATAGCTAAGGTTTTGGTGAGGATGTTTAAACGAAGATATATTAAGATATATTATGAGAAATTAAATTGATTAGAATGTAATTGATATTGCTACTATTATTATTATTATTATTTTTCTTTTTTTTGAACTGAGGGATTTATTGATATTGTTATCGTTATTAATATCATCTGTTTAATTCTAATAAGATGAGTTTTTTTAGAATGTAATTGATATTGCTACTACTATTATTATTATTATTATTATTATTATTTTGAACTGAGGGATTTATTGATATTGTTATCGTCATTAATATCATCTGTTTAATTTTAATAAGATGAGTTTTTTTTTAATGGATTGCTTTGATTTAGAGAATGTATATATTACATAGTTTAAAATTCTTGTTAAGATTATACAATAATTATGTTTGATGTAGTGGGGTTTTCTTTTGTTATACCCTGTAAGCATTCTGGGAAGTCGTGGGTTAGGGAGGGATTATAATTTTAGATATGATGTTTTCTCAACTGCTTTTTTTTTTTGAGGACTTGCTTATTGAACTGGAATGCCAAACATGCAAATCACAACTGTGCTGCATAGCTCTTTGCAAACAGAAATATCAAGTCTACTTGTTCCCTTACTCATATTATACCCTCTGAAGAACTTCTCCACTTAATCCTGCTAATTTTAGAATTCCAGACAGTGAAGAATATCAGCTTATCTGTGGCCTTATCAGTGTATATAATATAAAAAGTATGACCTGTACAAGGCTTTACAGTCAGTTCCCCCATCTGGTATCCTCCATGCATGATAGGACTATAATTCCCATATTTCTAATCAGAAACATCATTGGCTGGGAATTTAGAGCTTATTTGCAGAATGCTTAGTTGGAAAAGTTTTTCACTGAGGTCTAAATCTGATTCTTCATTGCTCTAATACTTTTTTGTCCATTGCATCATTCTGCTTTTCTTCTCTTGCTTCTAAACTTGAAACCAGAATTTGGCAAGGAAAAACATAGATAAACTAATCCACATAGCAAACCAGTAAGAAGCAGACTGGATTTACCATTCTATATGACTTTCAATATACTCAATTTGGATGTATTTCATTGTATTGTATAAACCCAGCCACGATGGTTTGTCAATCCTAATGTATTATTTAGTTTTTTGTTTAACTCCAGATAACTGTGTTTTGCTTAACAAACCATATTTAAACCAAATGACAGCTTACAATTGTCTATGCATGGACCAAACCATTGTTTTTATGTATTTATTCATTGATTCTTATTTCACAGATTTAAAGAACACCTTTCTCCAACCAATGCTGGATGCTTTGTCTAATACAAAACTGAAAAAAATAACAAAACAGAAAATAAATGCACATTAAATGTGCATTTATTAATTGTTAACAACCTCCTGTGATCTGCTGTGGGCAATGGAGGTGGTGCGTGTCCCTGCAGGTGGGCGGGGCAGGTAAAAGGTTCGCCATCACTGGACTAGATGATCTCCAAGGTCCCTTCTAACTTCTTTATAAATCTACTTCCAATTAGTCTTGTTCAGTAAAACTAATCTTCTTCTTCTTCTTCTTCTTCTTCTTCTTCTTCTTCTTCTTCTTCTTCTTCTTCTTCTTCTTCTTCTTCTTCTTCTTCTTCTTCTTCTTCTTCTTCTTCTTCTTCTTCTTCTTCTTCTTCTTCTTCTTCTTCTTCTTCTTCTTCTTCTTCTTCTGCAATAACATATTAAATATTGTGAAAATATATATGAAGTGATACAGAAGTCTTAAAAGGGCTCAGCTACCCACCTGCCCAAGGTCTGGGAGATTAGTCAAGTTTTCAGTGCCCTTTGGAACTTCAGCAAGATGGCAGGTGCTGTGATGGAGAATGTGCATCATTATCTATAGGCATCATTCTAATAGGTGTCATTGTTTAATTGGGGAGAGCCAAAGCGTATGGGCTCAGTGTGTCATGCTCGTTACAGCCCAGGCACCTGCATTCTGGAGCAGTTGTAGCTTCCAAGTGATCTTCAAGGCAATATGATGAAATGTGCACCTGCAGCAATGGGAGGGGGGGGAGAGGGAGGATTTTGCCAACTGAGAAGTTTTCCCAACTGAGACCTGGAACAAAAGACTGTGAAGTCCCTGTCTGAATGGTGGTGGTGGGGGAAAGAGGTGGAAAGAAATTCAGGGTAACCACGTTGCAGAATCTGTCTGGAACTACAGGTAAGACCTCTTCTTACACTTTCTATTAAGTGTAAGCAACTAAAGGACAGGACTCAAATGGACCTCTTTGTCTTGATTCTGAGCTTGAGCCTGAGGCAGCCTCATGCAGAATGCATTGCAATATATAGTCCCTTGTGAGATGTGAGGGGCATGTGATGGTTTGAAGGACCTTCTGATTCAAGAATGGGTTCAACTAGCAAACCAATTTTGCCCGTGTAAAAGTCATCTTGCCTCCTGCTCTTGTGCAGGAAATGTCAGTCCAGACTATGCACCAATCTTAAAAGGAGAAATGCTAACCATCATATCTGTGGCCACAGTGAGTTATTATGCAGCTCTTATGTATTTTAACTGGAGATTATGTAAAAAGGCTGTGCTGCTGCACTGTACTCCTTACTCCAGATTGGAGAACCGGTCTCCAACTGCTGCTGGACTACACATCCCATAGTTTGTTTTTATTGGTAGTTATTGCTAGCAGCAGTGGGAGTGGAATTCCAACAAGACTGGCAAATTGGTCAGTAAATGCCAAATGCAGCTACTTAAAAAAAATGCTTAAGAACCTTTTTGCTGCTACATAATTAGAAACAAGAAAATAATGTTTTATTCACCCATCAGTAACTTAACAAGCTCGTTTTATCTTTGATACCTCCAAAATTTTTTAGGCAATCTAGCTCTGAGTCACACTGTTTGATATTATAATATAATATTTCCCTGTTC